>OY720452.1:17055952-17655952 GCA_963082715.1 Harpalus rubripes
TGCTATTCTACTAAATTCACTAACTCCACAGCCTCTGTATACTCAACCCCCGATCACATAACTAATGTTACGTGATCAGGGACTCAACTGAACTAACTGTTGGACTTCACTAACGAATATATATATATATATATATATATATATATATATATATATATATATATATATATATATATATATATATATATATATATATATATATATATATATATATATATATATATATATACCGTGTGTCTATCTTAAAGGTGTACATAGGAGATTAACATGGGGAAGCAGTTTTTTGCAATTTCCTGCTCGCCTAATTAGTTTAAGCAAAAACGCGTCAAATAAAAGTTTTAGGGCATAAAATTCTGCATCTAAATCAATAAACAGAATTACCTTTACTTGCTTTGTAACGACAGAAATTAAATATGAAAATATCGAAAATTACGCTGAAAATATCGTCAGCCATGGAATTGAACAAAAAATAAATAAATGCTTGACATTTTATTAAAATGTCAGAAACGTCAAATAAGTTAACTTACGTTGTGACAGATAAAACGTCAAGCATTTATTTATTTTTTGTTCAATTCCATGGCTGTCGATATTTTCAACGTAATTTTCGACATTTTCATAATTAATTTCTGTCGTTACGAAGCATGTGAAGGTAATTCTGTTTATTGATTTAGATGCAGAATTTTATGCCCTAAAACTTTTATTTGACGCGTTTTTGCTTAAAATAATTAGGCGAGCAGGAAATTGCAAAAATCTGATTTCCCATGTTAATCTCCTATGTACACCTTTAAGACAGACACACGGTATATATATATATATATATATATATATATATATATATATATATATATATATATATATATATATATATATATATATATATATATAGCTGCCGTTACCTTCTAGAGAACTATAGAATATTCGAACCAATAACAAAATAACAACAACGAAAAAAAAGCTTCAGGCGACCAGAAGTAATTAAACACTTCGCGATTCGTTTGCTTACGTCACCCGGCTGGTAACGGAATTACGTCATCGCTATACGTAGACGCTTGCTCAGCGCAGCGGCGGTGCTCACACGTTACAATAATTTATTCACTATTTCAAAATTCCAATTGTATAGTGTTCTACGGTCCCTCGCTCTCCTTCCCCGTACTGATAGAAATTCAAGTGGCCAACAGTTGGTCGACTTGTCTCATTTCAAATACACAAGACGTCGTCATTCCATCCTAGTTTTAGTCTAGTACTGGTCGTGATTTAGTCCTTTACATGCGGCTAATAGAATTGAATAAGCTACAGAGAAACTATAATGTGGCGTGAATACTAACAGATCGATTTAGAGTTTGATTTCTTGGTGATAATAATAATAATAATATTTATGACAAGTCAAATAATTCAAAATAATATAAACGCAAAGTCGAGATCTCCAATATATCCGATATCGGTAGAAGAGCACTTACTGACCGCAATGCTTATTACATTTTTTGTACGCTCGACGCCCAAAATTAAAATAAATAGTACTTAACAATAATTTAAACATATTAAACAAAATTGATAATCATTTTGAAAGTAAGCTTTGACCGTTGTTTTTATTTACTTGCCACCTCCACCTCCTGATCAATATGAGCCACCTCATACTTACCGATCAGTTATTTGTAAATAAACCTTACTGCCTTGGAAACCCTATCGGTAAACATTTAAAACAATCCGATCGTGCAAAATAGTTATTTATGCTACAAGGGATGTAGGTACTATTTACCAATTGAGGACGATTTTGCGCCCGAGCGATAGCGAGGGCTGGCAAATAAGTTCAAGAGTGGTCATATACCTACATCTCGTGTTGCATATAAGATTTTTTCCACTCTCTGTTCATTTTCACTGCCAGATATGTCAAGGAATATCGTCGAATATTGATACATTAGTAATCTATAGAAAATAAGAAGAAAAACGATGTCACATATGACACGTCAGTGGTAACTTTTAAATAGAAATATTTATGAAATGAGAACAATTTGTAATAATAATTCTTTATTAACAGCATTACGCTACTATATCACAAAATAAATACAAAGATATCTGCATAATATGAAAATGGTATCGTGATAAATTACATATAAATATTTACAATAATTGTTTAAATTTAACTAAATTCTCGTACTGATTTTGCCTCTTTGACAACAGAAGGTAGTTTATTGTACAATATTAAACCTTTTTGAAATATAGACATACTAGTTCTTACTTTATTTGTTTTACACACATATAACATATTAGCACTGCGCGAAGCATAATTATGTACATCATTGACAAGTGTAATATTCTTAGTCAGATATTGTGGTAACTTATTATTTAACATTTTGTGTATAAATATTAAAACATTATATTCGACAAATTTTTTAATACATAGCCATCCTAAGGAATCTAGCATAGTTTCAATATTAGTATATTTACTACATTTTAGTATTACCCTCATAGCTCTATTTTGAAGCTTTTGCAATTTATCTATATCTGTTTTATTCCACATAAGCAAAATCGTTGAGCAGTATATAAAGTGCGGCAAAATAATGGTATTATATATCGTAATTTTACTCCAAGTAGAGAAGTCTTTAGAAATTCGTGATAAATAGTTTATTTTTTTGGATTTTTTTTTTACAAGTATATTCAACATGCTTATCAAACTTTAATTTACTATCTATTATGACCCCTTAGTATTTTATTTCAGTTACCATGTCTACGTCATGTGAATTCATCATAATTTTAATATTACTTTCGATAATTTTTTGTGATGGATATATGTGCATTGCTTTTGTTTTATTAAGATTTAATTTCAGTTTATTGTAATTTAACCAACTTGAAATGTGATCTAATTCTTCATTAATGTGCATGATTAAATTATTAATGTCAATTTGTTAGAAATAAAAATCATAAACATAAATTAAAAGAATTAGCAAATATTTGACAAGTTTAAAATATCTAACTGTTGGTATTTCATAAAGAGGGAGGTAAGTTCAGCTGTAGGGAAGTAAGGAACATGCTTATATCCCAGTGCTAATAGAAACCGATAGCCTACTTACGATATCGGGAATGGGAAAAAGTGAATAAATGCGAGCATTAATATTATGAAACAAAGGGAACTCGAACACTACTTTTGTACGTACAGATATATGTATCTAGAGCTAAATTTATGAAATATCGAGAATATCTGAATTTCATATTTCATATTCAAAATTTGTAGTAAGACTGCTTTATACAGTGTGAATCTAGAACACAGTAAATATAAATAAAACCTACTGCATTGGAAACCCTATCGGTAAACATTAAAAAACACCCAAAAAAATACTATACCTCAAGCTTATAAAAAAAATAGTTGCAATAAAACAGTAGTCGTATTACTCACCCTATAATTCATAATCATCACATTATTTCATAGTGAAACTTCTTCACAAATGACCAGAAATATTTTTTTGGCTGCAAATAAAACTCTTAAAGAATTGCTGTCATGTTAACACAGCATTTGACGTAGAAAACGGTGATTTTTCCCCGCTGAGTAGAGAACTAACGGTCTAATATATTTTTGCTTCTGCTGGGAAAAGTGACAGTAAATCCTTGTGCTTTTGCCATCAAAGCAGGCGTCGGTGGCGTCCATTTGTTGACAGCTGCCGGCGAAAGACATAATAAGCGTCCGACGTACGTCACATCGAATATTGCTTCGAGCTACTGCCGTATTAGTCGATGTGGGCTGAGGTAATATTCTCCGTATCTAGTGACGTCCATGGAGACTCATATGTCACATTTAGTTGCTACTAAAATAAGAATCTCATTGTTATAGGGATTTATTCATTAGTCATCATTGATTTTATTCATTCTTTAAATAAATGTTTTGCTTCATTCATCTTAAAAATAAATATTTTAACACGAACATGTTAATTGCGGAATAAAAATAAGGTAAGATTACGTTAATGACGATGATACATATCTCCGAGGATATGTACTAGATGTTGACTTTAGTTCCATCTTGTGTACAAATAATTAACTTTTTGTTTTTAAGTATCTTTTAGGTTGATATCTGTACTTATTTAGGCCCAGACCATACATACCTACAGGGACTAAAACCGTATTTATTTAATTGAATACATGGGAGATATAGTTATATGAAAGAATTTTAATTGTTTTGTTTAACAAAAATAACATATTAAATATTCTGGTAAAAACAATAACTAAAAACAAAGTAAATTTACATTATTTTTCCACTTCATTACAGTGAAGTATTTTTTTGCCAATTCATGAATTTTTTGATCGGTCTGAGATTCTTGTAAAAAATATACTACATATATCTGCATGTGGTTTCGACTGACAATGAAAAGAAATAAAACGCAGGTTATTATAACAAGTTCAGGGGGCCTATTCTGTAACTCAGTGGTTAATTTTTAACCATTGGTTAAATTTTTTAACCAATCAAATATGTTGACATATAATAAAAAGAGGCATTTTTAGTTGTCAAATCAATATCCATTGGATAAAATTTTTAACCAGTGGTTAAAAAATAACCACCGAGTTACAGAATAGGGCCCCATGTAAGTTTATCCAAACCCCGGCGATGTGTACCACACAGAAATAATAAAGAATTAATTGTGCGCGTTACATATCGTCCGAGATATGTACTATATTTTATTATAATTATTATTATTAATCATGTAGAAAAGGACTATTAAAATGCTACACTCTCCGTACTTTAAGAATGAAAAGGCAAAAGACGATTATACATGTCACCACTTGGTTACCGACATCTCGATATTCGTTTTTTAGCACGATCCCTATACCTCTCTCACCAAGTGTAGCGGGAGGTAAAAATGACATACCTCATTCTTTCTAAATAATTACGCCAGGGCTAGAAGTGTCGTATTTGATTTAGCTCAACTTCTGATTGATCAGTCAGTAATAAATAGAGGCACCTTACCTTTGCCAAAATGACGGTATATTTATTTTTTATATAAATTTATTTTCTAAAAAATAGTGATTTTGAGTTATGTTACTTTTTCCGCGGTGGTGTGACATACTCACACGCGCATCCCCATCATCATGAAAATGTTAAAATATGACGCTAGGGACCTTAAAACTTACTTATTTACCAAAATTACAATATATGATTTTTAGCACGATCTCATATTTCCCTTACTAAGGGTAACGGGAATAAAAACAGAAAATAAGAATTTTTTTGTATATTTTCTTTATTTTATAATAGCTTGATTTCACGTTTCTGTATTATTTACCCTGAGGAGTAGAACTTGTAAATAAAAATACACAATTTTCCAACTTTCGTGTATTTAAAGAAGCCACAATTCGAGTAAAACGAATCAGGCGTTCAATAGAAATCGCTGGAAGTGAAAAAAGTTACGGCTCCGAACTTCTGTTGTACAATTCAGCAGATCCCAGTGGATGTGGCATGCGTTCCTCCTAAATCCACGGAAAACTTTCGCAATACAATATACACCCGAACATTCCCACTGCGCTTATAAAACCCGAAATTAATTAACTACGATAGTTCTCACCACACTCGTTTATTACTAATAATGGATTTTTTATTTATTTACCATAATCTAACTTACGAAATGTTTGTGTTTTATTGTGTTAGATAAGTAAAATAACTACGATGCTAGTGTTTTGTTCGTTGTGTTTCTTAAAAATGATGTTAAAGCGAGAAGAGGTGCTTGGGGTAACGGGGTAACGTTTTTGTGTAATAATATTGAAGATCATTTGATAATACAACTAAAACGATGGGTGGAGTGTAGAGGTGACAGTTTTTTGTTTGGAAGTCGTAACCATAGCAACGATTAGTTCTATGCTTTGCCGCTAGTTGCGCTCGTGCAAAGTGTAACTGTGTAAGTGTCTATTTTTAAACAATCTTATATAGGGTGCGTTCCAAAACAAAGACAGAGAGTAAGTGGATCCCCTACTTGGAGTACGGTCACGTGACCATATTTGCCGGAGTATTTAGGAACGGCTATGAGTAAATAAAATAACATGTCCTTAAAAATTAGAAAATATCTTTTTGATGCGACATTTTGACTACCAAAAATTATTTATTGTGTGCACTTCCTGTTTTATCAAGACATTTTTTACAATTAATACGAGTTTTACTATTATGTTTTTCAAATGACTTTTTTATAAGATAAATAATCATAAATTACTCCAATGTATTGATAATTTTCAAGATTTCTTTTTATTTCAAATTCGATTTCTGTATGTTTTGTTCTAAAAAATTGCGTAAGACACGCAAATTCTCATTAGAGTATTTCGTACCCTACTAGCGTAGCAGAGTACGAAGAGTATGCGAAGAGTGCGTACTCCGAATTTTGGAACGTTTATCGCGTGAATTCTAAGAGTAAGCGCAATAGTTTTGGAACGGATTTTACCATATTCGATACTCCAGAGTAAGGTTTTGGAACGCACCCATATTGTAATTAATATGCGTGTATTAACTGATAGGGTTACGTGGCACAAAGATTACTTGGATGGCAAGTAGAGGAGTAGTATTGTACGAATCGTGGTGAAATAAACCGGTGTGCACTATTTTTGTGATTAATTATTAATTTTTAAGTTAGTATGGTGGGCGGAGCTTGACGAGAGCGGTTTACGCAGTAACACTTTAAGGTTAAATACGAATCGAAGTTTTATTTCGATAAAATAGTAATATTACAATAATTGAAACATTCAGATACATCATTTGAGGACCATTTAGATCAGGCATAAAGGTATAAATAATAAAACATTTTTGACAGATTGACAGGTGATGTGTCTTGTATTTATATTAACTTTTTACTAAAATAAAATATAAAAATAAATATATCACGGCATATTACCCATTGCTGGGTGTGCCAATCTGCTTTGTACGCAGATATCGGTAATGATGAATACATACTTGTACCGTGCGGGCCTTTACCAGGCGTCACCTCCCGGACTCTCATTACTGGCGTGGAGAGTGCACCACAGGGGTCAATTTTGCGCCATTTAAAATTCATAATATTTGGCATCGTTCTTGATCGAATTCGGTTCGTCAGATTCTCGACCTAATACTCAGGCACGCGTCCACAAGACCCCAACTTTATACGTTAAATTATTCGTTATTTACAATTATTAAAATTATTTATTTCACTTACATTCAATTTAGCTAGCCTCATTTATTGTATACAAGTGCAGAAAAAAAAGTTGCAGTACCTACTTACATAATATTGAGACAGTTTAAAACTGTCTCGCGTTTGCACCAATCAGAAGCAGTGAAATGTCCCTATACCAAGCTAGACTGCATTCTTATACAATATACAGTATAGAATATTTTTATTTTATTTTTAGACGACCACTACAGAAAATAATCGCGACAAAAGCCTACTTAAGAAAGTTGAAAATATGCATGATATGAATATCGTACTAGCACCATATAGTTGTATCGCAATGATGCGACTAAATCAAAATAGCCAGGCAGCTTTTTTGTTGCTATTGTCATTTAAAATACTCGTTATTTTTTATGATCGTCTAAAAAATAGTGTTCATAACTCGCTCGAAAATAATATTATATTGCTCGTGTGTTCACTTCACACTCACACGATATTTCTCACTTTCAGTATTCGTTATGAAATATACTATTTTATAGGTTGTTTATATATCTGTCAGTGTAACATTCAATGTTGCTAATCTCGGACAATAATGTTTTCATAAAGAACACTCAAAATTATATGTTTTATCTCAAATTTCTTCGTCGGAATTATTTAGTTCTTCTTGGACATTTTTTTTGTCATTTTACGTACAAATTTACTATAGATCTCGGATCCCGGGCTCACACATGGACCTTTTTCACATATGAGCTCAGGATGGATTGTACACCTCCCCAAATGATCTTACATGTATAATAATGGGGTCCGGTACTCAGTTTTTAATTTACTTTTTTCTGAAAGATTTAATAAAATGAAGAATTTTAGCGTTTGTAACACTTTCCAAATGTGTATAGTTTTTAAAATATAATTATTTTTTCCTACAACCGTGTGTGAAAAGTACTTTTCACACACTCATTACAGTGTGTAAAGTGTCAATTTTCAAGCACTAGTGCGTGAAAAGTACTTTTCACGCACTAGTGCTTGAAAAGTAAATAAGCGTTGCTAGGCAACAATGAAATTCGGTTAATTTATCTGTCAAGTATATAATTAGGTAGTAAATAACAATAAAAGTAATAAAATATATTAAGAAATATGAATATACACTGTAAATGAAACAAATCTAATATTTTCTTTAACAGATTGAGTACGGATCTAATTTTTAAGAACATTAACATTTTTTTGACAAGTATTCTAACCTAACCTAATTTTTAATATTAATATTAAATAAATAATTTGTACATTATAAAAGACTCGTCTGTCTGAGATTCTTCCAAGTGTTTAAGTTACATTTTGTACAGTGTTAAGAGAAAGAGTACTAACAGTATTTGAAGCTGCTGGATGCCTGTACACTCAGTATCATGAGAAACATCAATACCATTTCGGTTGTAGGAAAAATGTTGTATGCAACACGTGTGTAAAATAGTATTTTTTGTCTCGTGCTACAATTTCCGCATGAGGCTCTCGACCAAAAAAGTACTACTTTACACACTTGTTACATAAATAACTATTAAATTTAATTAATTTTGTGTGACGTCATATCTGCAATTTTACTTCGCCTACTGACTAAAGTTGTTTATATCTGTGAATGTCATTAATTCTGCCAAAAATTGATGTCACTTTCAGAAAACTATAGTTGTACCTTGTCAAAGGAAAAATATGTTGTTATAAAGATTTTAAATAAATATGTTTAATTTTAATAAAATTGATAAATGTTTCATACATGTTCATGTAAAATAGAACTACATATAAATATATGAATTTTATTTTCACAAGTTATGAATAATATAAAATTATATTCTTTTCGCTTGGTACACTGATACAAAAATACATTTGTGACGTCATAGAATTATAGTGCTAATCGTTTTTATTAAAATTATGAGTGAAAAGTTTTATATTTTAAAAATATTTTTGTACAGAATCATTTAAAATTAGTCATCATTACTACCGGACCCTATTATTAACATAAGTTGGGCAACACTGCATTTGCATGAAATCTAAAGCTGTAAGGTTGCAATTTGTTGCAAAAAACTTAAAAGCAATCTGGTAAACTGCAAATCCAGTAAACAGGCCTTCATGCTTGCGTAAATGTCCAGCTAAAGTGTTTTTAGCCATTGTTCCGCATCTTTTACTCTATAGGGTTATTGAATTTTCCACAAGGCAGTTGGCTGAGCTAGTGTGTGACAAAAGAGTAATTTCATGCATCCTTAGATTCTAGGACATAAGGACATTGACCATATGTTCGGGCCTACGACATTCATTTGTAGCTGCCTTTGTAGTTCGGAACTACGCTGAAAATACTTTGGTCCTTGCAACTTTCTAATAACTAAAAATTTGTCACTATTGAAAAAGTACAATTATGGCAATATATGTATAGAACAACTATTGTTGATATACTTTGATTTACGAAAGATGTATTCTCAAGGACATCTATTAGCAGATAATTTCCACATTATTTGTCCATATAGGCGTATAATTGCATAGGCTTCCACAGTCTGAGTCATGAGAAATATTCGTTTTCCGGGAATGGACTGTGTCATATTTTGAGTCAGAGCTCAACGTTTCGTTCGCAGTCGTATGGGGCATCTTCAGGAGGAAGGGGGATAGTACTGTCTTAAAACAAGGTTACCCGACGTGTCAACCACGCTAGAGGCCGAGTTTAAGCAACAAGGTGTAAATTTTGATATAACGAACTCAAAAAAAAAAAATGAAACCGTGAATACATGGAATTTTCTCGTATTAACAGTACGTACGCCCCGTCAAGAATATACAGCCGAATACAAAATATTTATTTACAAATTTGGGCAAGCACTTTAGAATTAGAATTTGCAGTTTCAATGGTTTTTTTTTAAACAAATATCACTTATGAAAACGGTAGTAGAAAAACGTTCTTCGCTGGATATTTTATTGCCTACTCCTTACTCGAATTTTATTGGTCACCTAATATAAAAAATATCTCTTGTGTATTGGTAGGAGGAAGATATAAAGCCGTATGAAAATAAATAGCTTGTTAAGTATTCAAATTTAATTTTGTATTATACGAAATAACATACTTGTTTAGCGGGCTATATGGGATGAATTTAGATTAAGTCTGGTGCTATGACAGTGAAATGTTTACACAATCATGTGGAAAACATCTATTGTAAACATTCCCCTAGTTTGCGTACAATAAAATGGAGCGTTTTATCAACACCTTAACACTGCTCAGAGATTCATGAAATGCACCCGGATGAATGCCAACAAATTTTTCTTGTCAGTTCCGCAGTTATTTGGCATTGCGGCCACGTAACAAATTTAAAGACGCGTGTTGGCAATTTTCTCAAAAGAAGAAGCGCTTTTCAACTGACCAATCCGGAGATGCGTGATGTGATACAAATTTCATTTCACGTTTCACAATATTGATGCTTCAAAATATAAATTGAAGTAGGTAATAGATCTCTGGTAAATATAAATATTATCATTGATTAAATAATATAAATGTTCGTAGATTCGCAATGCTAACAGTAAATAGAACAAATAGATATTATCTATTAATTTTGGTTGGGAGCGAACATAAATGCCACTTTCTAGAGTGAAAAAATATTCTGATTTCTACTACTGGTTTCGCAGGAAGAGAATCATCGTTTGAAATTTTCATATTTAATTTTGCAGTTACGAAACATACCTATTTCTTTATATAAGAAAAGCATTACGCGATAATAATTCGTTTATAAGTAACTTAGTTCGCTCTATAATTTACGAGAAGCAGTGTTGTAACTGATCCAGATCATTTGATCTAAATCACTGATCTAGTTCATTAGTATGGCTTTTGATCTGATCTAAAATTTATAACTGATGATCTTAAAAAAATATCAAATAAAATAAAATAAAAGTCTTAGAATTAATTAGTTCGAATGACCATACCGTCATCGGCACCATCGGAACTTAGTGAAAATCAATATTGGCAGTCAAATATGAGTTCCTAGAAAATGCAATTCAAGTGACAGTAAATATCAATCTTTCATATTTTTAAAGGGAAACTTGAATGAAATTGGAGAAGACGAAAATTATTATTTTTGTTTCTATTTCTACTTTATTCATTAATTTAGTATTAATTAAACTAAGTACGTATCTAATTTTTCTTCCATGAGTAAGGTATACCTTATACAGTGTGTTCAAAAAAAAAATCCTAACTCGGAGTAGGCTATGAACAGAGAAACGTATGTTTGATTATTATTCAATTCAAAATTCAAGTTGTCAAAATTGATCTTGAAACGCAATTTTAAGGAGAAAAGACAATAAAGAAGAATATTGACATTCGCCAAAAAGAAAAGCTTTGATTGATATAGATAACATTTTTGACAATGTTTCATATTAAATTGACATTTAATTAAATATTTGTAAATTGACATACGTTTCTTTGTTCATAGCCTACTCCGAGTTAGGAATTTTTTTGAACACACTGTATATAAGGCTAGATACAATGTGTTCAGAAAAATCTTAACTCTGGGTGGACTATGAACAGGGACGAGTATGTCTGATCATTATTCAATTCAAAAGTCAAAATGACATTTAATTTAACACTTTTAAATTAAGACATATATTTCTTTGTTCATAGCCTACTCCGAGGGAGGATTTGTTTGACTCCTATTTAATTAATGAGAAATAAAAAGCATTTGAAAATCGTTACTGATCTTTTTTATGGTCTAAGAAAAATGGATCCTAAATTTCTGATCTGATCTGAAAAAATATCCGATCGCAGAAATTGACATATGATCTGATCTATGTAGTACATATTAATTGTAAAGATCTTGATCTTGGTCTAGATCCTTGATAAATTGATCTGTCACAACCGACAAGGAGAAGCCGGTTTTAATACACAATATTTTAGTAATTTGTCATATGGCGGAAATATTTATATTCTTTTATTATAAAAAGTATTTAAGAAATTGTTACATACACAGGGTGTAACTAAACCTGTGTAACAAAATTTAAAGGTATATAGTACTGACCAAAATAAGTAAAAAAAAAGCTTACTCATCATAGGTCTGATATTCAACCGTCTCCGAGAAAAACGGTAAATCGAAGAAAAACAAATAAAGATAGTAATCGAACAAAATTTTGTCTGTCAGTAAATAGAATATAATAAAACAATAAAATTTTATATAAAACACTTTTCTCAATTTCTAATAGTTACGAAGTTATTTGAAAATTATATATTGGCCAAGGTCGCCACAACATTTAACTTGGTACATTTATTTGATTAAAATGTATTTAATTATAAATCTACAACAAGAGGCCAAATTGTGCTGTCTTCATGGGGAGTATTAAGTGCGAGTGAGACGGAACGACTTTCCCTCTCTACGCCCTACTCTACTGCCAGTGAGCCAAGCGGTGACTTGGCCTTCCCTCCTTCCAAGCACGGCAAGCACCAAGACAGAAAGTACTTGCTTCAAACAAGTATATTTATATTATTTTCAATTAGTTTTTTGTAAAAACGATTTAGTAATTATTATTTATTGTTACTGTTGTTATTTTTTATGTTTTCAAAAATTCAAAACTATTATTTATTTCTATTTTAATTGTATTGTTACTTGTCACACTTTTTTAAACTAAACATTTATAAATACATATAAACATAAACAATGTATAACTGTTAGCTGTAGAATTGTACAAATACCAACAACCAAGAAGAACTGAACTGAAATAAATAAATGATTATACTTATTACTTTTGCAACTAATATTTTCATTATTAGTTCTTTAGAATTATATAAATATAAAAAATATAATCTTGCAAGCGTAAATTAGCAAAATAAAAGCATCGGAATATTATAATGTAATAATATAATATACGTGAGGATGAGAATTTCTCGGCCTCGGTTGAGTTGTTCACTGTATAGCCAGCGTCTAGCCTGCTATTCGTGTTTCGCTAGCCGTCAGCCTATTAGTCTTTCGCTCTTCAACAGATTTGCTAATATGAAAGAACGCCGGATGGATTTAATGTACAAATGGATGCTAAATTTTATTTTCATATATTTACAATAGGTATAGGTAATACCTAGTAGTGTGTTGATTATTTAAGTAATGTTCAAAAATGTTTGTAATTGAACCGAAAAAGATTTTTTTAAATATTTGGCCTCACCTCACTCTAAGTTCACGCACCACCACTGAGTAGGCATCCTTTATATTAAAAAAAAGTTTTTGTATTTTCTTATTTGTAATTTTGATTTATGTCCTGTATAATAAAATAATATTAAATAATAAAATTAAAATTATTTTTAATATTGCTTTATGTCTATGCTGTACTGTATAATTGAAATTTAGATAGAGTTTTGTGAATTGTGCAGAAGTCAGAGTTTTTTATAAAGAATAACATTTTTCATTAAAATTAAAAATAAAAAGTTCTTCCTCTTCAAAACACGAACTGTAGACACTCTATGTATTTTTATGAGTTTGTATCAAGCTTAATAAAATAAAAGCGCAAGTAATAGTATCTGATTCATATTTTTTATCTAGCATAAATTCATCTTTTCAGTAGCTATTCATTGAATGCTATCAAAACTTCATTATTTTTCTTTTGTTCATGATTCAAAACAACAGAGAAACAAAAGCATGCCAGAAAAAATTCCATTGCACATTCATTGTCACGTACCAGACCAGATCTCTTGTTACAAAAAACATATTTATCTTGAAGGGAAAAAGAGGAATTAATTCTGCTACAAAGCGAATGTGCTTGATCTAGCATCGTGGGAGGCTATACTCTACATTCATTTATCATAATCACTCCATTAGATCGGATCGATCAAGTTGCAATTTATATCTGTTATCAGATCGGACAGCGATAGTGAGATGGTTTTGCGAAAATAGGAAGGCGTACTAATATTGACTTTATTTCATATTTCATGGTTAATGTAGTAAGTTAAAGTAAGTTAATTATAGTATGATGAAGTATACTTGGTAATTTGAACTGAGCGCACTTAATAGTATACTCGTATGTGACAAGTTTTATAAAGATCTTTCTAGTCACGAGTTTTTTTGATACGAACCGAGCAAGCACTTATATAAAAGCGAGTATTTGCTTAAAGAGTTTATAGTAAGTCACATAGTACTATACTTTATGTATGACTGCAAATTAAACCAACCAATACAGAAATATAATTTTTGTTATTTATTTTTAGGCTGGTAGAGTAGTAGCCTTTTATACAAACGCTTGGAATATCTATTCAACATAGAATCATAAATTTAAACAAGTTTTACTTTCGTTGTTTCGTTGTTTTATGCACTCACTTACTTAAATATGGAATCTGTACTTCAAAGGGTACGTTCGGCATTGAAATTTACGAATGGCTCAGAGCTCATAGATCACGTGACGGATTTCACAGATGTTAATGCTAATGCCGAACGCTCCAGATTCATATGTTAAGCGGGAATTTTATAATGCACAAATATGTAACTAGGAACAGGAATAGTACAGGAGTAAAACGTGTATTAATGAATTAATAGTTTTTCACATGTGTTAAAATATTATATTTTTATACGTTTTCTTAGTAGGTAAAAATGAAATTACGTTTCACCGTACAAGCTTTATGAAAAAGGTTATATGAATATTGAGTAATTTGTAAAAAATATTATTTCTAACTTCCCTATATTCTACATCTTTATGTTCATTTTCAACATGTTTTTGTAATGTTTCTATAAAACATGTTTTAACGTAAATAAATTGTTGTTCATATTTAAAACTTTTTGCTATAAATAAGTCAAAATATCTTAGAACTATTAGGCGAGAGCACGGTACATAATTTTGAGAACTATCCTCCGCCGGAGTTAAGTTCTGAGTTGCTAGTTTTTACGGGGAAATGTAATTAACTGACGTGTCACATGACAGTTGAGTTAAAGGCTTATACGCATGCTCAGATTTGAGAGCTCCGTGTGCTCGGCGCTTGGTCACCGAGCACACAGAGCGAGCTCAATATGCTTAGCGAGTTTAATGCCGAACGCTACAGATCGCTCTAATGTCAATGCCGAACGCAATCGACGGCTCTGAGCGCTCAAAATGTTAATGCCGAACGTACCCATAAAGGCGATAGCAGTGGGCTTCAAAGTTGTGAGACTGGGGTTCGATACCAATTATTTTTATTTTTTATTTCTGTAATATCAGGATGAACCAAGAATTTTAGTGCAAACACGAGTTAAAAATTTTATGTAATAAGCGAGATATGAACTTTTAATTTCGAATTTGGCGTGTGACGTAGTATGTCCTTACCAGTAGTCAACAAAATGTTAGTCGAGAGGGTATGTATGAGGAAATTATTATTAAGCATAAATAACATAAATAATAGTTATTTATGTAACAAGTGTGTAAATTTGTACTTTTTTGGTCGAGTGCGATGTAGCACGAGACAAAAATTATATTTAACACACGTTTTTCCTACAACCGAAATTGTATTGATGTTTCTCATAATACTGAGTGTACAGGAATCCAGCAGCTTCAAATACTGTTAGTACTGTTTCTCATAACACTGTACAAAATGTAACTTAAACACTTGGAAGAATCTCAGACAGACGATGATTAGTCTCTTATAATGTACAAATTGCACATTTAATATTAATATTAAAAATTAGGTTAGGTTAGAATACACGTAAAAAAAATATTAATGTTCTTAAAAATTAAATTAGTACTCAATCTGTTAAAAAAAATATTCGATTTGTTTCATTTACAGTGTATAATTATATTTCTTAATAAATTTTATTACTTTCATTATTATTTACTACCGAATTATATACTTGAAAGGTAAATTAACCGAATTTTAATGTTGCCTAGCAACGCTTATTCACTTTCCAAGCACTAGTGCGTGAAAAGTTCTTTTCACGCACTAGTGCTTGAAAAGTGACACTTTACACACTGTAATGAGTGCGTGAACAGTACTTTTCACGCACGGTTGTAGGAAAATGTTATTTATGCAACAATAATGCAAACACAAGTTTTATGGCATTAGGTCAAGTATTTCATGACGAGGCTTGTCGAGACACGAAAATTATTGACCACATGTCATAAAGCTTGTTTACACTTCAGTTGCCTACAAGATTTATTATACGAACTTAAATAAATTAGATATTTGACAGACGGGCAGACGACAATTTGAACACACCACACCAAATACCGAGTTCATAGGCACTAGTCTAGTTTTTAAAATCAGGCAACCAATCAAATTGCTTAGGACATAATACGTCATACTAATTATTAATCGACTTACATATACAGAGTTATCAAAAATGGTTGAAGGTCACGTGATAACTTTTGTTTCAAAATAATGTCAAACATATATTCCCATATTTCATAATTCATCAAAACTACAAAGTGATCCAGAATGATTGAATGTCATGTGAGTTGAAAAAGTTCTGATTATGATCAAAATTATCTTTCACGGAAAAAAAATTGTATCAATTTACCGGCAATGCCAAATTATGTTTCCTATATTACCGACATTTGGAAAAGTCAGTTTGTTTTTACCTTTATAATTAAACTGTTATTTATTCAAATCATTACGTTAGAATGGTTGTGTATGGAAGAACATGACAAGTTTATTTTGGAAGTATACAGGGTGTTTCCTTTAAAACAACCAGCACTTTTTGGGCGAACTAACAACTTTAAAGAAAAATGTTTTATACCAAAAATGATCAAGAATAAGGCGATAATGTATCAATAGTAACAAACCGAATATTTAACCAGTGGTTCTCAAACGGTAGAACAAAATTATATTTTTTTAAATGGCACCCTATATAATTTTTAGCCCATTAAAGAGAATATTATTTTCTGATTTCAACGATATAAATATAGCATAGAGCTGTATAACAATTATTTCGAGAAAAATGATATTAAAAACTAGAAATAATGTAATAAAAACGGGTTTACTACTAGCGTAACTAGGCAACAGATGTATCAATTCCTGTGCATTGCATAGCCTGTCATATTATAACATTATTTTTAATATCATTTTTCTCGAAATAATTGTTATACAACCATATACCAGATTTATATCGTTGAAATAAATAAAAAATTCTCTATCTAATTGGCTAAGAATTTACATAGAATACCATTAAAAAAATATAATTTTGTTCTGCCGTTTAAGAACCACTGGTCGAATTTTCGGTTTGTTATTATTAATAAATTAGCCCCTTATTCTTGATCATTTCTTGTATATAGCATTTTTTTGTAAAGTCATTAGTTCGCCGAAAAAAGCGCTGGTTGTTTTAAAGGAAACAACCTGTATATTCTTCCTGTGAGGAATGATGAAAATGAGTGGAAATATGTAAGCCAATGCAATCTGTCAATCGTATTTCACTGTCACAACCATGCGGCAAACAAAAAATCAGAACGAGGCGGAACCTTCAATCATTCTGGATCACTCTGTATATTCCACATATGGCAGATGATGACAGGTGCATGATATTTGATTAATATCCTTTCTGTACATTGATTCATTTGATATTTGTTTTGCATACCTTCATTTCATTATGGCTTTTAATGAAGAGCGTGACAAATATCTTCTTGAAGCATATTTTCGTTCGGGTGAATATAAAAAACACGGTTATTTGAATTATTCTTATGAAAGCTTGCAAAATTCGTAAGCTACGCCAATGGAAATAGTAATGCTGTCATACTAGTAAGGCCCGGTATTACAGTTGTAGTTTAAACTCGGCTTAAGGTTTAAGCTTGGCTTAAGCGAAAATTGCTGTATTACAGTATAGGTTTAAGCTTGAGCGGTAGTTTAAACCTGAGCGGCCAGCCGTGGCGGCTTAAACTCTGAATTATAACCTATCTGTCAATGTCACTTGTTCTTTGTCAAATCAGAATTGTACGGAACGGCACACTTTAGCCATTTTTGATCACGCTGTATTTTGGCATTCTTATCGAAGATAATTAAAATTCGACTATGGTATTTAGAATAGAGTGTGGCTTAGAAAGAAGTGAGGTAAATGGTATTCAGAATAGAATATTTTAAAAATTTGTACCTATTAACTTTTTTAAACTTATGTTCTTTGTTACTACAGTAGAAGATTCTATTGTCGGTGAACAATTTTTCACACATTACCAGTATGTATCAGTAAAAAATATATATTATATTCTTATAAAATAAAATAGAATTTGCGGGAGGTGATATGCTAACCTAACCTAACCACTATAACAAACAATATAAGAAAAATATTGTTGACATTTAAAATTTCACAATTCTAGTTTTGTTTTTTATTTTTCCTGCAAAATATTTTCCTTAGTTATATTGCATTCACTTTATAACTTATATACAACAATTCCCTCTTCACAAACGGCCAATTAAGCCTGTTTTATCCCGCAACCCTACAGCGCTTCCCGATCTCAGTATGATCCCGTGGGAGACATGAACTTCTGGCTTATGCTGCGTGTCGCTTCTGTCCCTACTCTAGTTCGTATCCAGGCCACGCTAACGCTTCCGCATTCTCGTATCCTATATCTTCTATCACCGGGACGGGGGTGCAGTTAACCTACAACGATCGGGTGATTTGTCACAGGAAAGTAGAATGTGATGAGTCAATAAGATAAAACAGATAGAAAAGATACCAGATCTATTAGTATTGTGCAGCGATAACCAAATGGGGTCTATAGTAACAAATTAGAAAATTTATCCTTTATAGGTAGTAAAACCTATAAACCTTATAAATTCTGTTGTCTGTTTTTAACCAAGAGTAAATTTTTTAAATATTTCCAGCGAAGTATTGTAACCTGTGAGCACCGCCGCTGAGCTGAACAAACGTCAGTGACTTTTTGAATTTCCCGCGCAGTAACTTTCAATACAACGCTGCTCCCACGAACTGCCATCTATTAGTAGGCTACTGAAAAATTTTGAACAAGCTGCGCCATTTAGTTTATCTTTGACAGCTATTTATATTAGACAACTTCGTTAATTTCATTGAAAATGGAAAAAAGTGAATTTCGTGTGTTGATTAAGCATTATTTTTTGCGTAAAAAAACCATCACCGAAACCAAGGAAAAGCTTGATAAGTACTATGGGGACTCTGCTCCATCAATTTCAATGGTTAAGAAGTGGTTTACCGAGTTCCGTTGTGGTCGTACCAACACAAGTGAAGCCGAACGTTCAGGTCGCCCAAAAGAAGTCATCACGCCAGAAATCGTAGATAAAATTCATGGAGTGATATTGGACGATCGGAGAATGAAAGTGCGTGAGGTTGCTGAGGCCGTAGGCATCTCAACTGATCGGGTGCATCACGTTTTGCATGAATATTTGGACATGAAATAGGTATCCGCGCGCTGGGTGCCGCGATTACTGACACTCGACCATAAGCGCAACCGTGTGACCATTTCAAAGGAGTGTTTGGCGATGTTCAACCGCAATCCGAAAGAGTTTTTGCGTCGTTTCGTTACCGTAGACGAAACTTGGATCCGTCACACCACAAGGACCAAGGAACAATCAAAACAGTGAGTTTCTTCGGGTGAACGTGCACCAAAGACGGCCAAGGTGGGTCTTTCGGCCAACAAGGTTATGGCCACAGTTTTTTGGGATGCATGCGGTGTCATTTACATCGATTACCTCGAAAAGGGTAAAACGATCACCGGCGATTATTATTCCGAGCCTTTGGACCGATTTGATATTGATTTGAAGCGAAGAAAAAAGTACTGTTCCATCAAGACAATGCACGGGTGCACACGTGTGTAGTTGCCATGGAAAAAATTCATAAATTGGGCTACGAACTGCTACACCATCCAGCATATTCTCCAGATTTTCCAAACCTGAAGAAATGGCTGGGCGGTAAGAGATTTGGGTCGAATGAAGAGGTCATTACTGAAAAAAACGCCTACTTTGGGAGCCTTGAGAAAATCTATTTTTTGGAAGGAATAAAAAAATTGGAAAAACGTTGGACTAAATGTATCGAGCTAAAAGGAGATTTTGTAGAGAAATAAAACGCTTATTTGCCGAAAAAAATATTTTTTATTCAAAAAGTCACGGACTTATCAAACAGCCCTCGTATAGCGATGAGGTATTCGCGCTAGCTACAGTTACTAGATAATAGAGTACGTTTACACCACGCGTACTAAACGTTTAGTCTGCATACCAAGTGACGTAACAAGATGGCGACGAATGGTGTAAACACTATGTACCAAACCTTTGGTACGTAATTGGTACACATTTTTGGTACGTTCAAAGGGGGATGTACCAGACCTTACTCATACACGGTGTAAACAGCAAGCGTACCAATGCGATTTTTCTGCCATCTATAACTACTTTTAATTCAATTAAATTGTGTATTAACATTTAGGGAAATTGTGGAAGTTTAGTAATATTTACAATTTTAATAATGTGGCGATGTAAATTACTTATATTCACAACTATTTTTCCTTATTAAGTAATTTTAGGTTAGGGTGACTCTGACAGTTAACTCTGCGCAAGCGCGTATAACGTACCAAAATATTTAGTATGTTTATTTAAATACCGGTGTAAACATACCATACCAAGATAAATTTTAGTATACACTTGGTCTACGTATCAGAATAGTACGCACGGTGTAAACGTAGCTATACATAGCTGACTCGTCCGCCGTACTGGAGCCAAAATGAACGCAGTAAATTATGAAATAAAAATATTTTTTTTTATAAGTTTAGTAACTATTTTTCATAATTAAATATGACTTCCATATTTCCCATATTACATTTATTTAAAATAATAAAACAAAAAAAAAACAGTTTGTTAAGATTTTTGAGGTTAGAGAAAAATATATGTATTGCATAAGTACGTGTAAAAATTATAACCATTTCTCAAATGATTTGCACAATTTGGAGCAGAACAACCCGTTATTTTAAATAATTTCTATGATTAATAATACTGTAACACTGATATTGAAAGATTGAAGTGGCTCCATAATGACGGACGAGTCAGCTGTAATTTATCTAGTAGCTATAGCGCTAGCAGCCGAGCGACGTAAACAAACGAGTCGCGACGTGTTTAATTACTTCCGGTCGCCTGAATCTTGTGTTCATTGTTATTATGGAGTCGAATATTCTAGAGCTCTCTAGAAGGTAATGGCAGCTATATAAACGGAATGCAGCTATGCCCGAGAGTTAAGTTAGTTAGTTACATAGTGAAAGAGTTATGTAGTCAGCTTAGTTGAGTAGTGAGTTTAGTAGCACAGCGTATGCAGTATAGTGTCGAATGGAGTAGGTACTCGGGAAGTTACTGGTATACTGGGATAGCTGTAGATGTGAATACTCGGTAGTGTTGACGAGTACTGGGAAGCTGTAGTGTACGAGGACAGTGTAACACAAGGGGGTCTCTGAAGCTGATGATGATACTAATTCTGTTTACTCCCAACGATGATATACTGACTTTGACTGATGATAAAGGATTTCGTGAGAAGGACTTGTTGAGAAGGAATTCATGAGAAGGAAGAACACACATACACTAACACCTTTCACTTGATGAACACTATGGACATGGACATTACTTGGGTTTTAATAACTAAACTTTTTATTAATAAACTAAGCGTTTTATTTACATGATTACATTCCGTAACCCAGCGGGCGGCGTTCTGCACGCGCCCCGAAACTAAAACACTACATTCCGACAACAACCAACGGCTTGACGACGCGACGAACTTATCTCCACTACTTGTTAACTCCACGAGTCTCTGATGTCGACTATCATAATACGATAAGAATTTCTAAACAGAATTTTGACTTAAATAGATAAACAGAGTTAAAATATGAATATTGAAACTATAATTTAGAAAAGTTTATAAAAAGTTATTTCTCTAGTATTGCTCTTACTCTCGCCTTGTCACAACAGTAGCGGAAAGTCTGGAACTTACTGGTATACTGGGATACCTGATACCTGTGGAAGTGAATACTCGGTAGTGCTGACGAGTATTGGGAAGCTAGAGTATACGAGGACAGTAACAGCGGGTTGGAGTGAATACTTGGCATTAGTGTTGAAGAATTGCGGCATACGGACAGTTGGTGATACTGAATCGGACAGTTGAATGTGATACAAATAAATAGTGAAATAAATATAGTGATACAAAAACCGCGTAAACAGTACAGAAGCCTGCAACAGACCGGCAGTCTAAGATTGGAATAGCGTGAAAATAAATAGTCGTGTTAATTGTTTAAATAAATAAATAATCTTAGTGTTTAAGTAATTAATTATAGTTTTAGTGTTAATTAGATTTTAATATTTGTGTAATATTAGTAATCGTCATTGTTGTTATCTCTTAATAAACATTTATTTATTATTTATATTATTTTAATAATTGTCTAATATTTACATTTCACCCAAATAAATAATAACGTTACAGTACATATTGTTCCAGTTTACCTATCGCTCAGTTTTCTCGTCGTCAAAAATTAAAGACAAAGGGTCGAATTCAGCACTATTCATTAGTGTAGTGACCGTCTATACTAACTATGGAAATAACTTGCATCTTTTTCTTATTAATGCATCTATGCATATGTCTCTCTCTTTGAAGACGATCCTGAATTCTACTTCCGGCGAAATTATCGTTGATTTTTTTAAATGAAATTATATATATATATATATATATATATATATATATATATATATATATATATATATATATATATATATATATATATATATATATATATATATACAGGGTGTAAATGAAATAAGTGCATTAAATTTAACCAGTAATATAACTCGGCGAAAGCAACAATATTTCTTAATAACTTTTTCTCGAAATCGCATATTTTTTTAGCATTTTTACCACCCCGTAAATTGACGAGTCGTTCTAAATATTTTTGTGATAATTGAATGCAGTAGCACTAGCTATGAAAATTTTGTTTTAGCAATTGACAGTCCTGTCAATTGTTGCAATTAAATTTTGACATTAGTAATAAACTTGTTTATAAGGTAAAATTCTGTCAAAATGCGAGTACACAGACATTGTAATTACTTACCTGTGGTTTATTTATTTTTTTACTCGTATCTGTACTACATTTTACTTGACATCACGGTTGACATAAAGACAGTGTCATGGAGTTGCCAACGCATT
Source organism: Harpalus rubripes (assembly GCA_963082715.1). NCBI lineage: Eukaryota > Metazoa > Arthropoda > Insecta > Coleoptera > Carabidae > Harpalus > Harpalus rubripes. The sequence goes on from OY720452.1 coordinate 17,079,132, forward strand.
TACACGGAGCGTTTCCAAATCATCACCAAATCATTCTGTTCTTAATATTCGCACATTTGTTAATTTTCTACATCTTTATCACATCACAATACGGAGTGTCACATATGACAATTTTAAAAAAAGCAACAGTTATATCCATAATATGTGCAAAAAGTTCTGTTTTCAGCACACAACAGACTTCGATTTTGGGAATGGCTCATAATGTTCATGAATGAGACTGAATTTACTTGGGAAGGTGTATTTATTATGCACAATACACATCTCGACAGACGAAAATGCTGTAAAAATTTTCATTAAAACATATTTGAGCGGGAACAATAAATGGACGACTAATTATTGGTACTCAAGTACCTCTTTTAGATGGACAAAAGTTTGTACTTACATTTTTTGAATAACGTATTTAAACTATTATGATTTATCGACGATAAATAATCATCTCATAACCTAATAACTATGTTTTTGCTCTTCCTGTCGTTACCTCACCTCGCCTCTCCTTGTCTTCCACTATTCACAGGTGATTAAAAAGTCTGGTTTAATACACAACTTTATAATTTTGTTATCCAAAATTTAAATTTCTTTATTTTAAAAATTGTACTATTACGAATTAATTAATAATAAATGTTATTTCCGTTGATTCGTTTATTAATTTCTGTTGTCTGCAAGTGTAACCGATAACCGACGATTTTTGAGCTGTTTTTATCCCACTTGAATACGACAGCTGTCATTTGTTCTCCATGGGCGCGCGCCGAAATATGCAGCAAATCTTTAAAGAATTTTAACTCAAAATCTAAAAGACTTAGAAAAAAAAGTTATTAAGAAATATTGTTGCTCCCGTCGAGTTACATTACTGGTTAAATTTAATGCACTTATTTCATTTACACCCTGTGTATATATATATATATATATATATATATATATATATATATATATATATATATATATATTTTTTCGGAGAGCATTTTAAATTAGCTTTACAGTCAAGCCAAAAACATACTTTTTATTTGAAAAAAACCTTGTTATTAATTTTATGATAATCTAAGTTTTTAAGGGTGAAAAAATAAAAACACAACTACCTTTATACCAATCGAAAAAGAAAAAATAAGAATTATTTTATAAAAGTAAAAATTAAATATGAGTCATTTAAACAAATGTAAGTTTGTGTTTTACTTACCTATGTCAAAAATATACCGATAGAAAATTTATTTTTGTGCAACCGGACGCAAAATAAGCATTTCGCAGCCGCAATACAGGCCGCGAAATTAAATTTCGCAACCGTTGTTATGGTAACGGCCGCGAAATTAGGTAAATAATCACTTTGAGACTTGAAAATTGCATGTTAATCAAATGTTAATCCCATAGCCACCGTGAAAGCTAACTTTCTATATACAATGAAACTGTTTAAAATTAATAAAATTTGTAATTACATATTTTTTACGGTTGCACAAAAAATATTGTGTACACCTTGTCCGCGAAATCCTTTAGCGCCTTCGATATTGTCTTGCCTCGGCCGCATCGGCCTCGGCGACAATTTTTCTCACGGTACGCTAAAGAGTGATTTCGCGGCCTTGATATACAAATAACTATTTCGTACGTCGCTAGATGAACAATAAAAATATCTAACATTTTTATTTGAAACATTTTTTCAATATAACTTACCAAACGTTTCAATTTAAATGTTATATGACAATGAAAATTTAGACATTATCAAGTAAGCTATGAGAATTTTTGTCAAAACAAAAGCACATTAAATATTAAATACCTACTACATATCTTAAATATTGAATATAAGTAATGTGCCGCCAAAATATTATTTAAAAAATCTAATCGCCATTGGACAGGTTTGGTTTAGTTTACGTCACTGTGTTTTTAGTTTGTAGTATGTCATGTGAGCGTGCATTTGTGCAGTGCAGAACGTAGGTGAATAGGTATTGCCAATGGTATTGCGACAGTGAAACATATTTAACAAAAGTAGGTGTTATCTTATTGTGAATTATTATTTAAACTTTTAACAAATACAGTATCAACTGTTGTCTGTTATGGTTTGTGGTGTTGTGATATTCAACATAACCTAAAAGTTAACTCAAACTAGGCATAAACTTCAACATAATATACCTACATTGAAATATTTTTATAGACAGAACAGCCACGTTGAAAACAATACTTTGAATACTTTGATATTCTATTAGCTTATTCTTTACTCTATCTTCCAGGTGGGAGTGTGGAAATCATGGCAGAAAGAAGGCTTGGACATCAAGGATATCGTATGGCCTGGAAACAGTCACACTCCGCCTCAGGGCGTTCCAGAGAAGTTCCACCTGAAGATCACGTTTCTGGAAGAACCTCCATACATCAACTTGGCGCCTCCAGACCCAATAACGGGAAAGTGCAGCATGGATAGGGGAGTACTTTGCAGGGTAGCAAGCGATGCAGATATTACTGAGTGAGTACACTTTCAAATTTTATTGAGGTTAAGAATATTGTGAAGAAGGAACTTATTATACGAGTACCTATTTACTTATAAATGTATAGTTGGTTTCAATATTACATACACAAACAACGAATCTGGATAAGACTTTCAATTTCGTTGTTTCAACTTTTATAATAAGTAACTACAATCTTTAAATACAGTGGTTTTACTGTAGAAACATTGAACCAATAATGTGAAACAAAAATTAGTGGTACAGTTTCAAGGAGTTTTTCAATAACTATATTATAATTCATTTTTAAACAAAGGGGAGTAAATTCAATAGCTAGATTTAGAACAAGAGAATACTTCAGATAAAAATAATACTGCAAATTTATAGTCAGTAACTATCAAGTGTGTTAATAAGGGCGATTAATAATCGAGAAGGTTTAACGTTAATGTTAATGGTTGAGATTATTTAATGAGATATTAACACAAGTGTTAATTCTATTTTTTTTGTGCTTAAATATTATTGAAGTGGGTATAATATAATTTTATTCCATGACAATTTTTTAACGTATTTATACTAAAATCATTCATTAATAGAAAATCAAGCATTAATAGGGGTCACTAATAACGGATTTTACGGAAAAAACAATAAACGTCTCAACAATACTATCGTGGTACAATTTATTGTTATAGGAACTATTTTTCTTTTGTTGGTTTGCAAATGAAAAAGGCTGAAAACCACAGAATTATTGCGTATACGAGTATAAGGCTCATTCACAGCTAGGAAAATAAAAATAAAATTATACATAAAAATAAAAATGACGATATAAATAATATACTCTTATGAAAATGTTCACAGCTCTCGAAAATAAAAATAAACATAAGACATAAGCACAAGGATTTGCAAATGTTAAATATTTTACACAAACATAAGCACATGCATAACAACTGTCATTTGAGCTGTCAATTTACATTGTGGTAAAAGGATTTAAAATTAAATATAAATAGAAGGCCACAAGGGTCACATATATGATTACGTACAGTGCGTTAAAAGGTAAAACGTTGATATTATTGCTTGTGAATTATGAATTTACTAAATGACAGCTGACATTAATTTACGTTTTATTTTCAAAGCTGTGAACAGCAACCGTAATGTCTTATTCATAATTTTGTTTATATTTCTTAATTTCGTAGCTCTGAATGAGCCTTAACATAAAATATGAATTTTAAAGTATTCGATATTATTTTGAAAATGACTAGGCGTTTTATAAAAAAAAAACCCATTTTACAATCTGCCTACGACATATTTTATACTGAAAAATATTTAAATAGTTATTTACATATAGAGAACCGAAAGAAAAAGTTTACGCCTGCAAACGAAGAAACTGTAGTACGACATACTTCGGTTATATTTTGGATTTTGTAATGGTAATGTGAGTACCAGGCATTGCAATCCGTAGATTGTGATTTGTAAGTATTGTCTGTGTACCTGTAATGCAATAAAAACAAAGTTGCCTTACCAGTGGCGTATTAAGCAATATAAGCGCCCAAAGCCCGTAACATTTTGCGCCCTTTGCGATTATGTATTCTTTTAAGCACACAAAATGTATATAATAAATATAAAAAAATTTAAAAAATAGTTGGATTACTTACAATAATTAAAATGAAAACATACAATCAGCAAAAAATTAACATTATTCCAATTTATATAATAGAGAATATAGGTCGGTATTTATTAACAGAAAATCACAAAAAAACAAAATTTATTTTCGTCACAAAACGTACATAAGGAACGAGGAACTTAATACATCAAACTAAACTAAAATAGTAACCGAAATTTAAACAATGATCATATAAAATAAAGAAAATAACAACATAATGTAAAGATAAAAATCAATAAACAGACATTAAATATATTTATTTTTTCGAACTTTGTTATTAGCAAAAAACTTCAATAATCTTTGTAAAATCAAGATTATTTAACAAATCAGTTTCAATAGCCATTATGGCTAAACTATTCAATTTTGTGTTAGAGTTTTGATCAGACGTATGCACGTATCTGCAACTGTTTTGATAACAGTTGCTGCAACTTGCAACCTACGTTATCAGACGTACACAAAGTTGCAAGAAATATAAGTCCGTATTCTCACCTCTTAGTGGTAGCGCTACTGCCGAAAATTCGCTACTTCAACTGTCAAATGTCAAATGTTAAAAATTAAAGAAATAAAAATAAATTAAATTGTAAATAGCACTTATTTCAAAAATTATAGGTTTTATTCACAAAAATATGAAACCTATTCATGTGTATATATAAAATTTAAAAAATCGAAATAGCGCTACTTCGGAAGTACCGCTACTCCAAGAGGTGAGAATACGGGTCTTAGAATTTTTTAGTCTCGACGTTGGTACACATGATATTTAATTCCTGTAGTCATTTTTTAAAGTTTGAATCATTTATTTGTATTTACACGAATAATATCAGAAATAAACAACAAATTATTAGCTGCTACTATGTTATTTAAAATATGGATGTCTCGTATTCCGTTGAGCTTCTTCTTTTCTTACGAGATCAATCAGAGTTTGAAAAAATTCGTCTGATTGTATTTCAACTCCAGCTCCTCCAGTCATTTTTAAATATTTCGTACTGTTTACCAGTTGTTTACAAACAAATGTCAAACAGTTTAGGTATTTTTACTCCCTAAGCCCCTTTACTATGCATGCGTATCTTGATAGTTGCAGATACGTGTGACTAGTTTTCGAACAAGATGTAAAACTAGCTGCAGGAAAATTGTCGCACTATCACACGTCAAAAATTGCACGAAACCCTTGAAGTTGCAGATACGTGCGTATGTGTGATAACCCCTTTAAAACTCTTAATTCTTTTTAGAGTTGAAGATGACCGTTCTCCCGGACAGTTGGTAACTGCTTTGCTTAATACCGGCCATGGGCCTTTACTTTCAATTGTGCTTTAAATCTTAGTAAGTTATTTGTTATTTGACTCATGCGGTCCGTCGTCCCGGCGCCTCTAAATATTTTGCGCTACAAGTCCGGACTTCATGGGTTTGTAGGATAATACGCCACTTTGCCTTAGTATTCCTTTTAACTAGTCTGTAAAACAAGTCGTGATTTTTGCAAGTAGTCACATTAGATGAGACATGCGCTAAGCGCTAGTGTCCTCTCGCATCTAGCATGTAGCTCGTTGCGGTCTTGTTAGAGCCATGACACTTACGGTATCTAGGGCAAATCGAATCGCGAACATGACCGGAAATTTGATACACATATTACATTTTGACTCCCAATCTTGTTACGTCCTCTGGTCCTGACAACGCTCACATGCGAGTATTTCTATTACATTTTCAGCAAATGTGATGACGAGGCGACATTATTTTCTTGTTATTAAAATATGACGAAATGTTGTAATTAGATTTGAATTCAGTAACTAAAAAAAAAATGCAGTAGTTTAGTAGTTAAAATTTATTAATAAACTTTGTTATAACAGTTTTTACCTAATTCTGGAATTCTTATAATTTATAATATGTGCATTTATTTTGTAACTTTTTTTTAGCAAATAGTTAAAAAATTACCCGTTAAACTCATTGGCCCGTATTCCGAGCGCACTTTTATAATAAAAGCGCTTTTATGGAGCAAACTCCTCATAAGAATATAATGTAAAAGCGCGCTCCATAAAAGCTCTTTTATTATAAAAGTGCGCTCAGAATACGGGCCATACTTTCAAAAAAAAAATATTGACCACAGTCGTAAGTCATTTTATTTTACACATAATGGACGTTTCGGGTAAAATTTGTCCATCCTCCGCTAATAAAAAATATACAAAGAACTTTACAAAAATATACAAATGTAATACATTTCGACTTATCAAGGATAATAAAGTTTTACAATATTATAATAGTATATTATTCAATGAGCATGTAATGTATGCTATTATTCATGAGAATGAGAACATCACGAGCCGAAAGGCGAGTGATGTAAATTATTCGAATGAGTAATCGCCATTAGATGCGAATAGAATACTATACATTATCCACAACTATGAAATAATAATATATCAATTAATACACATTTTAAAAAATAAATCGTATTTTTTCAGTGACAACTGCAAACATTTTTTCGTTTACATAGACAAATCTAGTTATCGTTGTTACTGTAACAAAATTATGAAGTGATTTGACATCTAGCAGTATATCTTAAAACCGACTACTCAGCAGAGCCGTAACTAGAGTTTTGAGCGCCTGTGGCAAAAATTTTATTTGCGCCCCTACGTATCAAGAAAATAAAAACAAAAGTAACTACTGATGAGCGATTTGCGAGTTACCAACAACTTAAACTTTCATGAACATTTTCTAAAATTTAAAATAACTGCAAATTGGATTAGTTCTCTTATTTTTATCTAAAAATTTGACAAGATTAAAGATAAACAATATTACGTAGGTATTTAATACGTGTCGAAATTTCAGATGAAAAGAGATCTAAACCGATTTGCAGATGTTTAAAATTTTAGAGGAATTTCGTACAAGTTTAACTTGTTAGTAACTCGCTCAACGGCAAAAATCGTCTGTACTCTCTTCCTTTTACACCTTTCAGAAGATGGCGCTCGCATCAGCGCCAGTTTTAATTAGCCGAAATTACATTGGGTAAACATGTTTCTTGTCTCCAATTTCAGCCAACCAGAGAGGTCAAATCTATTCCCTATTCCAGTGGCGGCGCTAAGGGGAGGCCAGTGTGGTCACATGCCCACCCTAAAAAGATGGCGCCAGTTTTAAGTAGACGAAATTACATTGGGTAAACGTGTCTCTTGTGTCCAATTTCAAAACTATGTTCAATTATCTACAATACTGGATGGTTTAAATAGAACAAGATGGATACTACGTATTAAATACCAATATTGTTAATTTTTTGAGTAATTTAAATTTCTATCATAAATTGTTATTCTGGTTAACTATTTTTTAACATAACTCTTTGAGAGATCATCCTAGGCAAAAAATGTACGAACCCTTTTAAGTACAGGAAATTACGAGCTTTAATTTTGTATTCTTGTAAAATTTTGGCTTAAGATGGCGGCAAAATCCGGAGTCGCTAGAGGCTGCAAAAGAGAATAAAATTCACGCCAGCTTGCCACTAATTATTTCCAGAATAAACACCTTGTTGACTGGCCTATGTGTAGATAAATTGTTAAATTTAGAAAATAGATTTTAGAAATATTGATCTAAAACCATATAAATGATTAAAATTTTGCGCCCCTAAGCTTAAGAAGAAAATAAAAGTATGAAAAATGACAAAACTAGTGTAATTTTGACTTTTTATGTGAAAAAAATACTTATTAAAAGTAATTTTGTTTGTACTCTTTGATTTAAATTTGACATAAAGATTGAATAATATTATTTCATCGAAGTGATTGAAATTGGTTAAATTATGGTTATGTTATTTGACAGTTGTGGATAAAAGATGTTAAACGTGCATGAAATTACATTACCAATATAGTTCAAACCCAAAATTTTATCTGAAGCAATATTACAAAACATCCTGATTTTATCGATAAATTTTTATTTTGCACGAATTTTTTGGTTAGCAATAACCACGCAAACGAACTGCATGGTAAATCCCAACTCCGGAGGAGGAGGGATTTTACCTATGTTAGTTTGCTTGGGTGATTTTGCTCAAAAGCAAAAAACTGCCTAAAGATAAAAATTTATCTGAGAAAATCAGAGAGGTTTACTGCTTGAAAAGCAAAAAATTTATACCTTATTCTTGAGAAAAAAAGAAAAATAAATGTATCTACAACTAAAAATATCATTGATTATAACAAAGTAAATAATAGGGCAAAATTTAAAAGAAGTGTTATTCTGGAGAGGGGCTATTTTCGTATGAAAGGGAAATAGACAAGTACATATTACAAAAATGGAGATAGTCGTATTAAATATTTAATACTTTTTTTTTAATAAGCATGAAATTCTTACGACCAAATTCTACATTTTGAATTTATAGTATAATTATCCTTTGAATAATTCGGCCCAAAAGTTATAGGTTGACAACTGGCAACTAAGAGTAATACTTTTAAATTTAACGACACTTGTCAACAGATAGAATTTCTGACCCTTGTTCCACAAAAGGAAAGAGGAAACTAATTAAACTTTAGTTGCTTCAAAAACCACACTGAATGTAGATAAATTATATTTTCAAAAACTTTTACATGAATTTATTTTAATGAACCATTTTTTTAAAATAATTATTAAATACAGTAAAAACGATGACTGGTTGTGATTAGTGATGCACGCGAGACGAGACGAGAAATATAAAATATCGATCTCGTCTCGTTTTCGGATCTCTAATCTCGATCTCGCTCTCGTTCTCGCACATTTTTTTGGATTTCATCTCGTTCTTGCACGAGAGTCTCGCTATAAAAATAAACGCATGCGCACTACTTATTTACGTAACTGTTTAACTACAAGAGACAAGTTCGCACCAATAGCACCGTCTTCCATGTATTTGCAATCGTATAACTATAAAAAAGGGACGAAACACTAAATTCTGGTCACCAAATTATTTCAATACGAACATAATGTTTATTCATTTACGGTCACCAGAAAATGTGATAAGTTAGAAAATAATTTAATTTACCTCTAAAATATCCAATTTATCATCAAATTGTGATCTCTAAACTATTTCAATACGAACATCTGTTAACACATTCTGTCATCAGTAAAACGAATTAAATATTTAAAAAATATTTTTTGTAACTAAAAGTACTTACACGTTTTCATTAAATATATGCCACTATTTAAGTAAGATTAAGTCATAAAATACCGCTACATTGGTAACCCGCCGGGAACCAATCACTTCGCTTCTCTTCCTGTTGGCTCCCATCGACGCTTAATATAACATCCTTTACATTTCAGGAACGACAATAGTTTTATAAACCGTGGTCTTAACTGGCGTGAATTAGGGAATGAAATATTGGAGAAAACTAGTTCTATTAGATGCAATACCGATTTTGTCTTTATTTTTGCATTTCCTCGCTCTGGGAACGATACTAATCGAATCGACTCTAGATAGACTCGAAAAATTTAGTGAATTCATATAGTTTTCACATTTACGTGTTCTATGCATGAATTAACGTTGACTCCACTCCTTGTACGGTGCATTTTTCATTGAATTTATGAATCAAGGCTATAAAGTTACAAATACTTTTTATTGCGAGACCCTCGCAAGAATCTCGTGAGATTTCTCGCTTCTCGCAGTTTTTATATCGATCTCGCCTCGAATTTTAAACTGCAATCTCGCTCTCCTTCTCGTTTCGCATAATGCAACGAGACGAGACGAGATGCGAGAGTACTCTCAGTTCGATTCCAACAGAAGTTGACATATAAAAATATAATAATGAATATCATCAAATTGAATCTAATTGCACATTATTAATTTTCTAATGTTTCCACACAAACCAACTGATGTCAGTGCGTCGTTCGCCGTTGTGAGTTCTATATATTCCAGTAGAATAATATTTGGAAATATGCAATTATTGACCTTTTAAATTTAACAGATATCTCTTTCTATCGCTGCAAATATTAAGTATAATGGTGCCAACAACTTCCGGTTAGGCTGTCAAACGAAAGGTCAAAATTATTGGTCACCTGTATTCTCGGTGAAAATTTGCATCGTTAGACATTTTAGATTCAATAAAAGCTTTTGTAACTTCTTTAGAGAAGCTTTTTTTCACATTTTACGTCTAAATTTGGAAAAAACAAACGCCATAGATCTCAGTATCTCCCGCTATTTGTTCTTACTATGCGCAGATTCTCTTTGCGCATATCTTCTATCTCTTTAAATTGAAAAGGTCTATTATATTTGTATTTTTTTTTATTGCTTGATGAATGCATACATTTAGTGTGCCAAAACCATGCATTTTTGAATAAGTTTCAGAACTTACTCTATTCGTAAAATTTTTATTATATATATATATATATATATATATATATATATATATATATATATATATATATATATATATATATATATATATATATATATATATATAAATAAATACTACAATGAATAATTTTAAAACATATTTTATTATTAATTATAATTATTTCCAGAGAAAAAAAACTTGAATAATATCCGCGTATCGTGTATATTACAAATTTACATTTATTATAAATTTTCACATTATATATTCATTTGTCATCATAATCATAAATTTGTTGAATTAAAATGCTTTAAATTGTCATTTTGTTAATATGACAAATTGAAATGGAATAAAATATTTTAATCATTTTCTATTAACTATACCTTTGTTTTACTACAAATTAAATTCGCATATCCTCGTTCAATTGACTAATTACAATTTAAACACATTTCAGTAAAAAAAGAAACACAATAATTCATGAAATTAAACACATTCAAAATTAATTGCGTTTAATATAAATAATTAATTTCATTTTGTAATTGTTCATTGATTTGTTTTTTGAATGCAGATGATATAGAGAGAGAGTAGAAATGATGTGAACCTTATAACTACAGGTTAAGAAATGAATGTATTTTGATTAATTAACAATTGTATATTATTATGTTAACTGCAAACTGCATGTATTTTTCTTATAATTATAAAAATAAAAATACAATAAAAATTTCGTACGCTGCAATCTGCAATGGTGTTAATTTCCATAATGATTACGCGTATTTGTATATAATGTATGATATCGAAGATAATAGTATATTGTGTTATTAGGAGTATAAGTGATACTTTGTGTGGCGAGCATGGAAGTTTGCACGACGAGTGAAGCGAGTCGGACAATTGCATGCGAGGCACACAAAGACACTTTTATTCCGAATGACACATTCAATTTTTTTTCAAACGCACTACTTTTCTTTTTATTCGCCAATTCTATGTAGTTTCTATGGATATTTATTTATTTTATTTCTACGCCGCTGGCGTAGAAATTAGCTATTTCTACTCCGGCGGCGTAGAAATTTCCAGCGGCGTAGAAATGAAACTTCTACCATGTGAATCAAGTCACAAAAATGCCATTTCTACGACGTTTGAAAAAAAATATCCATATTTTTTTAAATCGAATAATTATTTGTTTGTACTTTACAAGAAAAAAATGTTATGGTATGACTAGCGAATGGAAGTTTAGATTATTTAATATATGTTGTTTGTTTTGAAAATATTTCCCTATATTTGATTTGAAAAGAAAATGATCCTCATGTATTCCCTTACAGAAGATTAGAATTATACTCCATACCAGGAGGCATTTAAAATGACCTTAGCAACAGGATTCAGGGATGTATTTAAAAAATTTAATACCGAAAATTCTAGTTCGTTCGTCTCAGGTGTAAACAACCCTCGAGTCGGAATTACTTTTAGAGGAAATTAAAAATAATCCTATTTCATAGAATTGCCAAACTAAATAGTTTAAAGATCAAAATATTTTGTTATAATTAACATAAACGAAAAATGTTTAAAATATTTTAATATTCAATTACCGTAGTCGGCCATCTATTTTTAGCCAGACATGGTAATGTATTTCTGTGCTTTCCTAGTCCTAGTATTTAACTGGGTTTATGCAAAAATTTCATACCTGAATATTTCGTACAATTCTATTCTTCTCTAGGGTTTCAAAAGAAACCACATCTATGAAATAATTTAAACGTCAACTTTCATTCGCTAGTCATGCCATATAAATTTGGAGAAATGGTATAGTGACGTGCGCATTGCCTAAGCTTGGTAGATAAAGACAGAAAAAACCTTAACGGTAGAAATATAAACACAGGCTATGCTGATGTCACCATATCTCTTCTCCAAAATATTAAATTGCAAATAACTATTTTATTATATAATAAAGTTTAATCTTTACTATTATGGAAAGCTACATTGACTAAGTTTTACATGTTATGATTTATAGATAGTTCCATTGAACATGTGATTTAACATATATCCAATGCAGACAGAATTGGAAAATAGTGAAATACATAGAAAAGGAATATTAATTTTGATGTGTACATTTTACTATGAAAATATGATTTAGTATTTATTTGTCAAAGTCAGAACTTATCGGAACTTAAGAATTGGAATTCAAGAGAGAAATCGTATTAATAAATAAAGTCACTGTAGATGTTTTATGTTGAAATACAGCAGTACGGAAAGAATCCTAATAGAAATTTAAAACATTTACACATGTATTAGAACGTCATTTTCCGGAACATAACCTAACGCACAAAACTTACGCCCTGGTTGTTATGTATTTGCTAGTTTTCTAAACATACCTTAACAATTGTTTACACGTAACCTAATCTAACGCACGAATATTATATTATTTTGGTTTTTGTTGTTGTTAATTGAATTGAATTGAATATATATATATATATATATATATATATATATATATATATATATATATATATATATATATATATATTTTGCTTCATATGGCGCGGGTTCGAATCCTAGCGATATATTTGAAAATTATATCAAATTTTTAAACCTCTCAAAAGTGTCTCCTTGTCATGACGCCAAAATTATTTCTAATTTCAAATTGCACAAAAGTGATGCACTGGTAAACGCCCGCACGGTACGAATATGTCAGCATACTGATATCTGCTTATAAAGCAGATTTGCACATGGCACACCCCATAATGAGTAATATGTATTTATGCTTTGATGATATATTTATTTATTTCCATATACTTAAATTCAGATTTTATGTTTGACATCGAATATAAAATAAATCTAGAAATCTGAAACTATTACTCTAACGCAAGAATCTAAACTAAATGTCTGCAGAGTCTAGATGAATGAACCGTGCTATTTGTACTTGTGCTGATGGTAGGAGGAGTTGCAAAAATGGAGAAGTTGCAAAAATAGTTATATTGCAAAGTCAAGTTAACCAAAAAAATTAAGTTACTTAGGTAAAGTTAAAATTATCTGTAATTTAGAAAATATATCATTACAACAGAAACTGTATTAAAAAAAAATCTGATGTGGCCAGCACATTACCTTCCGTCAGTTCTATGTATTTTGTACAAATTTCATACGGAAAGTTCCTTGCTAAATTAAATATTCTATTTCTTGTACATTACCTTCCGGCAGTTGCATGTATTTTATGCAAATTTCATACAGAAAATTATTATTTTGTGACGTTTTCTATATACAGTGTAATGTATCTGCAGAAATAAAAGATTTATTATTATTATTATTTCTTGTACATTACCTTGAAGCAGTTGTATATATTTTATACAAATTCCATACAGAAAGCAAAAGATCCTATATTTCCAATAAAATTATAAGACAAACACACTATGTCAATTTCACTTGACACTGACATCTTTCAATCCAAATTTTCTTAATATAGTAGCTGTTTCCATAGCTATGGCTACTTTATGAAATTTAATTTCTTTATAATTTTTTAACTCTATATCCATTTAATATTAAGTATAAAATGCAGTCAAATCGTATAGAGAATAAAATATTCTTTAATATTTATAATAACATCAAATGTGAAAAAATTATATTTAACATAGTTTTTTCAAGAAAAACTGTTAAAATCTTCAAATGATGGTACTTCCGGTTGACCAATTGTAACCAAAATCTAATCAGCTCTTCATATGAATGTAACGAAGAAGTATACGAAAAAAATATAATTTTTGTAACTATAGTATTAGAGTTATCGCAGACGAAAATTTTGTTACACACACACACACACACACACACAGACACACATACATACATACATACATACATACATACACACATACAGACATCATCGTAAAAATAGTAAAATCGTATTCTAGGGACCCTAAAACGTGCTTATTCATCAAAAACTCACCACCGAATTTTTTGACCAAAGACAATACCTTCCTTACCTAAAGGTGACGGAAGGTAATATAAAAGTACCTACCTTAAATATAAATTTACAAAGCGATTAAATTAATTTTCATTCATTTGAATAACATTTTCATTTTGCCATTTCAACCAATTCCAGCCAATTCATACAACGATGAAATTATTATTGTTGTGCATTTGAATTTTGTATATTTAGTCAAGCAATCAGGGCCGTAACTAGGGTGGGGCGAGCTGGGCTCTTGCCCCGGGCGCAGCTGTTTATAGGGCGCAGAAATAAGCTCTTCATTTGATAATTCTCAGAAAAATTCTTAAATATAAGCCAACCACACTCTTGGATTTCTTATTGCGTACTTAGCGAATTAATACGGTATATCTGTGCACTGTGACTTTTAAAGTTCGCGCGCAAGGCACCCCCAGCGCGTGGAAGTCCAGTCAGTGAATGTATCCGCAAAAGAACACAGAGACTGAATCCCAGGACTCAAGATCGGGCTTGCTTTTGTTTTTGTGCGAGTAGAGATTTTTCCATCGCTTAGATGAAAAAATTTCAAGTTTGGATTGTATTATGATGATTTATTTTACCTTGTAGAACCGGAGCCTCCGAGATACTACGAGCCTACAACTGGCGCGCGTGACGTCACACTAGTGGCCCAACTTGTATACAGTGTTTAATGGGAGATACACAGTTTTTTCAAAGTATTGCGAAAACTGTGGCAGATATGAAAAAATGTATAGAAACAATATTATAGATCATAAAATTATTTATCAAAATGCGTTAACAGAACATATTTATGTTCTGTAGTTCAGCTGTAGGAAGCGTATAAAATAACAAGGTCAGATGACACATCTTAACTTTTTTCAAAATTTTGCGAAAACTGTGACAGATATAAAAAAATATATATAAACAATATTATAGAACATAAAATTCTCTAACAAAGTGTGTTAATATAAAATATTTATGTTAAGTCATTTAGTCGTAGGAAGCGCATAAAATAATATATGTAAAGATACATATTGACTCTTTGTTTTCCCACTTAGAAATTTGTAAAAATTCTGCCTGTTTCGGTGCTAGAATGTAATTACAAAATAAAAATAAACGTAAATAATTGAAAAACATTTATTTTTACCAAAATAAGCCACAGGGAACTTGAAAATTAGAAATAAGTTACAATTTTGACTTGATTAAAATATAATGCATAATTATATAAAATAAAATACTAATATTAAACTAGAAAACAAAATAAATGTATGTTCTAAACAATGGTAATTACAAACATTAAACATTTATAAATAAATACAAATAAAATGGCATTTTTTAGAAATATTACCTACTTAATAATAGAAAACTGCGAGAAACAGTGAAAAATAGAAAAGTTTATAAATATAAAACTGGTACAATACATAATTAAATTTGAAATACATAGAAAATATTTCATATATAGACTAGGAAATAATTAAGGAAATTAAGAAAATTTTTGAAGTTTTCTTTTTTTACTTGTAACTTCTTTCATAGTATCATTTTTTACTTTAGAGTAATTATTAAAGTGTTAGTATAATAGTATAATTGTAACTTATTTTTAATTTTCAAGTTCCCTGTGGCTTAGTTTGGTAAAAATAAATGTTTTTCAATTATTTACGTTTATTTTTATTTTGTAATTACATTCTAGCACCGAAACAGGCAGAATTTTTACACATTTCTAAGTGGGAAAACAAAGAGTCAATATGTATCTTTACATATATTATTTTATGCGCTTCCTACGACTAAATGACTTAACATAAATATTTTATATTAACACACTTTGTTAGAGAATTTTATGTTCTATAATATTGTTTATATACATTTTTTTTATATCTGTCACAGTTTTCGCAAAATTTTGAAAAAAGTTAAGATGTGTCATCTGACCTTGTTATTTTATACGCTTCCTACAGCTAAACTACAGAACATAAATATGTTCTGTTAACGCATTTTGATAAATAATTTTATGATCTATAATATTGTTTATATACATTTTTTCATATCTGCCACAGTTTTCGCAATACTTTGAAAAAACTGTGTATCTCCCATTAAACACTGTACAAAAGTTGGGCCACTAGTGTGACGTCACGCGCGCCAGTTGTAGGCTCGTAGTATCTCGGAGGCTCCGGTAGAACCCATATCTCAGTTTTTTCATACTTCTCAGACAATCAGACAATCACATTTGCCCATTTGACAGGCAAATCTGGGATAGACACTACTTGGCGATCTTCTATAATAATCATCGAAAAACGTCCAGTTTTAACGTTTGTCTCAATATTTCCGGTATTTTTAAACTGCAAAATTAGGTTTCTCGTCGTTCCTGACGAATACTTAAGTTTTTTATAATTTTTTGCCCAGAAAGCCTAGTTTATGCGCAATAATAATAGAATTTCGTATATTAAAGGATAAAGACTTTCCGCGAACCTACTTTTTTAACAATCGTACTGCATTGACATATGAACAATAAGTTTTAATTGGTTTCTTAATGCAAAATCAATAATATATTTGAAGAAAGAAAAAAAACGCGTCTTTGTGTTGATCAAGATATAAACATTTAATTCTAATTCTGCGTTCCAGTTATGGTCCAATTGATATGCGTCAGACATAATTTTGTCTTTATTTTGTTTTTTATAATTATTGTAATTGAAATATACATTAAATACTGTTAATTAATACTAAAACTATATAGTCCGTTCGTCGAGACGAGACAATATGGAACTAAGACAAGAGAATATGGAACTAATTCTTGAATAGACACAAATCGTTATGCTGGTCAAAAGAGGATAATTTTGGAGCCGAAATCACCTTTTTATATAGTTATATTTTTTACCTTCCGTCACCTTTAGGTAAGGAAGGTATTGTCTTTGGTCAAAAAATTCGGTGGTGAGTTTTTGATGAATAAGCACGTTTTAGGGTCCCTAGAATACGATTTTACTATTTTTACGATGATGTCTGTATGTGTGTGTGTGTGTGTGTGTGTGTGTGTGTGTGTGTGTGTGTGTGTGTGTGTGTGTGTGTGTGTGTGTGTGTATGTATGTATGTGTGTCTGTGTGTGTGTGTGTGTGTGTGTGTGTGTGTGTGTGTGTGTGTGTGTGTGTGTGTGTGTGTGTGTGTGTGTGTGTGTAACAAAATTTTCGTCTACGATAACTTCCATACTACAATTCTAAAAATTATAATTCTTTCGTATTTCTCTTCGTTACATCCATGTGAAGAGCTGATTAGATTTTGGTTACAATTGGACAACCGGGAGTACCCTCATTTGAAGATTTTAACAGTTTTTCTTGAAAAAACTATGTTAAATATCATTTTTTCACATTTAATGTTAGTATAAATATTAAAGAATATTCTATTCTCTATACAATTTGACTGCATTTTATACTTAATATTAAATGGATATAGAGTTAAAAAATTATAAAGAAATTAAATTTCATAAAGTAGCCATAGCTATGATTTTTGATTGAAAGATGTCAGTGTCAAGTGAAATTGACATAGTGTGTTTCTCTTATAATTTGACTGGAAATATAGGATCTTTTGCTATAAATTTTCTGTATAGAATTTGCATAAAATACATGCAACTGCCGGAAGGTAAAGTACAAGAAATATAATCTTTAGCAAGGAATTTTTTGTATGAAATTTGTACAAAATACATAGAACTGACGGAAGGTAATGTGCTGGCCACATCAGATTTTTTATATAATAATTTGCTAAAAATATTGGGGAAGGGGCGCAATTTTATATTCCGCCCCAGGCGCAAGAATAGCTAGTTACGGCCCTGCAAGTAATAACATTATAATCGGTTCCTATTTACCATGTTTGTTTCAAAATATGTTATTTTAACATTATAATCCGTATCTCGTAATTTGATTATTTACTATTGTTTACTATATGCAAATGAATTTGTAAATAAATTATTGTCTCTACAGTTATTTCCTGTGTTTGCTCACAAAATATATTATCAACTTTAATATGAAAATAATATTCCACTGAATATTGGTCAATGAAAAAGTTACTTCATTTGAATCATGTCTAGGGTAATGTGTGTCTTTATGTTACTTTTCGTAAGCATAGACACAAGTGGCAATTTTACAAATCTTTTAAACAATAATTCATCTGCTAAAGTTGATAAATTTTTAAATGAAATTATGATGATAAATCCATTTAATGCATTAGTTATGAATTACAATAATTATGAAATAAAATTGAAACATCCAGTTATTTCATGGGCTTCAAAAAAAAATTTCAGAGTGATGAAAACTTTCCATATAGATATGTATATAATTTCATTAACTAAGGGAGACAATATTGAATTTTTTTTATTGGAATTTAATAATTTCAAATCTTGGAGTCCAAGATCCAAGTTTATCATCATATATAATTTTGATCTTAACCTACAAGAATTCTTCAAAATATTATGGAAATATTATGTTTACAATGTTGTTACAGTATCATCTACTAAAGAAAACTATTACCACACTTATTTTCCATATGGAAATAAAAAATGTGGGAATAATATCACGGCATATAAATTTCCCAATGATACCAAAAATTATTTCCCTGCAAAAGTAGGGCGGGATTTATACGGATGTGAAATTACTTTAGTAACATTATTACGAGCACCATATGAAATTAGTTTAAACTATTCTGGGAAGTTTCCAAGTCAATCTGGAATTGAAGTCACTATTCTTCACACAGTTGCAGAACGAATGAATTATACAGAGAAATATATACAACACCCACATCCAGATTGGGGGCATAGGCTTCAAAATGGAACTTATATAATGATGTTTGGAATGCTGTATAATAAAGAAATGGATATTTTAGTGAACGGATTCTATTTGAATTCGAGTGTGTTTGGAGATTTTGATATGATTTTCGAAGGATTGATAGCGAAAGCTTATTGGTGGGTTCCAGCCGCCATAGAAATACCAGTTTGGAAGAATTTAATAATGATTTTTAAAGAAAGTATTTGGTTGACAATATGTGTGGCTCTCATTGTCAATGCCGTCATATGGTGGCTAATAGACACGGAAGATTTTACGACTTGCTTTATTGCTACTTTGGGCATGCTAGTAATGATCCCTGCTACCTTTCCAAAACGGAGAATTTTAAAAATGCAACTCCATATTTGGATTGCTTCAAGCTTAATAATAACAACTGTATACGTATCCCAGCTGATCAGTGTCCTATCGAAACCACTTTATGAACACCAGATTGCGAGTATAGATGAAGTTTTGAGCAGGGGAATGAAGTTTGGGTTTCATCCTCTGTACGTCCACGCGTACAATAGAAGCGAAGATCGAGATCGATATATCTTAGATCATTTTATCACCTGTTCTGCTTTTAATGAATGCGTGGATAGAACAGCTTATAAAAGAGATTTTGCAATAATGAAAAATGATCGACAGGTGAAGCATTCTATACCTATGCATTGGACGTATCCCAATGGGAGGTTAATGATATATCCGGTCATGGATTATGTTATTTCTAGTGTAGTCGGGTATGTATTAATTGTATAAGTAATACATGATATCCTGTTTGGGCACTAAAATATTTAGAAATCTGTCAATAAATTACAAGTAGGTATATTGTAATATCAACGGCGTTTTTAATTTTATTTTTTGCACGATTGTTTTTTTACCTTCCGTCACCTTTAGGTAACGAAGGTATTGTCTTTGGTCAAAAAATTCGGTGGTTAGTTTTTAATGAATAAGCACGTTTTAGGGTCCCTAGAATACGATTTTACTATTTTTACGACGATGTCTGTATGTATGTATGTATGTGTGTGTGTGTGTGTGTGTGTGTATGTGTGTGTGTGTGTGTATGTATGTGTGTCTGTGTGTGTGTGTATGTGTGTGTGTATGTGTGTATGTATGTGTGTCTGTCTGTGTATGTGTGTCTGTCTGTGTGGGTGTGTATGTGTGTGTGTGTGTGTGTGTGTGTGTGTGTGTGTGTGTGTGTGTGTGTAACAAAATTTTCGTCTACGACGACTTCCATACTACAATTCTAAAAATTATAATTCTTTCGTATTTCTCTTCGTTACATCCATGTGAAGAACTGATTAGATTTTGGTTAGAATTGGACAACCGGAAGTACCCTCATTTGAAGATTTTAACAGTTTTTCTTGAAAAAACTATGTTAAATATAATTTTTTCACATTTAATGTTATTATAAATATTAAAGAATATTTTATTCTCTATACGATTTGACTGCATTTTATACTTAATATTAAATGGATATAGAGTTAAAAAATTATAAAGAAATTAAATTTCATAAAGTAGCCGTAGCTATGGAAACAGCTACTATATTTAGAAAATTCTGATTGAAAGATGTCAGTGTCAAGTGAAATTGACATAGTGTGTTTGTCTTATAATTTTACTGTAAATATAGAATCTTTTGCTATAAATTTTCTGTATGGAATTTGCATAAAATACATTCAACTGCCGGGAGGTAAAGTACAAGAAATATAATCTTTAGCAAGGAACTTTCTGTATGAAATTTGTACAAAATACGTAGAACTGACGGAAGGTAATGTGCTGGCCACATCAGATTTTTTAAAAATATTTATCGATAGGATTTCCAAGGTAGTAGGTTTTATCAAGATTTGATTACTAAGATAACAAAGGTATTTGTAACACAAATGTGGTTTAAGAGCTGATCTTGTGCGCTTACTTGATTCCCAACCGATGATACACTTTAACTGACTAGTGGACTAATGATTAGCGTCCACGACATTGTGAAAAGTGAGGAACTACACATACACTTTCACTTCACACTTGATGACAGATGAGGGATGCTGATGAACATTTAAATTTATGGACACAGACTGTCTTGAATTTTAAACTACTAAGCTTTATTTACATGATTTTTTCCCTCGAAAAATCTAATTTTATTGGGCTATATATTCATAATGCATTTTCTTAAACAAAATGTCTCCAAAAATAAAATGTCCTTTAATATTGTTCATAAACTGGTGTTCACGTACCAACCATGCTATCCACTAAACTTATTATCACAACTATTTTCTTCTAATCATCTAAAAATGATCAAAATTGAGTTTTTATTAGGTTTATTCCAGCAAACTAGCAAACCAATTCGAAACTCCTCAACGCAAGCGTAATACTTAAATAGCGTTCCAACAAAATTCAAACTAAACTTTTGACTTATTGGGAGGTTGTAACAAACTTTGGACTTATCGCAAACCATTTTAGGTAAGTCAGAATAGCCAGCGAAATGAAGCAAATTGCAATTTTATGTGAGTTTACCGTAGGCACTTACTCAGTTTTATCAAATTTCATAGTTTTGATTGAAGTGAAGAATTTAATTTTCAGTTGTCACAGTCAAGTGATGATAAATAGGATGATTTGGAAAAACACAATCATAAATTAAATTATATTAACGTTACCTGTTAATTTCAAAACCATTTATTCTAGTCTTACCGATTGATAGTTTTTTACATAGCAATCCCTCAAAAAACGCGTAGACACCGTTCAAAAACGCATTGCAACATAATAAATAGATATTAAAAATCACTAAATTAATATTAATTCTAAAATCGGCGAAAAATGTATTCAACGCGGCACTAAAAGGTAGCCTCTGCTGTAAATCTGGTATTTTAGTGCCTAGTTAAACAAGTAACTATTTTTATCAAGTCAATCGTACTTTGAAGAATTCATTTTGTTTACTAGAGTGTATAAAAATCTGAATTCCAATTCCATTGTAGTTTTTTAATTAGCTATGGTAATTAGTTTGTTAGGGTGACTAAAATTTTAAGTTAATACTACCGGTCATAATGTTTACCAAATAAAAACATATGTAATTTAATTTAAAACTCTAGTATTAGATATTACCATATCACCCGTGATATATTCTTTTTCCATACCCCTTTACCGTTCCAAATATAATAGTAACTTACTTAGTAACGGTAGAGCAATGTACAATGTTTTATGATATACTGAATCGTAAATAATTTGAAAAAAAAAATATATTGGCACCTACAACACAATACATTAAACTATTTGATCGAAATAGTCTTTTGAAATTTATGGCGAAACGAAATAATGAACAAATAAATCTATATATTCGTTGCTATGGTCGTAAATTATTTTACGGGCGGCACCCGTAAAAACTTCCTTTACCACTAGAGACAGAGCTCTGTAATAAGGCGTTTACGATTTAGTATAACGTAAATATACTTTATTCATTCTGTTTTTAGGCTTACATATTTTACTTCAATAATATGCAGTTTTATGTGTTTTATTTATATTGTTAAAATTTTATACATTCAAATAGGAAAGGTAAATTTAAAGAAAACACACGTGTAGTAAACTTACTATATGTTCATTCACTGACTACCGAACATGAAGTGAAGTGACGGACAAGAACCAGTACAATTAATTATTATATTTTTACAATAAGATTGTGGTCAGTGTTGCCAATAGTTTGAATATTAATATAAATAACAATAATGAATACATATTATAACATCTCCCTTTTATAATTACATACATACATTATAAATTTTAATAACTATTACAAACATACAAGAAATTTTTAAGCTACATATTTATCAGGAGGTTTAGAAATTCTTCCAGCTCTAGTTACATAAAATTGAGTATTAAATCGTTCATTATTTGTATTACTATTATTTAGATCAGAATTAGAAATTTGGAATCTTGGTTCATTTAGTGATCTTCTAAGGTCAATAGTATTACGTCGTTTTAGACGATTATTTTCATCTTGAATTACAAAAGATCTCGGTGTATTATATTTGCTTACAATTTTTGCAGGTTTCCAAGTATTGTTTTCTCTATATGTAACATTTTGGTTTTTGTTAAAATCATGATTTCTAGTTTTACAATTTCTGTCATAATATAATTTGTTTTTATTACCCTTTTCAATTAAAATATCTCTAAAGTTTTTAACAATTTTTGGTTGTAACATATTTGAACGAATTGGTAGTTTTGTTTTTGTAATTCTACTAAATAATAATTGTGATGGTGAATATTTTGTGCCCAATACAGGCGTATTACGATATTCTAAAAGCATTGATTCTATCTCTATATTTCCCTCTTCTGATTTTTTGAGCATATTTTTACAAATACCTACACCCTTTTCAGCTAGACCATTACTTTTTGGATAATAAGGACTGTTGAAATTGAAAGGAATTGAATGGATTATTATCAGCCACCAATATTTTTGGAATACCATGAGTCGAAAAAATAACTTTTAAAACATTAATGATCTCATTTGCAGTTTTTGTCTTTAATTTAATAAGTTCAATCCATTTAGAATAATAATCGACTAAAACAAGATAATTTGAATTGCTGTATTGTAATATATCACATGCTACTTTTTCAAATGGTAGGCCAGGTATGTCTTGAACTATCATAGGTTCTTTCACATTTTTACGTCTAAATTTTTCACAAATTCTACATTTTGAGATTTCATTTTCAATATCTTTTTGCATGTTTGGCCAATAAAATAATGATTTTGCTCGGCTTAAAGTTTTAGAAATACCAAAATGTGATTCATGTAACATCTTCAATATTTTTGGCCGCAAATTCATTGGAACAATTATTTTATTTTCAAGAAATACTAAATCATCTTCTACATAAATATTATTTTTGAATTTATAATAAAATTTGATGTCGTCATCTACTTTGGATTTATGATTAGGCCAACCATTCTTGAAATTAGTAATTAATTTGTTTAGAACATAATCATTTTTTGATTTTTGTTTAAATTCTGCTTTCATTGGCTCACTCATATTTATTGTATGTATAACTTCGTTTAAACAGTCATCTGTGTCTGTTTTACACGAATTTAAACAAGCTCTGCTTAATGCATCAGCAACGAACATATATTTTCCAGGAGTATATTTTAATTCAATGTCATAATTTGCTAATTTTAACCTAATTCTCTGAAGTCGAACTGAAGCTATTTTATGAATATCTTTTTTCATTATTGTTATTAATGGTAAGTGATCCGTTTGTATTAAAACTTTTCTGCCATAAATATAAGTATGAAATTTTTTACAAGCATACAGGACTGCTAAAAATTCTTTTTCAATTTGTCCGTAATTTATCTCAGTGTCTGTAAGACTTTTTGATGCATAACATACTGGTTTATTTTCTTGCAATAATACACAACCCATTCCGAATTTACTACTGTCTGTTTGTATTGTTATATCTTTGGATTCATCAAAGTTTTGTAATAAAGGAGCATTGCTAATTGTGTTTTTAAGAAAATTAAAGCATTTTGAATGAACATCTTCAAGCCAAACAAATTCAATATTTTTCTTAAGTAATTCTCGTAAAGGTTGAGAAATTTCAGCTAAATTGGGAATAAAATTTCTTAGATAATTAATTAAACCCAAAAATCGTTGTAAATCTTTTATTTTTTTGGAACATCATAGTCAATGATGGCTTGAATACGATCATTGTCCGGTTCTACCGTTCCTTGCTTAAAAGTATGACCCAAATATTTTATTTCTTCTACTTTATATTGAAATTTAGATTTATTAAATTTAATGTTATAATTACGAGCTCTATTTAATGTATTAATTAATGCTTGATCATGTTCTTCAATTGTGTTTCCATAAATCAATATATCATCAATATAAATGAACACATTATCAATGTCTCCAAATATTTCTGTGTTATACTTTTGAAAAACTTCACTTGAAATTGTTAAACCGAAAGGCAATCTTTTAAATGCATATGTTCCAAACATTGTCGTAAAAGTACATAAATTTTTACTATATTCATCTAATTTTATATGCCAAAATCCATCTTTTAAATCGAGAACTGAAAAATATTTCGCGTTTTGTAATTTATAAGTTAAATCAGATAATGTTGGAATAGTAAAGTAATCTTTTTTAATTGAATTATTTAAGTCCTTGGGATCAAGACATAGCCTTAACGAACCATTTGGTTTCTCTACAATTACTAATTTATTTAACCATCCATTAACATTTTCGGCTTTTTCAATGATATTATTTTGACATAGTTTATCTAATTCATCTTTAACTTTACTTCGTATTGCTATTGGTATTCTATTGGGAGGCTTTGCGCTGGCAACTGCATTTTCTTTTAATTTAATTGAATATTCTTTAGGAAAACAGCCAATTCCTTCAAATACATCCTGATATTGTAATAAAATTTTTTGCTTTGTATTTATATTACTGAGAGCATTTATATTTCTACTAATTAGACGTAATGTCATACAAGTTTTCAATCCTAATATTGCTGTTTTACTTGAGTTAGTAACAATAAAATTTTCATTATAACAAATTCCACTATGATATATTTTCAAATTAATTGAACCCAAAATTTTAATTTTTGATCCTCCATAAGCTTCTAATATAATTGAACAATTTTGTAATTTTAAATGTTTTAAAGAATTTTTTATACATTCAAAAATTTCGTAGGATATTATGTTAACATCAGAACCAGTGTCTAATTTGAATTTTATATTTAAATTTTCAACTTTAATATTTTCATTCCATGTAAGTGAACTAACAAATTTTGTTTTAATTGAACCGCAAAAGTATTCATTATCTGATTCATTATAATTACTACTTTGTATATTAGTTTCATGTATATTATTCATTGTACTTAAACATACCTTACTGAAATGATTGAATTTACCACATTTAGAGCATTGCTTTCCTTTGGCAGGACAATATTCCCTAAATGTATGACTATATCCACATCTTTTGCAGTTCACGACTTGACCCTGGTTCTGGCTGCTTAACATCTTATCCTGTACATGGTTGTCTCTGGTTGATAGATTTTTCTTTCTAGAACTAAAAGAAGGTTTATTGTAACTGTAATACATGTTAGATTGAGGAGCGTTACTTCCTTTTTGAATGTGTTGTTGTTGTTGTTCCGTTGGCTTGGGACTGCTATTGCTGCATGATGCTGCATCAATGAAAAATTTCGGTTCTTCTCCTTTGGAATGGATAATCTTCATTTGTTTCCTTGTGATTTCAGCAACTCGGAAGTGTTCAACAGCTTCTTTTAACTCGATGTTTCCCAATTTTATTATTTTGTCTTGAATTTCTTGATCATTTGAAAATAATACAATTTTATCGCGTAGCAGTTCATCTGGATCTTTAAATTCACAATCTTTAATTAAAGTTTTTATATCGGTTAAAAACGCATCAAAGCCTTCTCCATCTTGTTGTTTCCTGTTGTAGAATAAAAATCTCGAATGCAAAATGTTCTTCTTTGGGTTGCAATAATTTGCAAATGCTTCTACTACTTTATCATATTTCTTTTCGTCTCCTACCTTTGCGTATGTGAATGTATCATGTAATTCAACGGCCTCTTCTCCAATTATATTCATCAGTATTGCGATTTTCCTTCTATCTTCTTCTTCATCCAAATCCGATGCGATCATGAAATTTTCAAAATTTTGTATGAATTTTTTCCAGTTTTCACTTAAATTTCCAGTTAATTGCAGTTTAGACGGCGGTTTCAAATTACTTGCCATTTTTATGTATAAGTATTTTAAATTTTGTTATTTTAGTTTAGATTATTTTAGTTTATATTATTTTAATTTTGTTTTATTTTAATTTATTTTTATTAACGACTGCGCCATGTTTTATTTATATTGTTAAAATTTTATACATTCAAATAGGAAAGGTAAATTTAAAGAAAACACACGTGTAGTAAACTTACTATATGTTTATTCACTGACTACCGAACATGAAGTGAAGTGACGGACAAGAACCAGTACAATTAATTATTATATTTTTACAATAAGATTGTGGTCAGTGTTGCCAATAGTTTGAATATTAATATAAATAACAATAATGAATACATATTATAACATTATGTATATTTCTAAGGACACGTTTTCTAATGTAATGCATTTTAAATGAATGTACAATATTTAATTTTAAGTGACTTTATTCATATTTTTGCTTTATTTATATCCGTAAAAACTCACATTAAATAAAGTAGATAATGCTATTCACATTAAATATGCAAAGGATATTTTTTACATAAATACAATATTTCTAAAAAGAATCTTACTAGATCGTAGTGTAAAGATTCAGAGTCCTTAATATTAGTTAATTGATATTAACCAAAATTAATTAATCTCCTTTAGGAAATAATTTTGTTAGTTGACCCTATTATTGTGTTTCAATAACTTAATATATCGATATGTAACATATAAATGTGATAATTTATAGAAAATATTGCTTAAACTAAGACATTTTGATATAATAATCAATATTTACATAATAGACAAAACGTGAAATAGTTAAAAATGTTTTTGATATTGTATATTTTTGTATTTTTTATTCACATGGGAAACTTGTCAAATGCTACATTTATATTAAAAGAAAATGTAGAACTTTTGAACAATTTAAAAGCTATGGTTTTTACTAATTTTTATTAATCTTTTTCATTTATTACTTAACTAGAATATATGGGCGATAATACATGCAATAATCTAATATATACAATTCACTTTCCTTTTTGACCTGTTATCGGTGTCCTCTTCTACACGCGTCAGCGACGGACTGGCCCTCTACGAGGCGTTCCCCTAAGTGGGATAAAATACACATTGTCACTCCAATTTACAACAATTATCACAGGCGTGCATTATCATCTAATAAGATAGACAGGAGGGGGGGCAGGAATAAGGTTGCTCCCAAGTCCCAGACTTGGGCAGGTGCCCCGCATATTAAATGCGGCCCAACACCTTGTGGTTTCCGGTACCCCTATCCGCAAAAGTATACACCCAGTGCATTGACGAATTGCTGGAATACGGCTCTCGTGAATAATCATTTCTGAGCCACTAGCGGTACCGTAGCCACATACGCATGTCCCAGACATGTTGAGCTCCCAGAGCTCTGACCTCCCAGAGGTCAATGGGTCCCAGACCCATAATGAGAGTATAGCTTACGATCACACGAGTGTAGGTCCCAGACCTATCATGATAAACCCCAGGTTTATCCTCAACGTCCCAGACGTTCTCGTGTATCTCAGCCTCTCACATATGTCCCAGACATATTGAGTTCCCAGAACTCGACCTCCCAGAGGTCAATGGGTCCCAGACCCGTTATGAGAGTTTAGCTTACGATCACACGTTTATAGGTCCCAGACCTATCATGATAAACCCCAGGTTTATACTTAACGTCCCAGACGTTATCGTGTGTCTCAGCCCCTCATTTGGTGTCGTCACACCTCGAAGCATAAAGCTCCATGGACCCAGAGTTGTCCCAGACAACTCTTCGGATAATTAATTAGGAAACTACTACGTTTGCGGCCACAAACAAATAATACAAATGTATACTTCACATATACCATGCATATCAAATACACAAGCAGTGTATAGCATATCAATCAAGCATTTGGTGATCCACACCAAACCATACCTGTATAATAATCAGAATGACAGTGAGTTCTACCACTCACCTATAATTACTGCAAGCAGCTAATCTTTTCTTATGGACACTTTCACACCCGCACGGCACTGTGGTTATACCCGAACTATAGGACGGGCGGGCGCCAAGGGGTGAGACATGTTCAAGTGTTTATGCCTTAAGCTAGCGCTTCTAAACCAGTGGCGCCCAGTCGAAATGTGAATCTTACAAATTGTATAAATAAAATATTTGAAAAGAATAGTTGTTACACTACTTTAATAATTGATAAAAATTATTCTTGTATTGATATGAACTTTAACAAACGATCAAATCAATCAATATTATTATTTAATTATAAAAATATTGAAAAAATTAATAAGGTACCACTTTATGCAGTTGTGATGTTTATCACATCCTACGAAGATCTAGGAATATTATTAAAAAATATAAAGAAGTTACATCATTGGAATACAAGAGCAAAATATATTTTAATTGTCCGTAAGAACATAAACTTAAAAGAAATATTTGAAATTGTTTGGAAATATTGGATTATCAACATATTAATAATTAATAATAATATGGAGCTGTATACATATTTTCCATTTTCCAATGATTGTGGTAAAAATATAACACCTTACAAATTAGGAATATGTAACAAAGATAAATTAGGAAATTATTTTCCAAGTAAAATTAACCACACCATACCAGGATGCGTATACAAAATTCTTTCATTTCATCGGCCGCCATATGTAACTAATTACACATACACTAAAGAAGATCCTAGTAAGCAAGGATTTGAAGCAACAGCCATTCATCTTATTGTGAAAAAAATGAACATCACAGCCAATTTTATAGAAAATGGTTCAAGATTCATACAAAATGGTACTTTAGACAAATTTTACGATATGTTGCGAAATGAAGAAGTAGATATTGTTTTTGGTGCTATGGTTACCAAGCCAGTGGAGTACCTAGGGTGGGGCAAACAGGGCAGGTGCCCTGGGCGCCAGAATCAAGAGGGCGCCGCTTGGAGCCCTTGGTAACCGTATGTAACTTGGGTACCGGAATTTGAAGTGTAAAAACTGTTGATTACTATGCGTATTGACATTTTTCGGAACTGTTGAAGCTCTCTATCTGTTTTTTCATCGTATACTCAACACTGGGAAATACTCAAAAACGCTGTGCCCATAGTTATTAAATCTGAGTCTAAAACAAGATGGAGTGCATAAATAACTATCTTGATGGCATACTCCAAGTTCTCGAGACTATAATGGATGATTCAAATAAAACGAGTGAAACAAGAAGTGATGCTACAACCGTATGTTGACACTCGATTTTCTAACTCTATTTGGATTTTGGACGAGAGTACTCATTCCTACTGATAGAGTTCAGAAAAGACTGCAAGATATAAATATGAGCTTTCATAATGCCGCCTTAGATTTGAAAGGTTTAATATATTATTTTCGCAATGAAAGATAAACTTTGGTGAATGAAGCTCTGGAAATTGAACTTAGTCTCTTCAAAACTGGGATGTTGAAACCGAAAAATGCTAACGGCGAAAAATCTTCGAATAGCCATGCAAATAATATTGACTATTGCAGTTTCCATCGCTAGCTGTGAAAAATCTTTCAACAAATTAAAACTGATCTTAAATTATCTGAGAGCCTCCATGGGTCATATCGATTAAGTGATATTACTTTTCTGAGCGTTGAATGGTATAAGAAACGGAAAAGACCGATTTTTAACACGTTACTAATACCTTTGCATCAGTGAAGGCAAGTAAGATGCAGATGTAAAAATCATGCAGACCAAATTCGTGGATGTGTTTTGTTAGATCTCGATGTACCACTCGCCGTCGCCGAATATGCTTAGGTTTCCGCACATTGACTCTCTGAACAACGCGACCAGGGCAGATCTCTAACAACTTCAACACGCATAAGAACACCTTAGGAGAGATAACTGGACTGACTACTTATACTCGACTGATACATAATTAATGCTGATGATGTTCTTAAATATATATGGATATTCTTAAGTAATTTCAACAATAATACAAATGCCACATATCTCGCTACTCTAAAGCGAGAAAGAAGTAATCTTTATTTTACATAGTTGACAGGGGGCGCAATTACGACGACCCTTGCCCTGGGCACTATTTCACTTAGGTACGCCACTGTGGTACAGTACCACTGTACCAAGCTACCATATTATTTGTATTTTGATGTATCTGCATCACTTGTTTATACCATAGGATTATGGTTTATTCCTACATCAGTCACCATACCAGAATGGCAAAATTTAATGGTAATTTATCAACCAGATTTTTGGATTTTAATTGGTGTAACTTTTCTGTTAAATGGTACATTTCGGTGGCATACAAATAATGCTAATGGTTCCACTGAAACTACCAAAGAGCCGTATTTTGAAACTACATTTTCTTGGTCTTATTATACTAAGTTTAATCGTAGGAAATGTGTATTTTTCACAACTGTTAAGTGTTCTCACCCAACCTATTTACCAAAAGCCAATAAAAACTATTGAAGATATTGTCAAGTCAGGATTGAAATTTGCATTTCATTCGGAATATTCTGTTATGTTTAATGCGAGTAAAGAAATGGATAAATATATTTTGAATACTTTTTCGCATTGTTCTGTGGGTATTGAATGTTTAAATAGAACAGCATATCAGAGAGATATAGTGACATTAAAAAACGACAGACAAGGTTTCTACATGATGCCAAAACTTTGGACTTATTCTAATGGAAGACCTATGCTGCAGACTTTGAATGAAGGATGTGGATTCACTATGTTGGGGTATTTAAATTTGTTTTTCTACTATTAACATATACCGTATGTCTGTCTTAAAGGTGTACATAGGAGATTAACATGGGAAATCAATTTTTTGTAATTTCCTGCTCGCCTAATTATTTTAAGCAAAAATGCGTCAAATAACAGTTTTAGAGCATAAAATTCTGCATCTAAATCAATAAACAGAATTACCTTTCCATTTCCATTGTAACGACAGAAATTAAATATGAAAATATCGAAAATTACGTTGAAAATATCAACAGCCATGGAATTGAACAAAAAATAAATAAATGCTTGACGTTTTATCTGTCACAATGTAAGTTAACTTATTTGACGTTTCTGACAATTTGATTTTGTCTCTAGTTTTATTGTCTGAAATGATTAAAAAATGAACATTTATACGAATGAAGAGCTAAATTCGTGACAAAATTTGAAGACTGCTAATGTGTCTTGACAAAATATACCTGAGCCGCGTAATCAGAATATAAGACGAGCAGAACATGCGTTACTCTAAGAAAGAGTGTTAGGAATGATAAGTGTAGACCCCTTCTGTAGTACTAAGGTAGATGTATTGGAAATGAGTTGAGAGTACATCACAGCATCATACATAATTTTGTTACGCAATGTTGAATTTTTGATATATTCATATTATTTAAACAAACTGTATTTTCTTAACTTTATTTATTAATTTTATATTTCTATTATTGCCATAATCAATGATATTTGTTCAAATCAAATTGTCAGAAACGTCAAATAACTTAATTTACGTTGTGACAGATAAAACTTCAAGCATTTATTTTTTGTTCAATTCCATGGCTGTCGCTATTTTTAACGTAATTTTCGACATATTCATATTTAATTTTTGTCGTTATAAAGCATGTAAAGGTAATTCTGTTTGTTGTTTGATATGTAGAATTTTATACCCTAAAACTTTTATTTAACGCATTTTTGCTTAAAATAATTAGGCGAGCAGGAAATTGCAAAAAACTGATTTATTACTGGAAATAGAAGAAAATCATTCAAATTAAAAGTTGTAGCTCGCAGGTGGAGGAATGTTATTATTGTTTTCGACTATTTTTACTGTTCCGGATATTCAAAAATTATAAACTATACCATATTCGGATGCAATATTTTTTTCTGTAACAAAAACAAATACAATTTTGCTCTAAAATAATTAGGGGAGCAAATAACTGCACATTATAAGATTTTACCATTGAAACCCCTATGCTGCGTCGTCCAAGTCACCACACTATATATATTTAGGTTCATTCAATAGAGTATTTTTTTCTGAATTCAACCATGTAATCATTTTATATCTTTATATTACAAAAATATTGAGATAAATGCAATAGACCTTTTCAATTTAACGGCTATCTCTTTCTATCGCCGCAAATAGTAAGAAAATGGCGCGAACAACTGCCAGTTGGGCTGTCAAACGAAACGTCAACAATATTGTAGTCATTAAAATACTCGGTGAAAATTTGCATCATTGGACCTTTTAGCTTCATTAAAAGTTTTTTAAAGTTGTCTGAGATTTTTCTCACATTTTGCCTCTACTTTTTTAGAAACATACGCCATGGATCTAATTTGTTCTTACTATGCACAGATCCCCATTGTGCATATCTTCTATCTCTTTAAATTGAAAAGGTCTATTGAAATTTAAGTATATTTTATTTTATAGTTATTTTTGAGTTGGCTATGTATGGAAAAAAACTGCTATATGTATGTCAATTTGAATTATTAAAAGTCTCAGAGGAGTTACTTAGATTACCCACGATCACGGTGTAGTATCTATTGGCAACGAAAATGACCGATAGAGGCAGCACCGATTTTAGAAAATGGCCGGCGAGAAGAGTAACTGTCAAAACTTGTACTGTGTTAGTCAGGGATATAAGCAAATAAAGTTTATATATTTTGAAATGTATATTGATTTGAAGTGCAATATTGCTTAAAGGGCAGTATGACAACCGTAAACACAACAGTTTGATTACTTTTCTGGCAACTTTATAATTTTGCCACCAGGCGGCTACGAGTTCATTTTCTTCGCCAATAGGTGAGTGCACGACGTATTCCAATGCATTACGAAGAATGGCTTACTAACTGGGCTAGTTCATACAGTATGCCGCTAGATGTCAGGTTTTGTTGCGACCCGGTTTTTAGACAAAATATTTAAAATATTAAATTATTCATATATAACGCATAATATATATTTTCAATCATTACCTTTTATCTTTTGTCAGTTCTATGTATGTATTTTGTACAAATTCCATACAAAAATGTTTCTATACTTCCAATAAAATTATAAAACAACATATGTCAAACGCACTTGACATTGACACCTTTCAATCAGAAATTTATTTTAGTACCTGTTTCTGTGATTATAGTGGCTGCCGCTAAATTGCACATTTTGGCACCTTAAAAAGACTAAATTTCTCTTTATTTGATCCATACCCTGCTGTGCATCTTGTAGCAAAACATTTTTTGTCAAATGGTAACGGGTCGCGTTAGCGCCATTTTGTTTCCCAGTTACTTAGCCATGTCAACTCAACTCGTGCTCTCACCTATAGATACTACACCGTGCCCACGATATACTCTTTTTTTCACTGCTACCCTAGGAACATACCATTATTGAGTTTCTTCCTTAGCAACGCTTAACAACGGTCAATAATACAAACTGTCACTTCGCAAAAAAAAACTCAAGCCTCCAAATCCAAATAGTATTTGACTCAAATTTAAGAAAAGTGTTAACTTTGGATTTACAATTTAAATTTGCCGCCTACCTACCTACGTCATAGAATTTATAATACCCCTATAAGGAGTAAATTCAATGCCAACGTGCTACGCTGCTCGGCTGATGTGGATGTCAAACATATAAAAATGTAGAATGGGAGTGTTTGGTGCCCATTGTGCGAATTAATGGCAGCACTGGACTAGCATATTTTCTGGAAGTGTGTAGTGAAATACGTACACGTAGTATAGCGCGCTAGCATAAAGTGTAACTAAATTTGCAGAATTTGTTAAGAAAATTGATAGTTCGCGCCAACGCTCCCATTGAATAAATACTATTAGAGGTGGGCGCGGGTCGTGATTTTGTCGGGTCACGATGGGTCACGACGTGACCCGCGTGATCGTGAACATAATTTAAATTTTGCGTCGTGATTGGACGTGAGCGTGAGGCACGAAAAAATTATCGTGCGTGATCAGGCGTGATTGAAATTTAATCGGGCGTGAGTACAAGTTTTCTTCTATTTTTTATTTAAAAAATTGTGAATTTCACTTTACATTCTTATTATTATTATGTCCAAATATTTCATCAGCAGTATTTTTTGCATAGAAATAGTGTTATTGTTCTATCCAAAATTGTATACACAATTGCTCCGATTTCACTAAAGATATACAAATCTTTAAGCCCGTTTGACACGATCATAATTTTGTTTACAAATTTGTT
Source organism: Harpalus rubripes (assembly GCA_963082715.1). Lineage (NCBI taxonomy): Eukaryota > Metazoa > Arthropoda > Insecta > Coleoptera > Carabidae > Harpalus > Harpalus rubripes. Next base: position 17,114,048 of record OY720452.1, read on the forward strand.
ACCAAATTTATAATGATATTTGTGATGGAATAGAACAACCTATTTGTCCATAAACATTCGTTTCCAATGATACCAATCTGTTACCTAACTTATTACCAATTTGTTAACAACTTATGACTGTGTTAAACAGGCTTAAATGTACATAGAAACAATTACGTGACACGAACGTGACCCGCCGGGCGTGACCGGGCGTGAGTGCGAAAATAAAATCGTGAGCGTGAGTGATCGTGAATCAAACATAAAAAGTCGTGCGTGATTGGTCGTGATTAAATTTTTAGTTCCGTGAGCGTGCGTGATCTTGAACAAAAAGTTACACACGCGCCCACCTCTAAATACTATTAAGGCTCTTAAATATTAATTTACGGTATTTTTTGTCATGATACATACTTATAGTTTAAACTTCGAAGAGGTAAATATTAATTATATTATTTAAATGTATTATAGGTCCTTTTTGTAGCTTAAATATTACATTTCAATTTATTTATTTAAAAATGTGGCTATAGAATTTTCAGAGATTTTCATCATCTTTAGATTTCACACAGTTTTTAAATATGGCACACACTTTTTTATAAACATACGTATGGAGCTTTGTCTGGCATATATCATATAATATACATGTTGAGCCTTCTGTCTTATTTCTGAGAGTGCAAACACTTATCTTTTCTGTCATTTTCACTTCTCATGACAAAAATAAAGTAGAGGATGTATGAAGAAACATCAGTTAATGACTTTATATTTAACACATTCTGCTGCCACTATCTACATACTTGTATGTACTCTAGCTCGAAACGAATAAATAAATAAATAAATAATAATAATGACAAAAATTATTGAAACTGAAAGTGAAACGGCAGGTCAGATATAAAAACAAATGCAGCCTACTTTGCTTTTGTGAATATTAAGAAACAAGTAAATGTTCAAAATGTACCTCCGTCCATTTTGACTAGTATTACAAAACATAAAATCGTCCAGAAATGCGCTGTTGCTGACCTAGGCCGGCAAAAGGAGTTGGCATTACTGTTCTGGTAATATGTCAATTTAAGATTATTTTCAACACAAGAATTAGCAAAATGTTTACAAATTTTAGGGCTAAATCTTTAATTGTTGTAACTTAAATAATTAAATTTTGTCATAAAAATAATAATATGCTGTCATTACTGACGCATCTCGTATAGATTAATTATAAGTTCCAACTTTAGGACTAGTTTGTTTTGTAACTGCAACTAACTTCACGTGATACAATTGAGTTTCCACCATCTGTCATTAATATGCGAAGGTATATAATATATATATATATATATATATATATATATATATATATATATATATATATATATATATATATATATATATAACTAATGTTTGTATGTAATATTTACAATATAAAATAATTATGCTCAAATGTAAGTAATTATAATTAAATTTGCAATGCAAATCCGATAAAAATATATATTAATTTTTTTAGGTTATGAAACATAGAATAAAGTGTAGAGAATTAGACGAAAAATTTATGGAGAAGTCGGTACAAAAAATCTTGTGTATCACACGCCCAGAAACTGTTTTACGAGATCTCGTATTTAAAATAAACTCGGTCTCGCAAATGTTCAGTTTCTGGCCTAGTGATACAAATAACTATTTTATTATCAATATAAAAATCTTTAAATAGAATCAGGAAATGTAATAGTAATTTACATTGCAAGACCGTTATTCAGAACCTAGAGCGAGCACGTAAATTTTGGGTAACGGTTGAACATTGTACAATGTTTTATGAAATACTGAATCGTAAATAATTTGAAAACAGAAATATTGGAACCTACAACACAATACATTATACTATTTGATCAAAATCAAAATAGAATAAATAAATCTGTTTACATGTCGCAATGGTTTTAACAGCCAGTAAAATCTTCCTTTACCAGTAGAGACAGAGATCTGTAATAAGACGTTTATGATTCAGTATAATGTAACAGGTTTAAAAAAAACCATCAAAATCTTTTTCACACTGTTCTAATTTATTAAATGCGACCGGTTTTGCTTATTCAGTAACCATTATCAAGCGGTGCGAACTGTAAGTTTTATAGTTAGAACAGTGTGAATAAGACTTTGATGATTTTTTAAACCTTTTACATTTCCTGATTCTATTTTCACATTTGGGTGTATCCTAACATCATCTTTAATACGTGATAGTAGTGAAAAAAAAATAGTATATACACCACGGTTATGACCTCGCGAATTATAATCCCTTGGTTTTCTCGGGATAATAATCTTCTCGCTCGGTCAATAATGCTACTCTTCATAACCTTGGTGTATTATATACTATTTGCATACCCCTTCCAAATGTAGATATACTTTATTCATTTTGTTTTTATACTTAGGTACATATTTTATTTCAATTACATGCACTCTTTTATGTACGTATTTTTATAAAAACGCCTTTTTAATGTCATGCAGTTCAAATAAATATACAAAATTTAATTTTAAGTGATTTAATCATATTTCTGCTCTATTTCTAGCTGTACAAATACTGAAATTACATTAACTAAAGTAGATACTGCTATTTACATTAAATATGCAACAAAATTTTTTCATAGAAATACAATATTTGTATAAAGGATCTTACTAGATCGTAGTGCAACGTTTCAGATTTCTTTAAACTTAATACTTATTAGACCATATTTTTGGTAATTGACTCTATTACGCGTATTATTTTTCAATCATTTTTAAGTATTGAAATCTTGAGTTTTAAGTTCACTACGTAGAAGCTGACACAATCAAAGAAATTTTTCAATAAGTTAATATTTCGACATAACTATGTAATAATATATGAATATGCATAATTTATAGAAAATGCATTATTTTTCAATAAGTTAATATTTCGACATATCTGTGTAATAAATATAAGAATATGAATAAGAATATAACAATTTATAGATACATATCTTAAACTAAAACATCGTGACATAATATCGTGAAGTAGTTACTGATATTGACTAAAAGTGAAATAATTAATAATGTTTATAATATTGCATATTTGTCTATTTTTTATTCAGATGGGGCACTTGTCAAATGCTACATTTATAGTAAAAGAAAATGTAGAACTTTTGAACAATTGTATAAATGAAATATTTGAAAAGAATAGTGTTTATACCACTTTAATAATTGATACAAATAATTCATGTATTGATATATGCTTTAACAAACTACAAAATCAATCAGTATTATTATTCAATTTTAAAAATATTGAAAAAATTAATATGACTTATTATTATGCAGTTGTGATGTTTATCAAATCTGACGAAGATCTACAAATATTAAAAAATATAAAGAAGTTACATCATTGGAATACAAGACCAAAATATATTTTAATCGTCAGTAAGAACATAAACTTAAAAGAAATATTTCAAATGGTTTGGAAAAATTGGATTATCAACATATTAATAATTAATCATAATATGGAGCTGTATACATATTTTCCATTTTCCAATGATTGTGGTAAAAATATAACACCATACAAATTAGGAATATGTAACAAAGATAAATTAGAAAATTATTTTCCAAATAAAATTAATCACACCATACCAGGATGTGAATACAAAATTATTTCTTTTAATTGGCCGCCATTTGTATTGAATTACACATATGCTAAAGAAGATCCTAGTAAGCAAGGATATGAAGCAACCGCCGTTCATCTTATTGTCAAAAAAATGAACATGACAGCCAATTTCATAGAAAATGGGTCAAGATTCATAGAAAATGCTTCTTTCAACAAATTTTACGATCATTTGGAAAATGATGAAGTAGAAATTGCCTTTGGTTCTGCGATGATCAGGCATCCATTTAATTTGTATTTTGATATATCTAAACCATTTGTATATATGAGAATGTTTTGGTTCGTTCCAACACCAATCGCTATACCAGAATGGCAAAATTTAATGGTAGTTTTTGAACCAGATGTTTGGATTTTAATTGTTATAACTTTTCTGTTAAATAGTACCGTTTGGTGGATTACAAATAATAGAAGAAATGTTATTTATTGTTTTTTGTACACATGGGCTATAATGCTAATGGTACCACGAAATCTACCAAATAGTCGTATTTTGAAACTACATTTTCTTGGTCTTATTATGCTAAGTTTAATCTTAGGAAATGTATATTTTTCACAACTGTTAAGTGTTCTCACCCAACCTGTTTACCAAAAGCCAATAAGAACTATTGAAGATATTATCAAGTCAGGATTAAAATTTACATTACATCCAATAAATACATTTTTTTTTAATACGAGTAAAGAAACGGATAAATATATTTTGAACAGTTTTTCGGATTGTTATGAGAATATTGAATGTTTAAATAGAACAGCATATCAGAGAGATATAGTGACATTAAAAAACGACGTACAAAGTTCCTACATGATGCCAAAACTTTGGATTTATGCTAATGGAAGACCAATGATGCATACTTTGGATGAACAAATTGGATTCACGATGTTGGGGTATTTAAGTTTTTTTTTTCTACTAGTAACATATGTAACATAAGTTTTCGGAAAATTTTCGTATAGACGATACTGTGGTTTAAGGAAAGTATATTGAATCTGCTTATTATTACAACAACTAACATAGAGTATGTTTATATCGACGTTCTTAATCGGATTTCTAATCCAATCGGATTTAAATAAATTCTAAATCTTGACTGTTTATACCAGAAAAATTTAAAGCGATCAAGTACATTCGAAATTACTGTAGATTTAATTGGATTTACTACTGACACTGTTGGCATAGCAGCATAGAATGCGTAGATCATTATTGACTAGTATTAATATTGACTCTTGACAATTTACTTAGTTTTTTCAACTAACAAATCAATTATTTATATAATAATAAATATCTGTTTCTTGTTGCGTCCACGGATTTCTCATTGCTCTTCTAATAATTATGGTAACTTATCGTTGACATCTCGTTGACACATATTAACTGTCAAACTATGAAAGATGAATAAATTACTCTGCGTTTTTTTCATTGTTTCAGTACCTACTATTGAATTTTTTGTTAAATCGCTGTTTATATCGTGAAAGTAAATCGGATTTATGCTGTGGCGGATTTAGAAAATTATAATAGGGGGGGGGGCACTAATTTCGGAAAAACAAATTTTAAATATATAGAGTGAGCCCCCCCCCCACCTCTCTAACTTTTGTATTGTATTGTAAAAAAATTGCTCATATAAAAGTTTAAGAATTTTAAATATACTATTTAATGGCAGATGTAAATATTTTTTTATAAAATCAGAACATTTATTTTTTAAATAGCAGCCTATAATTATTTTACTAAATTATAAACCCCCATTTTTTGTCTTTTTAATGATCTATTTAGGGTCCCGTACCATAACAAAAAATAATAAAATGTACATTTATTCTTAAAGTATTACTCAATAAATAGGGATTAAGATAAAGAAAATATTTTTTTAATAATTACTTTGCGAGATTTGAGGTTTGTTGTCAGGGTCACTGTGACGTCACATTAGTCCTACCTTTCTCTCGCTGCCTACTATAGAACTTGTGCGAGAGAAAGATATAGCCACAATAGGTGTCGTCGTGATGTCACGTTGACTTTAAAAATCAAATTCAGTTAAACCAAAAATAATTAAGGCTTTTTTATACTACGAATTGCTTCAAAATTAAAAGAACTATCATTTAAAATAACAAAAAAATCAGAGTGTAGGACCCCAAACAAGTAAATGAGTTTGAGAAATATGAGAAATAATGTTTATTCAAATATTCTAAGTAGCCATGTGAAAATAAATAAAATGCAACAATGTTATACAAAACAAGGTAAAACATCGAATTAAGTAATAAGAACAACTTAATAGAAAAAATGGCGGTTTATATTTTAGTGAAATAATTATTGTTTGTTATTTAAAAAATAAAAGTTGATAGTCGTATCTTTTAAATGTAACTTTATAAAAAATATCTACATCTGCCATCAAATAGTATAATAAAAATAATAAAACGTTTAAATGAACCATTTGTTCTATTACTTCTAATAAAAAAAGTTAGGGGGGCATTTCCAAAATAATAAACAATTTGAAAAATAAATAGAAATTCTGTATTTTTATTAGTATGTTTATTTATCTATGATGTGTAATACGGGAATGGTAATATGTAATAATTAAATTTTTTTAAATGACAGGGGGGGCACTCGGGCACGTGCCACTGGATTTATGTACAAATCTCGTTGGTAAAGTCGATTTAGAATCCGATTCTTAATCCAATAATAATAATAATGTATTTATTCGTTTTGAAAATGTACATACATTTTATCGGAAGCGTCAGGATTAATATTACATTTACATATACATACAAAGTTGTTACATTGTGATAGCGTTAAAATATTCATTCAGATCATAGAAACACTGTTCTATAAGAAATTTTTTTAGTTTTTGTTTAAACGTTGTTATGGATTTTGATTCTGTTAGTAATGAGGGCAAATGATTGTAAATTTTTACTCCTAGAGTATTTGGAGATAAACTACTTATTTTTAATCTATTAGTAGGCGCTCTAAGTTCATTTTTCCTCCTTGTATCGAAATTATGAACATCTTTATTTTGATTAAAATTGTTTTTATTTTGGAATATGTGTAAAGAAGTTTCATATATAAAAAGACCAGTCAAAGTTAAAATTTTGTGCTTTACAAAAATATTTCTGCACGTTTCCTGCCTTTTTAAGTTCATAATACATCGAAGCACTCTCTTCTGACTTACGAAAACGTTTTTGGAAAGAGTAGAAGCACCCCAAAAAATGACACTATACCTGAGGATAGATTCGGCTTTAGCATAATAAACTGTTAATAGTTGAGAAACAGATAAGTATTGTTTTAAATGTTTAATTAGGTAACATAGTTTGTTTAAATTTGTAATAATTAGTTCACAGTGATTTTTCCAATTTAAGTGTTCATCAAATGTGAAACCTAAGATTTTAGATGAATTAACTCTGTTAATTTGATTATTTCCGATAGCAACGTCAATATTCATATTATTTGAATTCTGATGAGTATGGAAGCGTATATAATTCGTCTTAGTTTCATTTAGGTAAAGTAAATTATTATTACACCAATTTAACATGTTATCCAAATTATTTTTACATTTATTCTGTAATGAATTGTTATCTTTTGCGGAAACTATCAACGATGTGTCATCACCGTAAATTATTGAATCTGTATCATCCTGAAAAACAAGGTTAAGGTCGTTAATATAAATAATGAAAAGTACGGTAGCAATCCAGATCGTTTACATCGTTTTCTTAAATACGATTTCTAATCCTTAATCCACTTAAATCCGATTACGGACGTCGATATAAACATACTCATATTCATGTTTAATATAGAGCTAGTTGTCCATTTACTTTTATACGACGAAGTTTAATTCTGACTCATGGGACGAGTCAGAAATAAATGGGCCATGAGTCTTTGGGTCTCGTAGCCACGTGTCTGAGTGTCTGGTCGCGAATCTGGGGAACCGGGTTCGATCCCGACCGACGACAAATATTTCGAATTTTATATGGCACAAAATTGACCCCTGTGGAGCACTCTCCACGCCAGCAATGAGTGTCCGTGAGGTGACGCCTTGTATGCTCCCGAACGGTACAAATATGTCATCATCATTACCGAAATCTGTGTAAAAAACAGATTGGCACACCCAGCAATGGGTAATATGCCGTGATGATATATTTATTTATTTTATTTGAGTCTTTGACGGCTTTTAAAATTTATTTTTCGTACTTATTGAAAGATCCTGCGCCTTAATTCATTTTATTTTGGAGCTCCTACACACTGTTGTACATTTTTCTTGTAAGTAACTGGTAATGGGAACGCTCGTTCTTATTCCAAGTTGAAATAATAATTCTAATGTAACATCTTCTTTGATGTAATTTAGAACATATACAAAATCGGAGTCAGGCGATAATACTCTCTAAACTTGTTTTCATTATTAATGTAACGTTTTATTTATATGGGTGAAGTGTAAAAATCAAAGAATTATTATTAATTAAAACAGATGTTTATTAAACGATAAATAAATATTAAAATATAATAAAAATGACGATAACTACGGTTAAACAAATATTAAACACTAATTTAAGGCTAAGAATATAATTATTTACTTAAACACTAAAATTATTTATTTATTTAAATAATTAATACGACTATTTATTTTCACGCCATTCACTATTTATTTATATCACTATTTGCGTCACTATTTCTTTATATCACTGTCAACTGTCCGACCTCCGATCTCCACAGCGTCTGTATACTCAACTCCTTTCAAATCTCATTCTGAACTTCTTCCACTTTCATCTAATTAGTTCCGAAACATTCCAGCAACGTCCCGAATGATAGAACAATGCGCGGTTAATTACGCTTACATCCCCTCTGTTTACACAGGTCTGTGCTTGCGTCGATCGCCCACGTTACTTTAAGTAAATGACGAGACTAGAAACTGATATGCACCTTCTTCTCTACATTTTTATAATAATTCAGATTCAGGTTCTCTTTGAAGTGTTGTCGTACATAATAATTTATTATACTATTGAATATTTACTTTTCTTAATATTCGCAGAAATAAAGTATGCTGCATTTGTTTTATATCTGACTTTTCATTTTCAATCATTTTTGTAAATATAATATCTAAGTGAAAGTGACAGAAAATATTACTATTCTCCAGAAATAAGAGAGGAGGCTCAAAATGTATAATGATACATAAATGGCGGACAATTCAAAAGGTCCATACAGGGTGTTGACACTAAGGTACGAACATAGGGATTTAACATGGGATTTTATTATTTGCAATTTCCTGCTCTCCGGTTCATTTTACGGCAAAAACTATACCTGTAGAGTGCAAAGTTTTTTAGAATTAAAAGTTGTATACAAAACTGTTTTTACATTTTTTATTATCCTTCTGGTTTCTTCACAATTTTAAAAAGAAATTTCAAAATTTCGCTTTATTAGTGGCAATAGTCATGACACTTGTTTTATTTTTTCTAGTTTTCCTAAATTATTTATAAACGTCAAACGTCAATTTGACATATGGAAAATAAATTTAGTATTCTTTTGTAACTATGTCCATCATAATATTCCTTTAGATAGGTTCCCCATTCGAATAAACATTCATTATTATTTTTTTTTTCGTTTCCATATATCCAATTAACGTTTGACATATATAAATAATTTAAGAAAACTACAAAAAATGAAATAAGTGTCATGGCTATTGCTACTAATAAACCGAAATTTTGAAATTTCTGTTTAAAATTGTGAAGAAACTAGAAGGATAATAAAAAATGTAAAAACAGTTTTGTATACAACTTATAATTCTGAACAACTTCGCACTCTACAGTTTTTGCTGTAAAATGAACAGGAGAGCAGGAAATTGCAAAAAACTAAAATCCGATGTTAAATCCCTATGTTTGCATATTAGCGTCAACACTCTGTACATCGTATTATGTATTATATGTCGTGAGCGTCGTGAGTTTCAGCTAAGATGCAACATTGACTATTGTCATTAATGTATTACTATGGATACTAGTTAAACATACTGCATCGTTCCAGATATACTATTATTCACGAAAAATGACTATTCAAGATCACTTGATCGAAGAAAGAATTCACAACACTTTATAGCAATAACTTAGCAACATTTTGTATTAGAAAAAGATTGTTGGACCGTGTATCTATTTAATTTATGTGGTGGGACAGATATACTTAAATGGTGCCATTATTTTCGAGCAAACTAAAAATAGTAGTGACGTATGTCGTAGTTACAGACACGTAATTATCTACTACACTGCCATCTGTTTGACTGACTAATGTTTATCCAGTGACGTTGACATTTAAATCAAATTATTATTTTATAGTTTACGCTAAGTCATATTTTTGTATTATTCTAAAACGTAGGTGAAGAAGATAAAACTTTGAGAAAAGCATTATTTAAAAAGAAACAAAATTTTCAAATAAAGTATGTTTATGTTTTCAGTTAAAATGTATCCATAAATATTTCGCGTTGAACGCCTATGGGTACGAAATGCAGTGAAGTTATCTGCATGTAATATCAGACGGTTTATAAATGACCTTGAATAGTCATCTTTCGTGGATACTTTAAAATGCAACATTAGTTGTCAAAGTTGTCAATGTCAAATGAACTTGTGATTTATAACTAACTTAAGACAGTAATAAGAGCAGTATCAATAAAAATCAATATATTTCAAATCACAAATTACATTGTCAAAAACTGCACCATTAACAATTAAATAATATTTAATTGATTCGGTAAAATTTTGTAGAGCTGATTATTTTCTTTTCTTATACGAAGTAAATTATTTTTATTTTCTTCATTCAACTTATGTTGCATTTTATCTGGAACGATGTATGTACGTGTAAATAGTATCCATAGTAATAAATGTTGCATCTTAGCTTAAACTCATGGTATAAAAATCTTTAGTATCTTTAAAAATTGATGTGTAAGCAAAAAGGTGATTAAAATCATTAAAAATGAAGATTCGAGTCTATGGACCATATTTTTAAATACACATTCAAATTTAATTATATCTAAGTTACTAAAAAATACCTATCATTTATATCATACTCAATATTATAATTAATATTTACTTCTTCGAAGTTTGATCTGTAAGTATTAGGATAAAAAAATAGCATAAATTAATGTTTATATGCGTTAATTAGTAATTTATTCATTTTTACATTTAACATGTTTGACATCAACAATCCACATCAGTGGAGCAGCATGGACATTGAATTTATAATAGCCCTAGGGGCATATTGAATGGCGTAGGTCTATTTAAAAATTATTAAATTGAAATAAAAACTAACAATATTCTTGAGTTTGAGTCAAATAATATTTGGATTTGGAGCTTGAGTTTCATAGAAAATGGGTCAAGATTTATAGAAAATACTTCTTTCAACAAATTTTACGATCATATGGAAAATGATGAAGTAGAAATTGCCTTTGGTTCTTCGATGATCAGGCATCCATTTAATTTGTATTTTGATATATCTAAACCACTTGTATATATGAAAATGTTATGGTTTGTTCCTACATCAATCGCTATACCAGAATGGCAAAATTTAATGGTAGTTTTTGAACCAGATGTTTGGTTTTTAATTTGGCAGATTTAAATTCAAATCAAAAACTAACAATATTGTTGAGTTTGAATCAAATAATATTTGGATTTGGAGGCTTGAGTTTCTTAAAGAAATACCAGTTTGTATTATTGATTTAATTCAATAATAAATTATTATTGACTTAGGTTACTCTGGTAATGAAAAACAATTTGTCATGTCAAGTAAATGTAAATATGAAGATGGAATTTGGTTGTTGACAAATGTCAAAAATGAAAAACGGGTCAAGCAGAAGCGTCCTCGTCGCGACCCTGGGTACTGGTTTTTAGTCGGTACATAATTCTGCAACAACGAACTAGTATTCTTCAAGTATAGCCAAGAAGCGGAGGCCAAATTAGTGATTTTTGACTTTTTGCTATTGTTATTATATTAGTTCGACACGAATAAATAAATAATAATGTAAATATTGGTATTGGTGGGGTTCTAGGCTAGTTGTGAAAAAAAATATATAATACTTCAAATTACTAAATATTTTACCAATCTTTATTTATCCAAATCAATGTCAATGTATAAGAAAAATAGTTACCTATTTATGTACCAAGCGAGTAAAGTATATCTTTTTTTCACGAGAAGGAAAATTTTCCGAACTCATGAGTTGCATACATTTTTTTACGTCTGCAATGGGAGCGCGAAAAAAAGTACCGTAGCGTTTCATTATTTCACTCCGCAGCGTTAAAAAAGTGCACTTTTTTCACACTTTCATGTATTAAAAAAGGCATACTTTATAAACCATTTTAATGAAAAATGAGTACTTTTTTAACAGACGTAAAAAATTATAATTAAAAAACTCAACAAAATGAAATAATGGAAATTATACACATCTTTGATGATTTAAACAATTTATATTATACACTGACTGTGCGTAAGCTATTTCACAGAAGAATAATGATTTAAAATATTAAGTTATAAAGTAATAAAAATGAATATATATATTTAACGTATTAAGCAATTTATATTTTTAATAGTCAAATATTTTATACTCGTATTATATTATGATTACTTTAATGTGCATATACATTTTTTGACGAAGAATATTGTATATCACTGTTACTGAACATATTACTGAATCAAGTATATCTCAAACATAACGAAATAATATAGATTCTGTGTTTAAGTACTGGTTTAAAGTACTTAGGTATTAAATAAACGAAGAAAGTACTTGAAATTAAAAAATAAGAACTGCATTGTGAAAATACTAAATTTAAAATACAATATAATTGTTAAACAAGAAAGAACTACAAATAATATGAAAATATTAATATTGATACTAAGCAGTATTTCAATAACTACTGCAATACAATCTGATACTAAAATATTTACGAGTAATATAAATTCTCTTATTTTGGAAGAAACAATAAATAATTGCATATTAAAAATTTGCGAAAAAAAATCGGTAACAGCATTGGTATACAGAAATGTTTCTCTTAATTTTAAATTATCTTTCAATTTTTCTTTGTTAAACATAAAATCACAATTAACAAACTTCCAAAAATTGATTTATTATGAAAAATTCGGAATGTTTATTTTATTTTTAAACGATGAAAATGAATTCAAAAATGTTTTAAAGTATATGAAACCATATAATTTCTTTAATTCAAGAGCTAAATTCTTCGTAATATTCCCTAAACTAATAGATTTAAAACATATATTTGAAATATCTTGGCAACATTACATATATAACATAAATGTTTTATTATCAAATAATACAGAACTTTATACATATTTTCCATATGCAGATGGCAAATGTGGTGAAGATATCTCACCACAATTACTTGGAAACTGTACGGATAACATAAATTTATATCCAGACAAAATTAATCTAGACCTTCAAGGATGTAATATGAGTTTTATTGCTTTGTTCCGACCACCATTTGTTTTAAATACCAAATATAAAATAGAAGATCCATATATTCAAGGATACGAAGTTACATTGGTTAATATTATAGCTAATAGAATGAATGCTACTGCAGTATTTTTACATAATCCCCATTCAGATTGGGGCCAGAAATTTCCTAATAACTCTTACAGTAAAATGTATAAAATGTTACATGATAAAGAAACTGATGTAATTTTTGGAGGAACATATGCAGATTTTCAATATTATTACGATTTTGATTATTTGTATGTTCATAGTATCCATACTGGAAAATGGTATGTGCCAATAGCCATCCAGATCCCAGAATGGCAGAATCTATTAATGCTTTTTAATGTTTATTTATGGATTCTTATATTTAGTTCAGTTTTAATACATGGTGTTATTTGTTGGATAATTGGAAAACGTTCTTTAATAACTTACATATTAAATTCTCTGAGTATTCTTTTAAATATATCTGTTGCATTTCCAAACAGAAAACTATTAAAAACTCTCATCTACATTTGGTCTGCTGGAAGTCTAATGATCAACACTGCTTATCAGTCTCAACTGATAAGCGTACTGACTAATCCTATTTTCGAACATCAAATTGAATCCTTGGCAGAGGTTCTAAATTCGAAGATGCAGTTCGGATTCCATTTTACCGTGGAAGGATTGTACGATGAAAGTATCCCTAGAGAAAAGTACATTTTTGATAATTATGTGCGATGTTCACTGAATGTTGAGTGCGTGAATAGAACTGCATTTAAAAGAGATTTTGCAGTACAGAAGAATCAACATCAGGTGGCTTACTTTATGGCAAGATACTGGACGGATTCTAGTGGAAGGGAAATGCTGTTTGAAATTGATGAACTGGCTTTTATGGCTCTGTCTTGGTAAATATATTTAATTTAATATCAAGGAAAATTCAATATCAAAATATTTTAAAAAATCATAATAAATACATCTTAGGTAGGTATATTGTATATGCTTATTTTTATTTTAACGAGGGTGGATTGAAAATTTCGCGGCCTAACACATAGAGGGCAGCATTAGACATAGAATTCTTTTTTCTGAGGTTATGCGAACTGTCATTAGTGTCTCTGTGAAGAATTATTGACAGATGTCCAACTCAAGGTCATCTATATCATGAACGAATTAACAAATTGGCATATATTTATCTCTCTCAAAAGAAGTGTGTGGGACAGAGCTGGGCGTACAGTTTATATATTTTTCTACTATCGTATAGAAAAGGATTTGGTTTCCATATTCATTTGAGTTGATTAATGTTATAAATTTCCACACAAGTGCGGAAATGTAAATTACCAACGATACTTTATTTATTGACTGTTAAATGTTAAATTAAAAAAAAAATATCTAAAAATACTTCTTAGAAACGGCTATAGAAACAATCTTGTATGCAATAAGTAGGTAGGTTTCTTAGATACTGCATAAACAAATAGCTATTCTATTATTACTTGATATATAGAAGAACTTACGTTTTATAAATAAATGCGTATTTATTTTAAGGTGGAAACAAATACATACACGATATTCCTTTAAATACTTATTAGTAAAAGAGTGGTGACATATTTTAAAAAAGCTAATTTTCCAAATTTTGTAATATAACTGGTATTTAATTCTAAAATATTTAATTTTATATGAAATTTCCATGTTTTTACCATAAAATTAGATGCGATTTGTCACATAATATTATATTACGTGTAGAAGTAGTACTTAGAAAGTACTCTGTACTTTTCCCAAAAAGTGTTCAAAGTAGTAGTACTTTATTTTAAAAGTACATTTGAGTATTGAATACTTTTACTCGTTACTCGAGTATTTTATTTGGTACTTTGCCCAGCTCTGGTGTGCGATACGGATGGATATAACACGCTTGTCTTTCAAAAATTTATAGTTTCTATTAAGTTAGGACATTCCATTGTAAAACGATGCACGTTGTTGACAATACTTTCGCTGTAACATAAGTTTATTTATTAATTCAGATATATTACCTTCATTCATAGCCGTACGAATAACATTATTTTCTGGCAGTGTCACTGACACTGTGTACGTGTCTTATTTTTCACATATGTATTTGGTTTTACATTTGCCAATAATCTTACCAGTTGAGTTATCGGCTTAATTCTGTAAGGAAGTTGTTAAGTCTTAGCAACGTTGCTAAAATTTGTAACCAATAGAAACAAATGTAAAGCCTGTCATTTTCAAGCTTTATTCTGTGTTCGTAATTATTATTGGTTATTTACTATAGCAATATTGCTAAGACTTAACAACATTCTTACAGAATTGGGGCGTATGTCCGGTTGCAGAAACGTTAATCAACGCGTTTTTCGGTTAGCGGTTCATCAAAACGAACAAATGCAACGCGATTTTTTGACAGCAATGATTTAAATGACATAAGAACAAGGAAACTTATTCGAATTTGTTCGATTTGTTGAACCGTTAATCGAACAATGCGTTGATGAACGTTTGTGCAACCGGGCATTAGTTGAATTTTGAATGCTTAATACTTTAACATATATTTTTAAAATAATAAAATAACCTCGAAAATAACAGGAGTATCTTATGTACCCTCATAAGAACTAAGTGAACGACGCTACTGAATTGGACAGAACAAAATCCTAATTCGTACAATTCGTAGATGACCTTGATCGGACATCTTTCAATAATTTTACTGTAATTGATTTTTTTAAAATTAACCCTTAACTGGACGCGCTACTTTTTGTAACATAAATGGGCGCGCGGAGCACTCTGTCTGTACTCTGTTCACCCTCTTTAAAAAGTGCACATTTTATTGGGCATTATCATATTTTTATAAAATATTTGTAATAACTAAATAAATTTGCTTTATTACAATTGTAATAAAATAAAAATTTGAAGGAAAATATTAAACATTTTATATGTATTTAGATATTTGACAATTTTTCAGATTTCACTAGTTAAAAAGATGGAAAAAAATAATTAACAAATACACAGTTTTCTTTGGGCTCCATATCAAAAGAAAATATTTGCAAATACACATTTTTTCGTATATCTATTAATCTTTATTTAATGCAAATAAATTACTAAAATTG
This sequence comes from Harpalus rubripes, assembly GCA_963082715.1. NCBI lineage: Eukaryota > Metazoa > Arthropoda > Insecta > Coleoptera > Carabidae > Harpalus > Harpalus rubripes. The sequence goes on from OY720452.1 coordinate 17,130,163, forward strand.
TCTCTTAATAAGGCACATTTTTCTAATTTATCTCTAGAATCTCGAGTTTTAAATATATTTTCCTGGGCACAATTTCAATCACATAATCACAAAAACTTCATGTCAGAAAAATCGACTGCACCAATTATACATTACTCAAAAAAATTAGGGGAACACTTTTAAAAAAATCTGCAACTTTTTTAATTAGATTGTTAATATCATCACGTAGAGCACGTGATGATATTAACAATTTTTCATTGGCTCGGAGTCTCGGTAATAGAAATTGACGAAAACAATTTTAGAATTAAGAATTACATGCAACTACACAAAACAAAATGAAAAAATTGCTCAAGTATGCTTTGAAATTAGGTTTAAATGCTATTAAAGATGAGAAATTAATTCATGTGCCAATCTTTGTTGATTAGAAGTAAAATGAGGCATTTTAGTGTTGTGCAAGTTGCTCGTACTGTCGCTCTTATGCAGAACGGCCACTTTATTCGGTATGTAAGTAGGGACCTTCTTATTAGCTTCTTCTGTTATCCAGCGTTTATGGAATCGGTTTCGGGAGACTGAACAATATGTCCGGAGAGTTGGGCAAGGTCGAAAACGAAAAAATAAGCAAAATCAAGACCGATTCTTTGTCCTTTCCTCTCTCCGCAAGCGTACTATTACAGCACGAGACCTCATAAACGATCTTAGACGAGCCCGTGGAATGGAAATTTCTGACCAGACTGTTAGAAACAGACCAAAAGAAGCAAATTTGAAGCCTAAAAGACCTATTTGGACACCACGCCTTACGCAGCATCACAATGCATCGCGAATGAGATTTACTCGGAATCACAGAGTCAGCAACTTCGACACTGGAAGCCTGTACTGTTTACATACGAATCCAGATTTCGTTTAACTTGTTGCGACGGTCGTGTACATGTAAATAGAGTTCCTAGTGCAACACGAAGGGGGGTCTCCTTAGATGATGATGCTAATGCTTCTTAATGCTTACTTATGATTCCAACGATGACACACTTTATTCTAACTGGTGATAAGGAGGAACACACATACTCACTTACACTTTACACTGGATGAACACACTTACGGACATGGACATTACTAACATATTTACTGATTAACTACTAACGCATTTAACTAATTAACTAAAGTTTTTATTTACATGGTTACATTCCGAAACCCAGCGAGCGGGCGTTTAGCGTGCGCCCGAAAACTAAAACACTACATTCCGACAACAACCAACGTCTTGACGACGTGACGGACTCATCTAGACTCTTCCATGTTTACTCCATGGGTAACTAAAGTCGACTCTTCTGAAACATAGCGCTATCTTCAGGACATGATTATCTTAGGGGTACGGGGCGCATAGGCTAGGGCATTTAAAGTCACGCACGTATACTTAATAATTTCTAAACCGAATATCAACAAATAAACCATAATACGATAAGAATTTCTAAACTGAATTTTGACTTAAATAGATAAACAGAGTTAAAATATGATTATTAAAACTAAAATTTAAAGAAGTTTTTAAAAAGTTATTTATGTGTTATTACTCTTACCCTCGCCTTGTCACACTAGAGAACACTACTCAGCCGCTACTATACAGGAAGTAGATAGTCGTGGGTTTGTGATGGTTTGGCCTGAAATCAGTATGGTCAACAGAACTGATCTTGTTGTGGTTCCTGAAATACTAAATCTAATGAATTAGCTTGCAAATGTCTTGGAGGACCATATGGTGCTTATTGCATATGGTGACGGTCCCAACTTCATTATAATGGAGTATAAAGCAAATCCACATACTGCCGGTATCGCCAGAAAATTTTTACAAGAGTGTGGAATTCGGACACTGGACTAGTCGGCATAAAATCCTGACCTGAATCCTATTGCACACGTGCGGGATCAGTTTGTTCGACGTATTCGAAAGCGCTCTAATTCACAACAAACCATACAGGAACTGACACAAGCCCTGATGGAGGAATGGGGAAGAATCCCTCAAGGATACCTTCGCAGACTAATGCGTAGCATATCAAGCAGGTGTGAGGAACTGATTCGTACTCGTGGAGGACATACACGGTATTAAACCAATCCGTAGAAAACCCGACTCTAATCGGTACTATGGCAGCCGTTTTCACTTTGTTTTGCGTAATATATATATATACATGTCTACTCTTACATGTAACCTAGAAATAACAGAGAATTGTAAAATTATTTTTCTTAATTTTTTGACTAAAAATGATGCTGTTGGATAATACGTAATATGCTTTACCTAAAGCTCTTATTAAAAAAATAACAGATTTTTAAAAACGTGTTCTCCTAATTTTTTGAGCAGTGTATTTAATGCTTATTTAACGATTTATATTTATAAATATATAATCGGGCCTATTCTGTAAGTCAGTGGTTAATTTTTAGTAACTGTTAAAAATGATATCCAATAGATATTTACTGAGTTTACATGCAGTTTTCAAACCGTTTTCAAAACGTTTATAGTTTTGAAAACGCCATGTATACAGTGTCAAAACGGTTTTGAGTTATCTCAAACCAAAACTAAAATTCATGGGTTTGACTTAAAACTAGTTTTAAAACTACTCATGTAAACACTTAAAATTCAGTTCCGATATTGCGCATGCGTACATAGCATACCGTTTTTGTCGCTTTGTGTTATTTGGTGTTACTAACCTACAAATAAACTGACAGTTATATAGTTTTATTCGTAGTGGTACGAAGTAGAAAAAATAATTGGAATAATGGCAAAACGAAGAATTTTGAGAGAAAAGGATTTGTCATTTACATCAGCCAAATGCGCATGCGCCGAAACTGTTTTCAAATCAATCTGTAAACCTGTTTTGAAAATTGCATGTAAACAGTTTTGCGTAATTTCGACTGAAAGCTAAAACCATTTTCAAAACTGCATGTAAACATAGTAATTGATTTGACAACTAAAAATTCAGTTTTTGTTTATATATAATTAATTGGTTATTTTTAACCAGTTGCTAAAAATTGAATTGTACCTACTTCGAATAACTAAATATTTTGCCATTTTTTTTATTTAAGCCAATGCAGACGAAGAAATATAATTGAATGAAGCAATTTAAAAACTTAACTCATAGTTAAATAATGTAAATTATGTTCTTCTGCGGTGATTTAAATAATTTATGTTATACACTGGGTGTAAGGTAATACACAGAAAAATAATTATTTAAAATTTTGAGTTACAAAGTAATAAAAATTAATATATTTAACATATTAAGCAATTTATATTTTTAATAATCGAATATTCGTATTATATTATGAAGACTTTAATGTGCATATATATTTTTCACTAGAAAATTTTATATTTTTGTTAAACATTTTACTGAATCAAGTATATATTTGTTTCAAACAATACAAAAAACAGATTCTGTGCTTAAATACAGCTACTATGTCAATATATTTAATGTTTGTTTAACGATTTATATTTACAAATATGTAAAATCTCATTTAACTATTTAATTAATGGTTTCATATATTTACCGTATTTGCCAAAAAAAGTTGCTGAGTTTTGCTGATTAGCATATTTATTTCTAATTATTGGTATTATTGTCATCGTCTACACAAAGATAACGAGCAAAATAATATTTTAATTTCACCTATTTTTTAAATTACCGGTTACAAGAATATTTAATGAAAAGCACATATTTACTTTTGAAATTACTATTTTTGTATAAATCTTTTTGTAAGCTGTTATTAATATAATATTAATCTTACTTAAATACAATAATAGTATTTACTATTTAATTAGAAATATGACAGTGATTTATTAAAATTATTCTTTAGTTCAGCAAAAAATTTTATTTGTTTTTCAATTGTAATGCAGTGTACAAAAATGTTTTATTATTTGGTTCAGGTTTTGACTATTTGTACATTTACTTTTGCAATTGAAAATAATAGTTCAAGAAAATCTATGATAAATTATATATTTAATGAAGAACCAATAAGAAACTGTATTTCAAAGATTTATGAAAATGTTAACCATCATAATCTTATTTTATACAAAGCATATGATGATATAATATGTCCTCATAAAATGTATAAATATCCAGTAACAATGATGAAAATAAAAGATAGTAATTACAAAATATTAAATAAATTTGGAAAATTTAATACGTTTGTGATATTTCTTGATGTATTGGACGACTTAGAAATTTTATTTAAAACTTTAAAACCATATAAGTTTTGGAAATCAAGAGCAAATTTTCTTATAATATTTAATAAAACTATAAATATAACATCAGCTTTTCAAATTACTTGGAAGTACTATGTATTTAACGTTATCATTCTTATAAAAGAAGAAGAAATAATAAATGTTTATACATATTTTCCATATGAAAATGGAAATTGTGGTAAAAATATTACCTCTCGAATTTTGACACAATGTCAAGAAAACAAATTAGTTGATTTTTATCCTAACAAAATCGGTTTAGATTTGCAAGGATGTAGCTTAAAATTATTGACATTTTCTAAACCGCGTCCGCCTTTTGTTTTGGATGTAAAACATCCGAAAGAAGATCCACTGAAACAAGGTTATGAAGTCACGTTCATGGGCGCTCTAGCGGCTAAAATGAACACTACTCCATTGTATGTAGATCACCCGTTCAACGATTTTGGAGTGATAAATTCAAATGGAACAGCTTCGATGATGTTTAATTTGCTTTTGGAAAAAAAGGGAGAATTTGTATTTGGAGGTGCTTATGATAACATTGAACTTGTGCAAATGTTTGATTTCCTTCATTTCCATGGAGTTTATAACATTTTGTGGTATGTTCCAACAGCCCAAGAAATTCCAAAATGGCAAAATTTGTTAATGTTGTTCAATTATTGGTTATGGTTGGCTATTTTTAGTACTGTTGTTGCTCATGCTTCAAGTTGTTGGATTCTTAGCCATTTTAATACAAAAAATGATTCTACACAATTTATCAAATATATGTTGTGCAGTTTGCGTATTTTATTACAAATATCTGTCGAATATCCAAAATCAAGTAGTCTAAAACGACTATTTTTACTGTGGTCCTTTGGAAGTTTATTAATTTTCACGTTGTACCAATCTCAATTGATCAACGTATTAACAACTCCAATATTCGAGAAACAAATCAAAACAATGTATGATGTTTTCGATAGAAAAATTGAATATGGATTCCATGATATAATAATAAATGCATACAATCCAAATATTCCTATAGAAAAGAAGATCATAAACGAACATGTTTTTTGCTCTTTTGGAATTGATTGTGTGAACAGAACAGCGTTCCAAAGAGATTTTGCTATTATGAAGAATAACAAACAAGTTGAATATTGGATACCTAGGTACTGGACAGACCAAACCGGAAGAAAATTATTGTATAGTGTAGATGAGTTCACATACATGTCTATTTGTTGGTAAATATTAGTTTTATATACGATAGTGTCTGGCTAACACTAAGGCACCTTACTTTATAGGATTAGAAAATTAGCAAAAATAATTCCACATTTTTTGTATGTTGTTTTTATTACCTACTACAAACGTAAACAGATACATGAGGTACGTTCAATGACCAAAAATGCTATCTAGCTGCTAGTGCTTGTATTACAGCGAAAAGGTTTAATTACTGAACGACATTAAAGTTGACATTTAAGATTAAAATCAAAATTTAGGCGATTGTGTTGCGACAAAACAGATTTTGTTAACGAAATTGTAGCAGTCACTATGTGGAGCCAGACAAAGATGCAGTTAGAGCACTGTGCATATGCAGCATAAAACTAAGATGTATGATACCAAAATACAACAAGTAATATAATTATAATAAACTTACTTTGAATATTATAGACCAATTTCTGGTTCTTTTCATTAATTGTACAATTTTCCGTCTTTATAAGTTAAAAAATCTGATGTGGCCAACACATAACCTCTCGCCAGATATTTTACCTGGTTGTACGCATAAAACGAAAAATATTTTTAAACACATATATTCATGTCTCACTACAAAATAATTATTTTAATATAAATTATATACAATACATACATTTTCTTTATATTCAATATCCTGAAATTTTCTTTTTCTATTTTCCTTTTCTTTTTCTTTATATTCGTCATTTTTTCGCAAATTTCTTTTATATTCTTTTTTACGTATATTCGTTTGCGTTGACTTTTTTTATTTTCATAATCTTCATAATACTGTACAAATATGTTTGACAGAGGCATACAAATATTTTTGACAATGACATTTATGTGTCAATTACAAACATTTGAATTTCTTGCCTTGTAGTAGTTTGATCTGAGATTTTTTACATCAAATTATTTTATATGCCTTTCTTTATCTCTAAATCTATAGAAGATATAATAATGAATTTATATTTATCGAATAAAGAATTTAACGTTCTTTAATATAAGTATTTACATAAAGTTTCGATAAATAATATTTAGATAATTTTTTTCTTGTAACTACTACTTCCGGTTGTCCAATTGTTACCAAAACTGACTGGACTCTTCCGATTATTGTTAGATTGAGGAATCCGTAGTTAAAAATGTCTTAAGTCTTATAGTATTTGAGATAAAGTGAATCCAACATCCACACATCCACACACACATCCACACACACATACGGACATCATCGTAAAAATGTTATAATCGGATTCTAGGGACCTTAAAACGTGCTTATTCATTAAAATCTGGATATGCGATTTTTAGCATGAATACAATACCTCTCTTAGCGAGAGGTAAAAAACGATTTCGCGCTGTTCGTTCATTTTGAATTTGGTACCTAGCACTAACCTAGCAATGAAATCATATGCTAGCCAATGCTCGAGCAAAACGTTGTCAGCTGATACTTAGCAGGCCGTTCAGTCATCTAGCGCTAAGAGTTGCTAGCTAGCGCTAGAGCTATTGAACGTACCTATGTTATCATGGTACAGTGGTAGCGATTCGAAGTACGGATCCAAAGATTTTAAGTTTAACCCTTAGAGTATGGAAAATTTTGTAGTACGCGAAGTACGGCTCGGGTCCATTGGACCCGTTTTATATTGTGTTGACAACTGAATTTTATTTGCAATATTTCTGAACATTAATAAGCTGTATTGCTACATAGCTCACCCTAAAGTTATTTATACATATATACATTTGTACATATTTGCAATTTAGATATAATAATGCTTTTAAAATAATGGTAATTGAAATCTGACTCTGCTCATAACATCACTAAATATCTTTCTTCCATATTCTTTATTCCGTAAGAAATTTATATCCTCATTTCTTGATTTGTAAACACCAATTAGAATAATAACACCAATAAATTGTTCAGTTCTGTTATTGACAGTATTTTCAAATCATTACTAAATACAATTTCTTCCAAAAGCGGTCTTCTAAAAAAAATAGATCAAATACCGAGACTACTGAATGGGCTTCTCGTTTTGCATACCTCGTAGGCCCCATGTTTATTCGTAAAATATTTAGTTGTGCAAAACGTCCTTGTGGTTGTTGTACTGAAATTCGCTGCCACCATTATTTTTAGAAATGCTGAATTGATTGATGTACCTTTAACATTATCTAAGTCATCTTCGGATTCGGAACTACACACACTGTATTTATTAGAATTTCATCAATTTCGCCGTAACTGTCTGATGTCACATAGTCTGTTTCAGTAGAATGAGATTCATATTCAATATCACTAAAATTTTCAAATATATATACAAGTTTTTCTTCATTTAGGTTTTTCCATCTCTGGATAAAGTATTAGATAATTTAACTCCCAGATAAAAGGAAAATATCGCATCAATATTAAAGCGTATGTCAATTTTATGATGCGATAAGGCCTTAGAGGTTTACGTCTATCCATTTTGACTTCAGAATAAATACTAAACAATTTGTATACTTTACAATCAGCAAAACGCTAATATGTACTTAGTCAATCTTGCGTAATACCATGCAGTACCACACGGGTCCATTGGACCCTGCCCGTACACAATGTAATATTATAGTTTTAAAAAAATGTAATCGGGCCTAATGTTGAATATTTGGCGAAAACTTATAAAACAAAAGTAAATAAAAGTCATAAAACGGCAACAAAGAGAAACCAATAATTTTAGAAACATAACAATTCTAATATGTCTCTCGGGTCCATTGGACCCGTTCAGTACTCTAAGGGTTAAACCTCCACTAAGTTTATATATTTTGTCTTCGTTTTTTTATAGGTATTCATATAAAATGGGTGAAAGAAAACTTCTGGGATTCAGTCAGTGGTTAAAAATTATTTATTTTCCGCCTCTACTGGTTTCTGTACCACATGTGGTTTCATCAGGAGCTACAAAATTATTACAGAAATAATACAAATATCTAGATACAACTAGGTTTTTTAACTTACGTGAAAATGTGTTTTATAATGATAACAGTGAAAATATATATATAAATAACATAGAAATACATGTACAATAATGGTTGTCAAAACTAATAAAAATGAATGATAATGGACTTGAAATGCTGCACATTAATAAAGATGATGTTTAAAAACAGATAGTACTAATATTAATAAAATTTATACAAGTATATTAAAATTTAATAATAAAAATCAAAAGACTTAAAAACAATAAAAATATATCACAACAATACAATCTCACAAATAGAATGTAATACAATTCAAACTAAAATTTCGCGGGTTAATTGCTTATACTTAAAATTATGAACATTAAGAAGAAATTAATGACTAAAGTTTGGCGGTTGTTATCATTATAAAACACATTTTCACGTAAGTTAAAAAAAACCTAATTGTGACTAGATATTTGTATTATTTCTGTAATAATTTTGTAGCTCATGATGGAGGCACATATGGTGCCGAAACTATAAGACCCCGAAAATAAATAATTTTTAACCATTGACTGAATCCCAGAAGATTTCTTTTGCTTATCAAATTTCCAGTCAAGAAGTTCTAAGTTCATTAATATAAAATTTATTAGACAATTAAGTGTAATAACACAAATTAATGAGATAAAAAACCAATAAATCAAATCCTAGGCAATATGGTGACTTAGTTGTTAGCCGGACACTTTTTATTTACAAAAAACTGTTTTCCCATGTTAAATGCATATGCCAACCAAACGCTGGGATACACAACATATGTAGCCATAGCCTAATAATTTTCTAAATATCGTCACAGAATGTCAAACCTTCATCCATTTCATATTTGTTAAATAACACGATTTATTTCATTTTATACTCAATAAATAATATAAATATATCATCACGGCTTATTACCCATTGTTAGATGTGCCAATCTGCTTTGTATGCAGATATCGGTAATAATGAAATATTTGTACCATGCGGGCGCTTACCAGGCGTCACCTCACGGGCACTCATTGCTGGTGTGGAGAGTGCACCACAGGGGTCAATTTTGTACCATTTAAAATTCGAAATATTTGGCGTCAGTCGGGATCGAACCCGGTTCCCCAAATTCGCGACCTGACACTCAGGCACGCGGCCACGAGACCCCATATTTTATACTCAAACATTACTTTAATGTTTGTGGGCAATCAAGTGACCACTTTACTTTAGCCAATCATGTCTTGGTGAGTATCTGTCAGATTGAAGGTCATATTAATGTTGAATTCAACTATGATCTAACAAAATTTTATTGGGCACTAATTTGAAAGTAGTTTTTAGTTAATGGGTCCTTCATTATTTTTTTATTTTTTATGAAACCATCTAAATGGAAACTTCTGATTTTATAATTTTATTGTTGCCATCTACTGAGTTCTGAAGTAACCTCTTTAGACAAAGACAACAAGCTTGAAGAGAGGGGTAAAAAAAACTATGAACCAGCCTTTTTTCTCGTCTCTTTTACCAACTGCTTTCGACATTTTTTAATCAATCACAAAACCACAAATGATTGTAATTTAATAAAGTATATTATGTCAAAATTTTGGCAAAATCTTGAAACAGTATATTAATAATTTTTTTGTTGTCATAGATACGGATTCACTAATTATCACCCCTATTCTGTAACTGAATCGATAACTTTTATCGATCGATAATAAATTGTAGTCAATAATTATAGTAGACACTGAATAAAAAATGATGCTGACAGATGATACATTTGTTTCTATTTGTCAAAAATTGTTATCGCGCGAAACCAGTTGACCCGAGAATATAAATAAAATTGATTTTTTTACTGAAATCCAGAAACTTCTTTCCTTCATCATTATATCCAGTCAAGCAGCTTTTCTCTTATTATTAACTAATGTTATTAGAAACTTTTATGAAACAGGCCCCTGGTGTTAAGTTAAAATTTATGTGAATTAGTTTGGTTGTATAAACATAAATCTTATGGATTGAATTTATATTACTTAGGGCCAGTATTTCCATCTCCGGATAAAGTTCAGGATAACTATCCATCAGATAAATGATAAAATATCGTATCGAAATAAGAGCATAAATGAGGTTAATTATATTAAATATCATTTTTTGATGCGATAATGTTCATTTATCCGACTGATAAGTTATCCACCACTTTATCCGGAGATGGAAATACCGACCCTAACTTTTAGAAATATAATACTTAATAATACACATTTTAAGTACAAAAGATATTATTAAATGTATATATATCCTATCAACGTTAGTTCCATTTTGACGCTGCGATCTTATTTTCAATCCCCAATACCCTACATATCTACTTGAAAGTTGATTATTGTTATCCAGCCAAAAGTAGTATTTTACTGACCTCAAAGCAGTCACATTACATTTTTGTTGTTGAAATAATAACAATATTAACATTGTAATAGATTAATATACTTGTATTTTCTACTATTATACTTCATACTATCATTTTTCTTCATACAAATATGTTTATATTTTTCTTTTTTGTTGTATTATAGTTCACTTTATATTACATATTTATATTCCATATCATTTTAAATGCTGTATTCAAAGTTAAAATATTGACGGAAGAGTATTATGGAATGTAATAAATATAGAATGATGACCATTATCGTTCTTATTTATCTTTTGAAAACGATATATTTCAAGAACATAAGTATTTCTTTTTATTGCCATACAACATATGATTATTATTTTTGTAGTGATACATGTATCAGTGGTACTCTTGTACTTTCCTAATTGAGCAATATACCTATTATAATATTTATATATTTCTAATTACATCTGTGCAAGAAAATAAATAATATAAAACATTTTAAATTTTGGAAATCAGCTCTAGTGAATATACAAATATGGAAGAATAATTTAATATTTACATATATCATGCAATACCTATATTTATAATATAAATATTTACTCGTTATCTTAGGTACATAAAGATGATAAAGAAAAAGGTAAAAGCATTACATCTTATTTATTTTCAAATTGCATGATCGTATCTTTCAATTGATAGTATTTACGAGTATATATTCTGAGAAAATAATCACAAATTTAAATGCAAGTCTTTTAAAATTACTATCATTAAAACGACTGTCATTTATTTCAAACGCAACTTACCATCAATAAAACCTAATTTGTCATGGAAACCAGTTACGAAATACGAAGTTTTACGGCTGAAAATCTTTTCGCATACCAATGTTATTTACTTATTTAACTAGCCATGAAACAAAAGACTACCGATTTTAATTTTTTACTATCAAGTTACTACAACATTTGTCTGCTTACTTGCTACGTTTGTTTCAAATTAAAAGAGTTTTGCAGTGTTTTCAAAGATTTGAATACAAGCGATAAGTACGTGTACATATACACATCAACATTATAATCTTAATGTTCTTGATGAGTGTAATAGACCAAAAAAAAATTCAAGAAAGGATGATTGGGGTATATGGAGAAGATTCGTCCTTATATTTTATATTAAAATGATGGAGTATGCAATCTCGATGTTGCACGGAATTGATTGAGGATGATCCAAAGTGTGAAATGTATGTGGAAGCAAGAACAAAAGATTGAAGATATGATTTTAAAAGAACGCAAAGGATACAAGTTTAAGTGCAACCAATTCCAGCAAGGGTTTGAAAATGAGGCAAGAGGCATGTACCGGCGAGTGAGCGAACGAGCCGTCTGTAACGTGTGTTAAATACTATTAGCTTTGTTTCGGCTTTCATGTAAAATCTAGTAACACGTAGAGTTCGAATCCTTAACAGCCGGTACTAATAACCCGGTAATAATAATCCTCCCAATAATAATCCTACCGACTGTAGTCAATCTAACATGGCGAGAATTCGAATTTTACATTTTTTTGGAGAGGTGAAATTAATGGAGAACCAGTCCTTGAAGAGCAAATTATTTATTGATACATTAACAATAAACAACACCGACGTTTCGGCCACAAATTGACCATCCTCAGGGTTCTGAAAAACATTTATGGGTACAAATATCTGGATAAGAATCTTTACGACTAAATTACTTACAGTTTAAGTTATTTTAAAATTTCAGATTTGTTAAAATAATAATGATACATAATCAAAAACATAAATTGGTGATGTCGTCAAATTATAAAAAAAAATCTGATGTGGCCAACACATAACCTCTCGCCAGATATTTTACCTGGTTGTACGCATAAAACGAAAAATATTTTTAAATACAAATACATATAGATATTCATGTCTCCCTACAAAATAATTCTCACATATATTTGCAATATCTATGGGATATTTTAAAATAAATTATGTACAATACTTACATTTTCTTTATATTCAATATCCTGAAATTTTCTTTTTCTACTTTCCTTTTCTTTTTCTTTATATTCGTCATTTTTTCGCAAATTCCTTTTACATTCTTTTTTACGTATATTCTTTTGCGTTGTTGACTTTTTTTTATTTTCATAATCTTCATAATATACAAATATTTTTGACATAGGCATACAAATATTTTTGACAGTGACATTTATGTGTCAATTACAAACATTTGAATTTCTTGCCTTGTAGTAGTTTGATCTGAGATTTTTTACATCAAATTATTTTATATGCCTTTCTTTATCTCTAAATCTATAGAAGATATAATAATGAATTTATATTTATCGAATAAAGAATTTAACGTTCTTTAATATAAGTATTTACATAAATTTTCGATAAATAATATTTAGACGATTTTTTTCTTGTAACTACTACTTCCGGTTGTCCAATTGTTACCAAAACTGACTGGACTCTTCCGATTATTGTTAGATTGAGGAATCCGTAGTTAAAAATGTCTTAAGTCTCATAGAATTTGAGATATAGTGAATCCAACATCCACACACACACACACATCCACACACACACACACACACACACACACACACACACACACACACACACACACACACACACACACACACACACACACACACACACACACACACACACACACACACACACACACACACACACACACACACACATACGGACATCATCGTAAAAATGTTATAATCGGATACTAGGGACCTTAAAACGTGCTTATTCATTAAAATCTGGATATGCGATTTTTAGCATGAATACAATACCTCTCTTAGCGAGAGGTAAAAAATGCGTACATTGTATCAGAAGGTCAATATAGAATTGATCGAGGGGTTGATTCCTGTATTAGGATGAGCAAGATGCAACAGGAAAACTACTTCATTAAGTTCTTGTAAGAATTTTACCAAAATTCCTTTGTAAATAACGCTCAGATTCTGTATGTCCGTCTGTGAGTTGATAGCGTTCTTGTTTTTACGTATTTCTAACATTTCTAGAGTTAATCTTTTATTTGAATTATTTTCACATCTTAGAATTTTCGTTTCTTTAAAGTTGAATGTGTGTTTGTCGGTCTGTGCGTGGTGAACTAATGTACATTTTGTGATGTTTGTGTTTTTAATTGCAATTCTTTCGTGTTCAGATAATCTTGTCCTTAAATACCTCTTGGTTTGTCCAATGTAATCTCCGTCACAGTCCGAACATGGCACCTTGTAGATTACATTTGATCGATTCATTATTTCAATAGGATTTTTGGTATTACTGTAGAGTTGTCCTACCGTTTTGTATTGTTTGAAGGTGATGTTAACTGGTAATAGTTGTGTGATTGTCTTTTTTATTGTGTGTGACAGTTGTTGAACGTATGGAATCGTATAGTATTTCAAGTTGTTTGGTACAGGGGTATTGGTGTGACTAGGTGTGCTGTTGAGAATTCTGTTGATGAGAGTCTTCGGATAGTTGTTCTCCCGGAGTTGTTGTGTAATCTGCTTTTTTTATCTTCATGTAGACAACGCGTAGTTAGTTGGAGGGCTCTATTTTTTTAAATTAGTTGCTACATTCACTAACTGGTGAAGTGGATGATTGGAAGTAAAATTTAAAATTCGGGTGGTTGATGTTACCTTTTTATACCATTGGGTATGGATCGATTCAATTATTCTGACAGTCAATCTTACCAACAGTTTGTTCTAATCAATTTTAGAACTACTTTACTTAAAGTAAAGGAAATTTTTATTATGAAACGTACACATTTTAAAGTGTATATAAAGTCACTTTAAAATAAAGTTTAACTTTATGTAAAGTTCACTTTTACAAATTATTATGAAACCGGCCGTAAGTTTGTACGAATAACTGTTTACTTGTTGTTAGCACAAGCGAGAGCAACCTCGCTTAGGAGCCGAATAGGTGCGTACTAAAGCTTCAGACTTCGGCGAGTGAGTTCCTAAGCGATAATGCTGACTTAACTAAAACTCATCTCTTTACGTCTCGCCTAAGTTGAATTGCGTGTCTTTATATTTCGCAACATTTCTCAATGTTACATCTATATAACAATAGTTGACAATTTTCATTAAGGGATATTTTTAAATTTGGTACCTAAAACCTACAACTAGACCCTTTCAACCTAATTTACGTATGCCCATAAACTTTCAAGACTATAGCCTTGTTCTCAAAATTATGTACGTTGGGATTCCAAATTTAATCCATGCGCAATAATTGAAAAAATCGACTTATGACCTTATGTCATTTTTATACCGAAACAACAATGAATTAAAAAAGGATTGAATGCCATATTGGAATGTAGTGAATTACAAAATTACATTACATCGAAAGTATTAATGTAATGCTTGTACCAACTCCAGGGATACATGTTTTTATTTTAATAATCAGCAATTTGTGAAAATCTCATTATGAAAGTTCCCTAAAAGTCAGTATTTTGGAAAAAAACAACAACTTTTTGTAATAAATTATGGTACAGCATACAAGCTGACATATTTGATATACACGTTCCTACTGAAAATAAAATCGCGCCAGGCTTTGTTGTGTGTTCCCTAGAGATGGAATGTGTGGATAGGGTAGTATTTCAGAGAAACTTCACTGTTATAAAGAATGATAAGCAAGTTCATTACTGCGGATATCAAGACAAGACTACAGGGAGGATATTGTTTTACTATATTAATAAGTTTGTGACGATGATATAGTCTTGGTAAATATTTGATCTTTAATAATTATTTTATATACATTACACTTGATAATAATTATAAAGTATATTAATTATCACCTACATTTTTATAAATTTTATTACATTGACAGTGTTTAAATTTAAGTTGTCGAAATTCGTACATTATATTTGTTTTTGAAATCTTTCTACTTAATCTCAAATTAATAGTCCCGAGGATGATTTTTAAATAAATTGAAAGCTCCACTTTAATAAAAAAAAAAAATCGAAATTTTTCCTGCCCACTGAATTCCGTTCGACTGTTTAATCCCACTTTATATTGTTTTTTTTTTTTTGGTAACTTTTATAAATAAATATATCCCAACATGGGCTCTCAAAATTGTCGTACAGAGAGCACCATATACATGTCGATTTTCAAACGAGTGTCGCTGTTGAAAAGTATATTACTAACCGTGAAAAGTGTTTCATCACTGTCGAGGGCGAAAATAGCCAAGCGAAGCGCCGAGGTTAGCTATAGCCCGAGACATAATGAAACTTTTCACCGACGTTTGTATACTATTTTATTCACAATCGAAATTTAATAATGAGTAATTGATATTTAAATAATAACCTAACATAAATAAACGAATGGTCTAAGATTGTTAGTGCTTCGGAAAGTCAAGACAAAGAGCACACTCCTAACATAATATAAAGCAAAAGCACCGTCCATAAAAGAGCTTTTATTATAAAAGTGTGCTCGGCAAACAGCCATTGATTTTATACGCTGTATAGCAAATAACCTCGAAAATAACTATTTTACAATATTTATTGTATTTATTAAAAAAACAGGAAACTCATTGTTGTCATATTTTAGAAACTTCGCTGCAAATGTTAAAGTGATTTTAGATTACATCCAATTTCGCGGCCGTTACCATAACAATGGTCGCGAAATTATATTTCGCAGCCTGTGTTTCGTCTGCGAAACGTTTAGTTCGCGTCCGGTTAAACAAAAAAAAAATAAAATAATTTACTCTTACTCAAATTATTATAGTTGTAGTTCCTATGGAAAAGTTGTTGATCTCCAAGACCATCAACAATATTTCATAGCATATGCATAGTCTAATAAAAGCACTAATACAACCCACTTAAAAGCACCCAATATATTTTGTTTAAAAATAATATGAAGTATGTATATGTAATGAGATATCATATAACTAATATATTATTAAATACAATTAAAAATAATTGAGTCAAGAGTCTTGACGTCCTGGTCTTGAGTATTGGTCTTGATTTTCCATAGAGGTCTTGTCTTGTCTTGAGTCTTGGTTTTGACCGAAGCTCTAGAGATTGTTCATTTGTCACATGAATTTTTATATCAGTACGTATCTTATGAGTCTATAAAAGCCCTGCAAACACGTCATTTAGAAAGATCTATAAGCGCTCAGTTTGATACAATTAATGATTAATGTATACAGTGAGATAAAATTCACAATACACAAACTGTCAAAATGTGTAATAGAAAAAATAGTATAAAAACATGTTTCATAAGGCTTGTTATCGCACTCATCCTTTGTAAAACTCACCTCGCAACTCGTTTTCCAAACCTGGGGTCTGTTCCACCAAAAACTTTGCAACTTTGCACTTTTAATTTTTCATAGTGCCACCGTTGATATATTTTTTTTTACAAATGAAATGTGCAAAATGAAAGTATTTGATTGTTTTTCTTTGGATAATTTGATTATTTATATTAATATGATCTGACAATTATATGTCATTTATCATCTTGATTGTCAATATGTGTTGAAAAAATTATGAAAAAATTGGCGAAAAACAGAAAAATTTAAGCTTAGTCGAAATTTACTTTTTCTCTTTATTGAACTTGAAAATCAGAAATGTTACTAAATACGGCTTCACATGCACTAGGTTTCGGCAACTTCAAATTATTAAATAGTAACTCTAAAATATAGTTTAAATGTTTTTCTGCTAAATTTAAACTATTCAAAATAACTAAGTCTTTGAGTAAAAAAATCGAAAATGCTCAATTGTTCACCAAATTTATCTTATGTTTATTAATAATAGCCCATGATCTATTATCGTTTACTAAGCCGAATTTTTTTCTTTTCCGCTGTAACTTTATATTCCCGTTAAAGGAAGCAAATGGAACTGATTTTTTTTTTCTTTAATAACTTCTAGTAATGCCAATTTTTTCATAATTTTATATTATATATATATATATATATATATATATATATATATATATATATATATATATATATATATATATATACAGGGTGTTAATTAAAAAGCGGGCCATAGGCGTTTAACATGGGAAATCAGTTTTTCCTTGCGCAAAAGTTCCTAATTAATTTTAAACAAAAGTGTTTCAAATAAAAGTTGTAGATAATTAAATTATACACCAGAATCACTAAACAGATTTTATTTTGCGTGTTTAGTAACCTGTAAAATCCAAATTGAAATTATGTAAATATTGCTCATTTGTAGTGAGAGCCATGGAATTTAAACAAAATTACAAAGAAATGCATATCGTTTGAACTGTCACAAATTCGATTTTGAAATAAAAATTACTGATAATTATATTCTATCCTAAGTCCTTAAAAATATTTTGTTTCTATAATCTACATCTAAATTATTGCTTAGATTTTATTTATTTTTATTTTGTAACCTGCAAAATCGAAATTCTGACAATTCAAATGATATGCATATCTTTGTAATTTTGTTTAAATTTCATGGCTATTACTACAAATTAGCAATATTTATAAAATTTCAAATTGGATTTTACAGGTTACTAACCATGCAAAATAAAATCTGTTTCGTGATGCTGGTGTAGAATTTAGTTCTCCACAACATTTATTTGAAACATTTTTGTTTAAAATTAAATGGGAAGTTTTGCACAAGGAAAAACTGATTTCCCATGTTAAACGCCTATGGCCCGCTTTTTAATTAACACCCTGTATATATATATATATATATATATATATATATATATATATATATATATATATATATATATATATATATATATATATGCAGAGTGTTTCAGGACTAGTGTAACAAACTTTAACAGCTTATTCCTGAGGTCATTTTGAGTCAAAAATGTCATATGAACATAGGTCCTATTCCTTCTAGTTACCAAAATACAAGAGATTGAAGTTCTATAAATAACACGAAATTTTTTAATTTTTGTAATCAATGTACTTTCGGAAAACAAGATTTATATTGAAAAGTCATTGAAAATATACAGACTTTAACAGGTATGTAAACAATATGTTTCTAAAACGTCATAAAATTTTCGCTTATCAAAACTCACTTACTTGTAAAAATCATCTTATTGGCTTAAAGGGTGCGAAAAATATTTTCGGACGGTGTTTTGTCGAAATGAAACTTGGTAACTAGGTAGAATCCTGAATTTGGATTGGTTTATATATTTATGAGTGAAATAGTCAAAGAAAAAGAATCAAATACTTTCACTTTACATTTGCAAAAAAATTATATCAACGGTGGCACTATGAAAAATGAGAAGTTCAAAGTGCAAAGTTTCAAAGTTTTTGGTGGAACAGGCCCCTAGACTCGTACGTTACCAGATTGCCTTGTGATACTGTAATAAAAATAATCGAGTTTTTTTATAACATTATTTTACTTAGCAACATCATTCAAGTTAACTGCTGAGGTTAATTTAATATTTAATAATTCAAGAAAAATTTATTGATGATTTTAAAAATATATTCGATAAAACTAATAATTTTGAAATTGAAAATTCAGTAAAGATCACAATTTTTTAGATAAAAACTGATGTGTGGTTTTAGGAATTTAATATAACATTTTAATATTTTCATCCCTTGTCTGAGATATGAACGATATTGAGATGTTGTAACAGTTAAAAAATTATAAATGTATAGTGAATATAAAATTGAATATACTTATTTTCTAATACCGGAATAAGTTTATGTATTTACTTACGCTTTATATTCATTATATGAGAAGAATGTTTATTTCTTTTTATTTAGAAAATTAAATAATTCAATAATATTATGATTTTGTTCTCACATTTTTTATATTTTATTTAGTCTTTCTGTCAGGGACGGCACTACGGGGGGGGGGGGGGGGGTTATGTGTTGGCCCACCCAAATTTTTAAAGATATTTAGTTTATTTTATAAAAGAGATAATAATTTTACAACGTGTAACAATAAATACAATTTGTGTGGATGTAAAACGTACATATTGCATAATAAACATTTGAAGTTGTATGTGAGCCTACTGCCAAAAAATAAGATGGATAGTATGTCTGTCCGTTGAGAAAAAATTCTGTAGCAATGTTTTTATTTCTTAGCAACACTGCTATAGCAATTAACCAGTAATAATTGCCAACGCTGAATAAAACATGACACGTTACATTTGTTTCTATTGACATTGATTAGAA
The DNA here is from genome assembly GCA_963082715.1 of Harpalus rubripes. Taxonomy (NCBI): domain Eukaryota; kingdom Metazoa; phylum Arthropoda; class Insecta; order Coleoptera; family Carabidae; genus Harpalus; species Harpalus rubripes. The sequence continues at coordinate 17,149,945 of OY720452.1, forward strand.
ATTCCAACAATGTTGCTAAGATTTAACAACTTTTTTACTGAATTGAGATGAATGTTGATCAATATGTAGCTAATTAATTTGGCTGATGATACCATACTGGCCACGCCAGATTTTTGTACTATGGAATTGTAAGAAAAGTATCTGGACTAATAACAGATATAACACCAACTTTTCTGATGAATTCACAAAACTGAAATTATTAACTTACGAGCCCCATGTTGTAATATTTCGTTTTACAAAAATTAGACTCTGTGTAATTAGCGTTTACAACAATATATATATATATATATATATATATATATATATATATATATATATATATATATATATATATATATATATATATATATATATATATATGGAATATAGTAAATTGATAATTCTTTATTACATATACCAACATTGAAATAAAATAAAATTATATAAAAACTAGATTTTTGCTCTAGACAGTGACGAATTAATATGACGAGAGGTTTGTATCTAAAACCAAAAGTTGGAAATCGATTTCGACATTTCAATAAAGATTGATTTGCTATTTTAAATTGTTGAATTATAGTATGTATTTATTTGTATGGGCGCTGCATTTTACAAAATAATTCCGATACAGTGATTTATTATTTACAGTTTTAAAAATTGAAAAAGAGCTCTGGAAAGCGATTCTGGATTTCGTAAGCATGAAATAATAATATTAATATGTCAAAAGTAAAGGAGATAATTTTTGTAACGCACATTTAAAATTGGTTCCCTTTTGCCAAGAGTTACACAAATTGATATGCTAGCAGCAGAATATCATTTGCTTTCCAACACAACAAAATTGTACGAAAATTAATGTAAAACTGAAATAAATACTATAATGGCCCTACTATAATATATTTATGAATTATTTTTTCCGGGAATTTTGAATTAGTAGTCATTGCTCTAACAATTCCAATTTTCTTTGCAATATCTATTTTCAAATTTAGTCGTTATTAAAAATTATTACTTAGAAATATTTGTAATTGTTGTTTATTTCGTTTTACCGTTTCTATACTGCTATCCATATATTATGGTAATAAGTAATTTACTTTTCTCTAACACTACCATAGAATTCATACATTCTATAACTGAAAACTGTTACAGAATGAGGACATTCTGTCATACTGTTACGGAATAATATTCCGTAATAGGCATTCACAGACCACTAGTTTTTCTATTAACCCATTTAAAATACATGGGAAACGCAATTGTTTTCAAAATCAAGACGGCTTTGCTTGGCGCTTTTTTTCTTTTATTTTATCACCTCAACTGCCTTAACTGTCAAATTATAAAAGAAATGATTACAAAATATTATTATACGCCTTGTTTTACGCGTTTTGAAGCTTTTACATGGTAAGTTAAATAAAAATGATTGCTTTTATAACATATCAATAATATTTTATTATTTTTTACAAAAATGTCAAGTGATGAGCAAAATATATTTTTTAAATAGTGTTAGAGAAAGTACAGTCTAAAACTCGTATGGAGTAGTATTTCCGCCACTCGCGAAACCGTAGACCTCGCCTACGGCTCGGCCTACAAACTTTTCGCTCGCGCGGAAATTATCTATTCCATACTAGTTATAGAATATACTATACTGTAATACTGTTCTTATGATATAAGTATGGCCCAGTCAGATATTTCATTGGCCCACCCAGAAAATAATCCTAGTTACGTCCCTGCTTTCTGTACATACACAATGTATGTGTTACGTATAAAAGTATAATCTATAAAGTGTATTATACATTCAAGTTTATAAAAATTTATAATGACTAGGATATATTTCAGAAATCTAATTTCTTTTCTGATAATTAAAATTATAAATTGTCTAGATAAGTATCGGTAATTACTGTAAAATAAGTATGGATATAAGTAAAGTTTTTCTTATTTATTCGACATAATAATGTTATGTTACGAAAGTATGACATTGCAGTGACAAATAACATAATAACTTGTATCAGTTATTTGGTAAAAATTTCATTCTTATAGAAGAAAGAAAATTATAAGAACAAAAATGTGGTTGTCGTTTAAACAGCTAATTTTAACAATTTCAGTTAATATTGTTATTACAGGAGAAATCATGTGTAATATTCATTACAATAATTATTTTCTTCCAAAAGTGAAAAGTGATTTGAGTAAATGTTTATCAAATATTACATATAGTGATTATGAAGTTCATCATTTTGTAGTATTAAACGAAAATATAAATTATTTAATACATATACAAAATTATTCAATTGTTATTAACAGTGAAACGAAGAATTTTAATAAATTCAACAAATTTCATGTCTATATTTTCATACTTGAATCATTCGACGAATTAAAAACAATAATTCAAACAATTAGTTCAAAAATATGGTGGAAGCCTAGAAGTAAATATATTATTTATTTGGATGAATATATAAAATTGGAAGATGTATTTGAATATTTATGGAATTTTTATATTTATAATATAGTTATTTTTATGACAGAAAATGCAAAATTAAACGTATATACTTATTTTCCATTTAATTCCAATGATTGTACGACTAATTTTACCAGATATCAACTAAAAAATTGCCATGAATACGCAACATTATTTCCAGAAAAAGTAGAAAATAATTTAAAAGGTTGCAATTACACTATAGGAACAATAAACACAAAACCATTCCTTATAAATTTGTTCAAGAAAAGCGAAAATGTTAGAGACATAGGATCAGATACTCTTGTTATGCGTACTTTATCTGATAGATTGAATTTTACGGAAAACTATTTACCACAGCATACAGACTACGGTTTGAAAATCAACGGAACTTATACTGATCTATATGGAGATCTATATTCAAAAAAAGTTGTGATTGCATATGGTTGTGCTTTTGCTAATGAAAGCTTGGATGAAGATTTCGATCACACTATTATTTACAAACAAGTCCACAATCAATTTTGGGTACCAACAGCAGTGGAAATACCAGCTTGGAATAACTTAACAATTCTTTTTAATAAAAAATTATGGATTTTGATATTTGTTACTATTTTTATCAACGGTATTACCTTTTGGATCATAGGAAGGCTGAAAGAATATACGAATTCATACTTCAACAACTTGCATTCATCGATTTTCATTTCATTTAGTGCTTTACTACTTGCGGAAGTCCACTATCCAAAAACAGGACTGTTAAAATTCTTGATTCTAAACTGGACATTGTGCTGTATCATCCTCTACACAATCTACCAATCAAAATTGATAAATGTATTGACAAATACAATGTATGAAAGTCAAATCAAAACTATTGATGAAATGCTGAATTCTAATTTGGAGATAGGAATGTACCATTCGTTTTTCAGATTGTTAGATCGCCGTCTTCCTAATGAAAAGGCGATATTGGATACAGCTATATACTGCGATTTGGGTATAAAATGCGCTAATAGAACTGCGTTTAAAAGAGATTTGGCTATTATGAAAAATCAAGAAATCGTTTATTATTACATGAATCAGATTTGGACGCTGCCTAATGGAAGAGCCTTGTTATACCCGATTGATGATATTATATTTTTAGTATCTGTCAGGTATCATATAATTTAGTTTTAATGTTTTCGGTAATTAGTTTATCCGTGTGGGTAAATTTCTCGTCTGTCGTGTACGAGTAAATTAGGTGTAAACAAATATACTCGAAATCTCAGTCATACAACATTTACGGCCAGTTCCACCGCTTATAGTTAACGTCGTAACTACATGTTAAAAAAAAGTTCATATCGAAATTTTGACAGTAATATTTAACAACTCATTTGACTTGCAACTGGTCATTATTCGTAGAAAAGCATTCAAAAACAATTTTATAAGACAATAACATGAACATTATTAAATTTATAGTTATTGGTATTTCTTGACTGTTGGCACGATGTTAGGGGAAAAAATATTGGAGATACAGTCCTGGTAAAATGATTGTATTAAATTGTCATTTATTTAAAAATCCGCCGTTTCGCTGGGCCGGCCCAAGTTACAGGCAAGCCAGGCGACTGCCTGGAACGAAATTGGTTTTAGTAGCGGGAGCGCTACCCTTGGTAAAGGAGGTATAGGGATCGTGCTAAAAATCGCATATTGAGATTTTGGAAAATGACCACGTTTTAAGATCCCTAAAATCCAATTTTTACATTTTCACGATGATGTCTGTGTGTATGTGTATATGTGTGTATATGTGTGTGTGGATCCTCCACTCTAACTCAAATACTATCATTCAGAAAATTTTGAAATCTTGAATTTCAAACTTTTTCTGTATTGGAAAGAGCCCATTAGATTTTGGTGAAAATCGGATAACCGGAAATGGCACTTTACCAGAAGCTCAAAATAGTTTTTCTTCGAAAAATTCCTTTAAATTTTATTTTTTCGAGATTAATGTTATTATAAAAATTAAAGATTATTAAATTTGCTATAGATTTGCATTAATACTTTTTCTATATATTTTATGGATAAATTTATAAAATTATCTACAATTCTAATCTCAGAGCCTACGCTTTAAACAAACAAAACGCAGTTATTCAAATGTATGTAACTAACAGATGAATGTCACTATCAAAGAACTAATCATTTCAAAATAATATTAGTAACGTTTTGAAAAGGAAAAAGTAAATAGTACAATAGAAAAGGAATCCAATACAGTTTCCAGCATAAGTAAATATGTAGGTATGTATTTAGATTAATAAAAGTTAACGATTCACAAAAATGTTTAAGCTTTTCCTCATTTTTGTATTAGTGAATTCTATTCTATCCTGATATTTAAAATTTAATCTTCATTCTATTATAGCTCCGGTAGCTTAATGGTTAGAGCAACGCCTCATGTCATGAGTGCCCTCGGGGCTCTGGGTTTGAATCCCACTAAGGACATGGATGTGTTTGAATGTGAAGCCACCATGTAATTGGGATTTAATCCTGTTGAGGGGTGTAAAAAAGGTAGTTGCTTGGATTAGATTAGACTTAAGAAATAAACTGTCAAAATTAGAGTAAAATACGCTAATCCAAAAATATGGATTATTAACTTAATCTTTTTTTTGACTCGGGCTGTAAATGGCGGGAGGTATTGGTTGGCCACACCAGATTTTTTTGAGACTATTTTTTTGCAAAATATATTAAAAATTAAGTTTATTGATTCATCGAGCGTGTAGTTTTATGTAAAGATTCCGGAACCAATGAGCGAATTTGTGAGTTGCTCTAATCATAAGGTCTTCAATTCCAATAACAGTTGTCGTTAAACAAGATTCAGCAAACTTATATTAATTAAATCCTATTTAGGTTCTATTATGAAAGAAGAAAGATTGTATTCGTTGGCGATTATATCAGCTGAGAACATTGTATTATCATGTATACTGGCTTATTCTGTAATAATGTCGTTATACCATAACGTATCGTTATGATGAAAAAGTTGTTAAATAAAGATAATTTTCAAAAAGCGTATTTTGTAAAACCATTTTCGTTATATTGAAATCGTATTGTTGTTATTTTAAATAGTTCGTGAACGATAAGGATTCACTTGTCGTTATTCTCTCCGTTAATGTCAAATGTTAGCAAATGGAAGGGTTAATTAATTTATTATTTATATTTGTGCATGATGAAATGGAAAATAGGTAACAAAACATTTATTCATGCATCAAATATAATTAACAACCAAAATTACATTTTAGAAGAAATGTTTGTGGTCGTGAAAGTCTTTTATGGGATAATATTAATCCATTTGATAATCGTTTTTTACAAATTTTCTTTACTCAATAAAGAAATGATAATTAAAATAATAATGTTGATATTTTTTTGCAAAACGACATTACAATGACAATTTAATTTTCAATAATAGCTACTAACTTTTCTAAAAAAATATGGCTAAAGTCGTTGTGACAAACGGTATGAGGACATTTAAACGATATTACTTAGTGAATACGATTTTTTTACACAAAGACTCAGTTATTTTGAATAGTTTAAATTTAACAGAAAATGATGGTAGTTCAATGACTTACACTTACACAGTAACATTTAAACTATATTTTAGAGTTACTATTTAATCATTTGAAGTTGCCCAAACCTAGTGCATGTGAAGCCGTATTTAGTAACATTTCTGATTTTCATGTTCAATAAAGAGAAAAAGTAAAGTGCTAAATTTTATACAAATAAGATTTTTGTATTTTTTTACCTAGGATGTTAGAGTTAAATTAGATTTTTCAAAATGCAAAATAAGGAGAACTGATATTATTTTCTTTCCCTATATGCGGTATTGGTCAAGAATAAAGCGACTCTGTAGAACACAAAAAAAAAATTATTGAATTTTAAAAATCCAAAATATTTTCTAAAAAATTTAATTTGGATTAAGATTCTTATGATTGTTCGCGAGTTGACACAAATTGGCTCGTTTCTCATTTTTTCATCCGCCACTCTGATCGAGTTAAAGTTAAAGATAGTATAATGCGATTTGAAAATTTTAATTCGGCATAAAATTCTCTTTCATATTATCTTTATATTCCACGATTTTTGCCAGCAAGTGTGGTTCACGAATTACTAACACTTAAAATACGTACCTATTTTTAACAACTACAAATTGACTAATTTCTCATTTTTTAATAAACCTCTCGGACACGGTTAAAAATAAAATAACGTGGTTAGAATTTGTCATGAAATTTTCTTTCATCATGTATCGTATGATTGTTTTCAATCAGCGGCTCGCGAGTTAATGGACTACCCGAAAATTAGATAACATGAAAGCGCGATAAAAAAAAATTAAGAATAAACATATGATTATTAATACTTTCGCATTTTACAAATGTTTATAAAGTGTATCGTTTTATTATTTAATCGTTAGTAGTATATCTTCATTTTCGCCCTTGGGCTTTAAATCTGTATATTTTTTTATCTTAAATATTTTTTGTTATTCATCTTCATAGTCAGACTGAAATTTAAAATTATCATATTTATTTGTGCTATTATTTTGTACCTACGTTATCTAAATAAAATGTAACTTAAATAAATTTCTTCAGTATGATATAGGTATCTAAATTATATTAAATGAAAGGCGCAATTTAAATTATTCGCCTGGGGCGCTCAAAAGTCTCGGGCCGACCCTGACGTTTCGGTTCGTAATAAACGATCATCAGGGATATGTTAGTATATAGTTGGGAAAACTAACAATTATATTACGACAATGAATTAATACAAATATGAAAATATCGTCGTAAACTTTAAAAAATGATTAAATACCTACATACATCAGAGCTACTTACTAGTAAGATCTTACATGTATTTATTTGCACATGAATTTATGTTTAAGAATATGTAAGACCTTACTTGTAAGTGTGATAATGCTCATGTTAATATTATATGTTCCAAATTGTTTTTGAATGCTTGTAGTTCCTGAAGAAGGTACAAGTATATACTGAAACGTCGGTTTCGTACAAATAAATGCTGTATGTTTGAAGTTATATATTAGTTTCGAAACTTTTGATAAAATTTATATTTATATATTTTAAATTTATTTAATTAAGGCCATTTTCATCAAGCTCATTTAACTAATTTATTCTAAGGTTTAAAATAACCAAAGGAGTAAATACTACGTAACTACACCAAACACAGTTATCTTTAACAACGGTATAAATGATACGGTAAAATTAATCCCGAGATTAATCCCCTTGATTTTAATGTGGATAATATTTGACAGATGGATTAATTGTACGTTTGACAGATTACAATAAATTATTAATAATATAAATCAGCACCAACTTTGCATGATAATTTTAAGTACTGGTTACCAAAAGATTATTTAAACAGCAAAAATAATAATGTTTTAGTACATTGAAATAATAATAATGATTGAGTTTTTTATATTTTAATCAAACGTCGAATTTGTTCTTATTTAAAAAAAATTATGTTATAAAATTTGATTTAAATCAGGCCAACTCTGGAAACCATTAAAATTTAAGTATTTTAAAAGTAAAAATATACATTAAGTAACGGATATTAGTAACAAAAAACAGTTTATCATCAGAATCATCATCATTATAAGAAAAATAATAAGTACAAATAATTAATTTTAATTCGTATTATCACGACTACATTATTACCATTTTTAATGATACATGTAAACCAGTAAAACATCTTCACACGTTTACATTTATTCATTTCCTATATAAACTTAAACATATAAGTAATAAATAATAGTATTTTGTGCAGCAAGGGAGTTATGATAATGATAATGCCAGGAGGACGACAAGGATCTAATTCGAGGGCCTTTAGCTCGAGGGATAGATGTCGTCCGATGCACATTATCATGTTTTTTAATTGTTTTGTTTATTATCAATTTTTAAAACATCATTGTTCTTTATCGTTGGAGATAATAGAGGGTGAATTTGAATGTTTCGGAAAATATTTTATCGAAATCAAATTATTATATGGTAACATGAGAGTACCTACATTTGGTTCGCGAATAGAAGCATTCTTGAAGGAGGAGGAGCCTAGGTAGGTGATCAAGTGTAATTACACGCGTATTGTTATATAGTTCGAGACGTCACAAGAGGAATGGAACTCCTGCATACTAGATATGGAGTGAAAATTCAAATAAATTGTTCTTATACTAGAACTATTAACATTTTTAAAAATTCAACATTAGACGAACATACTTCTGATATGAACCTGCATTTTTAAAAAAGTTTTATTGAAATCTATTAGTATTTGACTTTGATTTAATGGGGAAAACGGCATTTCTCGTTTTTCCTACAAAATCAAGGACAAATACTAAAAGATTTGAATATAACTTTTTTAAAAATGTAGGTTCATATTAGAAGTATGTTCGTCTAATGTTGAATTTTTTAAAATATTAATAGTTCTAGTACAGGAATAATTTATTTGAATTTTCGCTTCATATCTAGTATGCAGAGGTTCCATTCACTTAGAATGGTAGTCCGTTAGAAGGACAAACAAAAAGGAGTAAGGCGTCAGTGAGTTTGAATAGCACAGCAGTATCGTGGTGAGCGTATGCCTTTTAGTGTCGAGTGGAATACTCGGGAAGTTACTGGTATACTGGGATAGCTGTAAAAGTGAATACTCTGTATTATTGAAAAGTATCCGGGGACAGTAACGGCGAGTGGAAGAGGATACTCGGCAGTGGTGTTGAAGAGTTGTGGCATACGGCATTCGGTGATACTGAGGCAATGGCAGTTGGATAGTTAGTTACATAAATAGACAGAGAGCGAGGTGAAAGATGAGAATTCTGTCCGGGCAGTTGAATATGCAGACGCTGTTGTCAGTTGTGTAAATAGAGGTCAGTAGGCCGAACAGTTGAATGTAAAGTGACATAAATAGTGGAAATAAATAATCGGTAATATCGTGTAAATAAATAGTCCAGTTAATTGTTTAAAAAAATAAATACTGTTAATGTTTATTTAATTAAATTCGTAGTCTTAAAATAGTATTTAATAATTGTTTAATAAGTGTCATTGTTATCTTTTTAATATTTATTTATCGTCATAATAAACATTTATTTTAAATAATAATTGTCTAATATTTACACTTCACCCAAATAAATAAAAACGTTAGAATATAATTAAATTCAAAATGATTTATGTCTCACTAGAGTATTATGAACTGTTTATTGCTAGGATACGATGTATATGAACATATCTATAACAACAGGGGCGTTATATGAAGGAATAATAGTTCATAACGTCCTCATTTTAATCCGATCATCGTTTATGGACATAATAATATTTAGATTTAATTTTTAATTATAATTTATTACAATAATGATAAGGATTGATTACAACAATTAATAAATTAATTGATTACAACAATTAATATAATAAGAAAACTGGTTTGACAGCACAACATATGTAGAAATTAAATTTATTACGATACTTATCGTCATGGATAGGATAAATTGAATTACGTTCCTACGATATTTTGTGAATTTATTTATATCGAATACACAAAATTCAGAAAGAAAAACATCTCAATTCAGATTCAGAGCGCACAATAGTTCAAAGTACTGAAAACTTAAATTCTACAAACTTTTCTGTTGCGGTTTACAATAAAAATATTATCTTAAGTTCAACTGAAGTTGCTGAATTTTCAAATACTTCTTTTTCTTCTTGAAACATTTCAAGGTTTTAAATTAGAAATAGAAGTGTTTAATAACGCGAACTTATACTCGTAGAACGGAATGAAACTTTAAGAAAGAATGATATTTATTACACTTTACTTGATATATAAATTTTCATACTTCCTCAGATTTTTAACTATACCTCACCGAATAATTGTTTTCACTAAACACATTAATAATAAATATAAATGTTTTTGAATCTGAATTTTTATCTTATTTTAATTTACATATTCTTGTCCTGGATCTTCTTCAAAACACTATTATTCATAATTGTCTATTATAAATATCAAAGATGATGTGACAAATTTTAATAATTATTTGTTAAATAAAATTGAATATAAGAAATTGTAATTGAGAGACAGAATTTTCCAGAAACTTTTTGATACACATTTTCCAAGTATACTCGTCTTTCAAAAATAGTCAAATTTATTCCAGAAACCGTCTCTGTAATTCAGAACATTTTATTTTAATTCATCAAATGTAGTTCGGAATAGTCATTTTAATTTCAGAAAGCATCAATAGTAATTCAAAACGCCATATTGGAACTGAAATGCATCGAAATTAGTTGTGGTTTGTTGAAGAACCATAGAGAAACTATCTTGGTTCCTAGTAACTCAAGACTAAATAAATAATTATATCATAACTGTAAAAAATTCTACATTAAAATGGTGCCATCCCATATATTTTTTTTTTTTAGAAATTAATCTAACTTTACCATGTATTTTGCAATATGAAATATCCTAAATTATAATACTTTTCCTTCATATGGTCGTATTCTGTACAAAACTGTGTCTTACAGATCTGTAAATCTTTAAATTAATCAACAAAAATAGATAAATGTATGTCACTTTTTTACACATTTACAGATCTGTAAGACTTACAGTTTTGTATAGAATACGGCCAATAATTTTCTTAAAGTTATCCCCACTACTATTTTTTGTGACGTCATTAATTTACTACTCACATAACGATATTACTCACTATCACTATGCATTTGTGAGTATTGAAGTATTAAGTCACAAATATCAAACCCAAGATAAAGCCACAGAGTAAATCTAATTTCAAACCTGATTTCATTTAATTATGAAAATTTCAGTACAAATAAACATCTAAATTCATTTCTCGCATTTTTAAACATATGAAAATTTGAAAATACACTGATCCGCAAAATTAACACAGCGCTTAATTTTTTGAAAATAATTTTTAAAATAGTACTATGTCCAATAAAAAATTATTACAAAAAAAAAAATTTAACACATGAATGAAATGGCCAATATTGGACATTTCATCCTCTATTTTTTATTACGGGTACATATCGACGTCTCATACTTAAAATTAATTTTAAAATCTGTTCTTGATCATCATTCAAGATATCTGTTAAATTCTCTTATACTTCTTGAGACTTACTGGAGAAGATTGAAGTTGTCGCAGACGTCGACCGATGATATCCCAGAGGTTTTCTATGGGGTTTGGTACAACGAACCTTGATTTAATGAGCCTTCTTAAACAATTACAGACCCACCACCAAATAAAGTTGTTTGCTATATGTTACAATAAGAGGAACGATCATTTATATGTCGAAAAGCTTTCTGGCGTCGATCTGAGCTATGCAGACAAAATCTTGATTCATCTGTGAACAAGCCTGCCTCCCAGTCATCCATATTCCAGTGTACATTTTCCAGAGCAAACTGTAATCTGATTTTACGATACGATGCCGTACTGTCTGTTGTCTGTATCCAAGCTTATTAAGACATTATGTAGAAGAAAGAATTTATAAGTTTCATATTGTTATGAACCGATTCCCCAGAGCACGAATTCTAATAAAACGGTTTTGAATTGGTATTTTAACTCGGTGCCTACCATGTCCTGAAAAGCGGTTAAGACTGTCAGTTTCTCTAAAACGGAAAACCATTCTAGGAATGGTCGTATGTGAAATTTGCAGTCTTCGAACAATAGCGTAGTAACTTTATTCTTTTTCGTACAACGTAGTTGCTTCAACATCCTCTAAACTCAAATTTCTTGTGTTGTGTATCATATTATTGTAACTATCATCAAACAAAGTGTGTAAACATTTAAAATCTCAAGATAACACTGGAAACCAATAATATAACAATTAGCTCAACTTCGCTTTAGCTTTAAATTGAAAAAAAATGAATTAAAAACTATTGACTTAATACGTAATGATTAAAAAGTATTACACGAATTTATGGTCCGTTATTATATGCCAAAGAAAAAAACAAACAAAAACGTGAAATAGAATAGTTATTTATGCAACAAGTGTGTAAAGTAGTACTTTTTTGGTGGAGTGCGGAAATTGTAGCACGAGACGAAAAACACTAATTTACACACGTGTTGCATACAACATTTTTCCTACAACCGAAATGTTAGTGATGTTTCTCATAATAGTGAGCGTACAGGCACCCAGCATCTTCAAATACTGTTGGTGCTCTTTCTCATAATACTGTACAAAATGTAACTTAAACACTTGGAAGAATTTCAGACAGAATTGGATTAGTCTTCTATTGTTGTACAAATTGTACATTTAATATTAATATTAAAAATTGGGTTAGAATACATGTCAAAAATATGTTAATGTTTTTAAAAATTAGATTAGCACTCAATTTGTTAAAAAATTGTTACATTTGTTTCATTTATAATGTCTATTAATATTTCTTAATAAATTTTATTACTTTCATTATTATTTACTACCTAATTATCTACTTGCCAGGTAAATTAACCGAATTTAACTGTTGCCTAGCAACGTTTATTTACTTTTCAAGCCCTAGTACGTGAAAAGTACTTTTCGCGCACTAGTGCTTGAAAAGTGGCTCTTTACGCACTATAAAGAGTGCGTGAAAAGTACTTTTCACGCACGGTTGTAGGAGAAAGATATTTCAGTATTTGTCACTAGTGCGTTAATTTTGCGAAGCGGTGTATAAAAAATACATTTTATCCATTACAGAACCAAAAAAAAACAATATTTGACAATTCCCGAAACAAGACAAGGTGTAGTTCTGAAAAATGTGGATTCCTACTGTTAGATGTTAAAATATTGTTGCTAGCAGATAAAATAATGTCGCACCAAACCCGGAAAATCATTTTACTGGATTTGGAGGCTTTTAAGCTTTTCGTGCGACCAGAAAAACAATTTATCAAATTTCATATTTAACACAAAATAAATTTAAAAATTTACCCTGTGAACTAAATCCGTTTATTTATTACAAATGACATCAAAGGCTCATTCTTTATTATAAGCTGTATAATTATCCCACTTCTTTCATTGTATACCATTCTCGAAAATTAAAGCACTTTTCATTCATGCTGCACTTGAGTAGATTCTAAACATCTTTACTTTTAGGATATACACTGTAAAAGGTTTTCCTCTGTTAGACCGGATGAACAAGATAATAATGGGCTTAATGGAAAACGGTCTAATTCACAAGTGGGAAGAGGACATGAAGTTTGTTGTAAGAAAAGACACAAGTGACGACGACCACAAGCCTCTCTCGATTAATCATTTACAAACACCCTTTTATATCTTGGTATTTGGTCTTTTCTTAGCCTCCGTGGCATTTGTTTGTGAGTTCTTTGTGGAGAAACGCAAAGCGAAGAAGGATAAACTTAAACAAACAATTTTACAAGATATTCACTGAAAATATACAACGTTTTATCTGAACCACTGACAACACCATCACTTTTTTGACAAATGAAACACGAATACATATTTATAACAAAACTCAACAGGTTGTTTTAAAAGCATATGGTCTTTGCATGATTTATCGAAAACTAATTCAATATTTGATGGTTGTATTACTTGTATTAAAAATCTTTCAATATTGTTGTTTTTTTGTATTGTTTTCAACACCTTATCATAAGGAAGCACTAAAATCTCGTTACTACTCGTAAAGTAACACTTTAATGATGAAAATGGATAAAAATTTCTTTAATCACTAGTAACTTATAGTAAATCCAAACTTTCCACTTGTTGATGAAATAAATATAAACCATAAGAAATGAAATAGTAAAAAAATGATAATTTCTGTAATTGCGTAAATCAAATTGTATTATACTTTTTTCGTAAGAAATTTCTAACCAAGAGTCTCTCACTAATTTTTAATTTTATATGTTATCCCTTAACCTATATAAACTAGCACATCATAATGACGTATAGTAAACATATTTATGCAGAGGAGGGAGGAGGCACGTCATCAAAACATTGCAAAACGAAAAAAAATGTAGTAATGGCCGAGTGATGTTTATGTTTAGGAAAACGAAGAAAATAAACACTATAAGAAAAATACATTTTAATTAAATTTACAATTATTTTAAAGTCGAACATAATGGCTGGTAGCAGGGGTGTTAGCTAGAACCAAGGCAACGACTTGGGACATACTTCAAGGTTCTTAACAAAATCAATGTTGCCAATAAACTGACTAAGCCGAAAATGTACTGTTAGCCTTATTCAATAATAACAAGTCAAGAAGCAAATCATATTAAACAATTTGAAATAATGCAGTCAAATTTATGGAATATGGTTGTCAGTACATTTTCTGTTTAATCAGTTTATTGGCAACACTGATTTTGTTAACAACCCTGAAATATGTACCAAGTCGCTGCCTTAATTCTAGCTAACACCGGTATTAGAACCACGCTCGTTCTATCAGCCAATGTTTTTACGCATTTTTAATTTAATATAATTGTAGTTCGTATGACAGTAAATTTTATAGGTTATGTTTATATTGAACAAAATCCTACTTGGTGTGCCCTACAATAAATTTTCAATACCATAAACTGGAGATACATTGTTTTACAATGATATTCAATTATTAATCGTCTAATAAATCAATTAACTTGATCGCAAAAATTAGCATCGCACGTAAATACAATTATGCAAAAAACAGTGCATTTATTAAAAGTAAATTAGTATACCATGTAAACCTAGAAATTTCATGACGTCATTATCTAGTTACAAACTGTGATGACATGCACGTGACTCCTCTGCATAAATATTTTTACTATAGGCATATATGCAATAGTACTGGTACTGGTAACACTGCTATCTGAAAAAAAATTAAATAAGAATCTAATGTAAAAATGAGAAATGAGATTATTTTGTAATCTGTATGGAATAGTATATTTCATAACGAGTATCGAAAGTGAGAAATATGGTACGAGCAATACAATATTACTTTCGAGCGAGTTATGAATACTATTTTTTTTTAAATCGGCATGGAAATCCTCATTTCCGGATTAATTTGAGTCTTGAAAGTAAGATTTCCATGACTAGTCATGAAAATTTTATTTTACTTTCCACTGTCTATACTAATTTGATTCACTTTTCTAATGCTGCACCACTTTTTGAATCTATCATACTTTTTGTACCGCTTTTTGGATTTTTTTGGTAGTAAATCTGCCACAGCGGCGTTCGCAGCTTCAGTTATGTCCATCGGTACTTCATCTTCACCATCAAAATCATCTTCGCATTGCAACATCGTTTTCAAAAGAAAAATTACCGGTAGCAAGAAAGCAAACACAACGCGTCAAATTTTTATAATAATAAAATTTGTCACTTTGTTTACTTGTCATGACAACGTTTTCTAAAATTTGTCACAGCTCTGATGATTTATGCAAACCTAATTTTTTCTATAATTTTATGCTTCTATAATTGCCGATTCTTTGCTTGACTCGGAGGCTTTGAAGAAATGCTCGAACGCTGCGCATCCTCGCATTCTTCACACAAGCCTC
Organism: Harpalus rubripes; assembly: GCA_963082715.1. Lineage (NCBI taxonomy): Eukaryota > Metazoa > Arthropoda > Insecta > Coleoptera > Carabidae > Harpalus > Harpalus rubripes. Next base: position 17,165,811 of record OY720452.1, read on the forward strand.
CTCGTCTGCAATGAAACATTTTCATGACTTGTAATGTAATATACTATTACGTCTGTTAAAAAAGTACACTTTTTTCATTAAAATGTATGTCTTTTTCATGTGTTAGTGTTAGTACTACATTCATATCATGCTAGTTTACGATATTTTCAACTTTCTTAAGTAGGCTACTGTTGCGACATCTATTATTTTCGTCTAAGAAAAGTATTTCTGTGCGAAAAGTAATAATATTTCTTTCAAATTTATTATTGCTTATTTCTGTTTGTCATATATTTTATTTCAAAATTTGGTGAGAAATTTTATGTATTTTCCATTTCAATCTACGTATCTATTCTTATTATATTAATTTTTACGAGCACGAACAATTCTTTTTGTTTTTATATTGCATATTTTATCACTGTCGGTCAGAATTTATTACACATAAATCATATTTTACTATTATATCTTAACATACTTTTCGTTTTTATATTATAGCAGGATTACCCATATGAATCAGAAGTTAACAATACAACATAAATACAATATACATGCATAATATATCATTAAATAAATGGTCTGTTTCACTAATAAGTATACGCTGAATGCAATAATTTACCATAATATCAGAGCTGTTATAAATTTAAATCCTCTAGTGTGTGTATTTGTATAGTAAACTGATACAATAATATGAAGATACAGTAAACAGAGGGTAGTTTAGACATTACGATTAATTAATATTGTAAATGAGGTTGTAATTCTAGAATTATTGCACATTGTAAAACAGAGTTTGACATTAACAATGCACTGTAGCATCAATAGCAGTTGTAGCAAGTTTGAATTGTATAAATAATTAGATTATGTTGGTAATACGTGTTGATTTTATGCATCATATAATGTATTTGAAGAACAATAATATATAAAATGATTGAAATTAAAATTAGTGGTTTAATAAAAATTATTTTTAAACTATACCTGTGCTTTTATCATATTACGAGTACAATATTCTTAACTTTAGGTAAGAAAGTTATTGTCTTTGGTCTAAGAATTCGGTGGTGAGTTTTTAATCAATGAGCACGATTTAGGGTCGCTAGAATACGATTTCACTATTTTTACGATGATGTCTGTATGTGTGCATATGTGTGTGTGTGGGTGTGTGTGACGATTTTTTCGTATTGTAGTTTTGCTGTTTTTTTTTTTGTTCAATTAAAATAAATGGAAACAAATAAAAATAAATAAAAACAAATAAAAATAAATAAAAACAAATAAAAAATATTAAAACAAATAAAAACACAAAAATAAATTGAAAAAATAAAATTTTTAAAAAAATTAAAGAAGTGTGCTGGGGGTTTGAACCCACAATATTTGAAACAAAAAGCTAGCACGCTGCCACCATGCTATGATCACTTTGATGTTTGTTACTTGGTTATTGTTTATATTTATTTCTTTAATACACGTATTTTTTTAAATATATTTCATATATATTTATTACTGGGTTATTGAATTATTTATTATTATTGGCTTTAATTTTTTTTTTTTTACATATTTATATTTTACTATTATCTATTTTTACCATTTATCATTTGATATTAAATAACAAATATTAAATATATATTTTTATGTTTTCTTCAAATTTCGCGCTCCTCATTAGTACCCCGTGCACACCGAGCAGCATGGGAACGAAACATCAAAGGTTCCGACAAGAGTGTCGCTACTGCTTGTATTCTCTATACTGTGGTATGACGCGTTAGGTCCTAAGAATTTGATTGGTCACCTGATTTTAAAAACGAGATTCGCGCGTCTTCTGCGTTCACCTTTGAAAGATTATGAACTATCACGTTGTTGTATAACCTAACAAAAAAATTACAATTTTATATTTCATGAATTTGTTTAATTATAATATCTAGTAATTTTAACAATAATAATGTATTTATAATTAAATCAATTTGTAATAGGTATTAATTAAATTAATAATAATATTAACTAATCAAACAAACAAACAAACACTAGCGCCATCCGCCGTCATACTTTGTGTCATAATATTGTCAAACTGTTTCAATGTTCTAACAGTTTGTCGACGTCACGCAAGAAATTCTTATAACTTTAATATTCATATCTCGCTTATTACGAGAAAAAAAAATTAAATATGGTATAGGACCCTATTAAGAATTATTTTTCATTCAGATATTTGACATTATACAATAATATACAATACCATTCCGAATCTATTATTTGAAAGAATTTTGTCTTACTTTATGTACATTTCGAATCTTTTTTTATTTGGGTTAAAATTCAAGGATCCGTATTCCCAGTTCACTTGAATTCTATTAGTAAAGAAATAATTACTCTTGCAGTTATGTGCAATGTGCAGTGATGGTCTTTTGAACATACATTAAACAAATGGTACTTTATTAATACGGTTGTAAATTTTACTTGTATTTTACCTGCAAATCTGTTATTCTACGCGCATGGATTGGCAAGTTTTTGGCCTAAAACAGAGAGGGCAACATTAGACGCACAATTAGTTTTTTGAGGTTATGTGAACTGTCATTAGCGTCTCTGTTAAGCTTTACGTTAATTCGTTAATACGTGATTTAATTGGAAATATTTGATAAAAATCTTCAAAGTACCCATAAACGTCTTATAACTTGCAATGTAATCAGCGATGTTTTTTAGACAAAAATTATTTATTGTAGTGTATACATATTTTCATTGGATTTTTTGTATAAAAACCGAGATTACTAACAATGTTTAACCTTCATTTTTAATATCTTTTCTATGCAAGCTTTCATACTATTGTATTCATACCTGATGGCAATAAATATTTGGTTTCTCTATAAAAGGCAAGTTTTATTATGGTATGTGTATTATGTTACCTACAATTTCAGTCAAAGGCAAACTTTCGTTATGTTTTCTTTTAATATCTAAAATACACAAAGCAGTTCCTATGAAATAACTTTTTTCTTTATATAATATATCAGGTAAAATTCAATTTGTGAAGGCAGTTTAAACTTGACGACAAACAATCAGGCCTTATTCAAATAATGTAATCTGGTATATATGTTTTTCTTATTTCTTGGGAACAAGAAATATTAGAAATTCAAAATTTGAAGTGGTGAACGATCAATTTTTATGCATAAATTCATAAATACGAATAGGTGGCATACAATTCTTACTTACCTAAACACTTTTTCCTACGCACTTAATGGGTGAAAGACACATACTATTCCAATATTGCAATGAACCACATGTAATTGCCTTGTTAGCCCAATGAGTGCGGTATTGAAATTCTGTTGTGGTAATAATTTTTATTAAAGCACTCAATGGGATAACAATGCTAACAATGTTAAAATGAGTGCGATAGGGGCTGTCCTTAAATTACGTAACGCTTCAAGGGGGGGGGGTCAAGAGTAGCGTTACGCAGCGTTACGAGGGGGTGGGGGAGGGTTAATGTGTGCGTTACGTAACCATAAAATATAAAAAATATTTCTAAACTTGCTTTAATAGTTTTGAAATATTCAGATTTCGCGGTGCTAATTCGTATATGCAGGCAGTCGTTTGTTTTCAATAACAGTCAACATAATATGTCGAGCACAGTTCAAATTCGGGCCAGTGGTCTTTCATTCGTGCAATACAATTCATATTAAAACATGAATCAAGTAGTGTTGATAAAGAAAAACTTTTCAATAGTTTGTTAAAAGCACATGGAAATGCATATGCTTTTAATTTCTGTGCTGTTATTTTTTCATCTTTATATACATTAATTTAATTAGTTTCTGTTTCAAATTTTAACTGAATATTAAGGAGGCCATATACTTTTATATACAGTAAAAAAATTGGGGTGACAAGGCGTAGGGCAATAGTAGTACATTATTTTTTATCTTTATGTACATTAATTTAAACAGTTTCTGTTCTGTTCTGTTATTTTTCATCTTTATATACATTAATTTAAATAGTTTCTATTTCAAATTTTAAATGAATATTAAGGAGGCCATTTACTTTTATATCCAGTAAAGAAATTGGGATGACAAGCCGTAGGGCAAGAGTAGTACATTATTTTTCCTCTTTATGTACAATAATTTAAATAGTTTCTGTCCTGTTCTGTTATTTTTCATCTTTATATACATTAATTTAAGTAGTTTCTGTTTCAAATTTTAACTGAATATTAAGGAGGCCATATACTTTTATATCCAGTAAAAAAAAATGGGGGGGTCAAGTACTGAGTTACGTAATGTATGGGGGGGGGGGGGTTCATGTTTGCGTTACGGGTGCGTTACAAAGGGGGGAGGGGGTATCAAAAATTTTCTAATTTTGCGTTACGTAATTTAAGGACAGCCAATATGGTATACGGTGACAAATAAAATTTTGTACAATATTATTGGGATACTGCATCTTTAATGCACTATGTGATTACCGTAACGCGCTCTGCGGGCTCATAGGGCAATTCATAATACGTGCGTTAATAATGTCTACAACCAACTCATATCGTAAATAACTGCTGTGTACGCGAAAAAGGCAAACATTGTTCTTAAAATAAATTATTTTTACTGAAATTGTAATAAAATATTTTCATTGGACGACTTACTCTTCAATGCTCGGGATAATAAAAATTTTCCATTCTATTTCCTAGAAATATATCAATTTCTTAAAGCTCAGTGCAAGTAATTCACTAGTGTAATGAGGTTTTCAGTTTGTAGTCATCCTGCTCAGGAATATGAAAAATCTCAATTCTTATTTTGTTTTCCTAGCGGAGGATCGTACTTCATAAAAAATTAATCATAAATCATTCACAGAGCGATATTGCCTGGAGATTTCTAAAATAATAGCATTTGGTCGACATCATTCATAATAGGATCTCATCTGGTAATCCTCTTATTCGTTTTATCTCTAAATTGTGACTATTTTCGCTTCCACATTCAACGTCCGAGTACCCAAATAATTTATTTCATAATCTCTCATTAGCATTCTACATACAAATTACTTCATTTATCATGCTGTTAATTCTAAGTTATATATTTTCTCTCATTTTACACTATCAACTTAAAGTTTAATCTAAAATCTCAAAGTCAAAGTACAGAGCACGTTTCTCAAATTGTTATTCTTCGAACATAAATTTTTTGTGGGTAATAGTATAGACTAACCAAGTACCAAGAACGGATCGTCGCGCCACTCGCGGATTTTTTGAACACTATCGCTGGGTTGTTTAAATGATAGTTCATAAACACGCGTAAATATGAGTACGAAAACCCTAGTAAAAGTAATTATTAATTTATTTGTCATGTGTCGTATGATATAATCATTTATCTATTATTCATTTGAAACTTCATAATGAGAAACATACCGATCAAGTTGCAAAACGACGGATCGGAAACATTCGGTTATCATTACTTATGAATTGTTTCATTCAGGAAATTGCATATAATTCAAATTATTTTCGACTATTATTCGAAATTTCAAGTTATTTTCAATGTTAAATAAATATATAAATAAATTACTTTCTTGAATTTGTTTAACAAAGTAAGCCATGGAAACGCTTTGGTCCGTATTAAACAATGGGCGTACTTTTATAATAAAAGCGCTTTTGTGGAGCACGCTTTTACATTTATGAGGAGTGTACTTCATACTTATTTTGTTATAAATAAATAAATATGTCATCACGGCTTATTACCCATTGCTGGATGTGCCAATCTGCTTTATACACAGATATCGGTAATGATGAAATATTTGTACCGTGCGGGCGCTTACCAGGCGTCACCTCACGGGCACTCATTGCTGGCGTGGAGAGTTCACCACAGGGATCAATTTTGTGCCATTTAAAATTGGAAATATTTGGCGTCGGTCGGGATCGAACCCGGTTCCCTAGATTCGCGACCTGGCACTCAGGCACGCGGCCAGGAGACCCCATAGTTTAGAAAACAATTGTTTAAGACCAACAGGTCTTAAATAATTATTGAATTTGAAATGGTTAACCCCTTTGAGGTAGCAACTATTTTTACATATTATAAGGCAGTTGTTAGTTCATAGAAGAGGGCAGCACAAACGTGATGTCCTATTATACAAATAATAATTTGGTTACAAGCCCAAGTGTGCGCGCAAACCCCCCTCCAAACACACGCTAGCAGGCCGACTGCCGTATCGATCGGTTAGAGTCAGTATCTAGTTGGCTGTCGTAGAGAGCATACGCGTTACCCGCTGTCTCGCGTTGTTGTATTTTTGCTATTAAATTTTAACTTTGCTTGTCTATCACGACTAGTAGTTTATTTGTTGTTAGAATTCATTCGTTTTGTCAATTACGTCAAATAAACCGAGCTCTATTTGATTTTGTTCTTGTTGCTGAGTCGTGAAATTTATTGCGTCGCCATTTTATACAGCCAACAGTTGCTCAGGAATCAGTTGTAAAACCATGTCACCCAACTTGATTTCTAACGGAAACCCGCGTTGTTAGGGTTTGATTCATATTCTTGCTTTTAATAATAGTATTTTGCTGTAGAGTGAGTTTGCACATGTTTCTTTCGAGTGATATCATCGGATTGCATCTATTGTTGTGGCGTCGTAGTAAAAATACATTTCTTCATTCTTGTATTTTGGTTTGGTCATTATTAGGTTCATTTAGGGTTCCTAATATTACTTTAGCTAGATTTGTTTGTTCATATACTTATTAATTGACTTGAATAATTTCTACCATATAGTACTTGGTTGTATATTTTGTTGATTGTAGTTCAGGTTTCTTGTGTTCAATACGCTATATCACATATATCTTAAAATTGATTTTCATTTGTTGTTGTTATTTTTGTTTCAATTAAGCTTAGTACGTTGTTAGTTCGTCAAACTGACTGGTACTTCGATCGTTTGTGTTCGTTAGTTCGTTTGTGTTCGTTCGTTTGCTTCTTCGTTTGTTTCACAAAATAATATTGTTCTGGTTATATTGGCCAAATCCAGTGGTGTGAACCAGCTATCGAATCTTGTTCATTCAATACGATTTAAACATATTTAATTTGTATATAGTTTTTTTTTCCATACATTAACACCAAACAACAATGATTCACTATTTGAATAGGTATTTACTTTCAATTTTGTATTTAAATAGAAATAATAATGTGGAGTACGATGATCGACTGGTAGCAGAATGGAAAATTGGGAAATGATCGGACACGCAGTCTAATGTAAATAATTTATTTCCTGGCCTACGTTTCGACTGTACTACAGTCTTCCTCAGGGCTAGAAATGGTCAATGATTGACCATTTCTAGCCCTGAGGAAGACTGTAGTACAGTCGAAACGTAGGCCAGGAAATAAATTATTTACATTAGACTGCGTGTCCGATCATTTCCCAATTTTCCAGAAATAATAATAATAATAGTAATAATAATAATAATAATAATAATAATAATAATAATAATAATAATAATAATAATAATAATAATAATAATGTTTCTTATGATATGACAATAATTATATCCGTTATAAGTATGGAATGGAAAGTATTCTTTCATAGGTTGAATAATCAAATTCAAGGAGCCGAAGGCGAGTACTGGAAACCTGTGAGTCCTTTATAGACGTGTCCGGACATTACTTATATTATTTTTCTAATGATCTTTAAATTAAGTAAAATATTTATTTATTAATCAATTTTTAATTTCAAGGCACAGTCATAAATTATTTCTCAGGTACTCGTATGTGATTCTCGAGTACATGATTCTCTCTTCAATGTAATGGACGAAAATAGTTTTATTTTAATTCTTTACATTACTTGTCCTGTAAAAAAAAATATTAAAATACACTATCACGTAGTTGCTGGGTAACTAATTAAACGTTGATATTGCTACGTTTACATATCAGATACCTACCATAAACATTTAAAAATAAATGAAATTCAATTTAGTTCCCTCTTGGAAAATGTTTGCCCTGTGGTACAAAAGGTTGCTCGCTCTTCACTACAATACATGCAGGAATACATATTTAGTTTCTCGCCCATACATAAATCTTTGACTCGTTTCATCTAAAATAGAAAATCGTTTTACTTCTTTCAACGGTCACTTCTGATATTCTTTTTGGATGAACATGCAATTTAAACTTGTCACAGCAGAGAATCATTCGTAGTGATTTTTCAAATGGAAAAATGTAAATTCGCTTTAACCTCAAAATTGATTTACCTAAACTCTCATCGAATAATCGAAATTCGAAATTTGTGAAGAACTAGTTTCATTACGTACAAAAAAGTACAGTTTGGGTTTCTGCGGAACCCACAAGATCACTTGAAAACTAACATAATTTGTGGTTGTCTGATTATCATTATCATATATAATACCACACGTGTGTTCAGATATTATCGAATATGTTATGTTGCCACGAAACGTATTATTTTGGAATATCGCGACTCCGTAAAATAATACGTTGAGTGTATCAACACAATATATTCTGATAATACTGAACACACCAATGGTATTCGTATGATTATACAGGTGTTCATTTTAAATGGGCCACCATTGCTATCTCGAGAACTATAAAAGTTACAAAGACGGTTAAATGGGCAAACAATTTCTATTCCACGAGACAAATTTAAAGAAAAGAAAACTTATTTTTGGACCAGTGGTTCTTAAAATACGAGACTTAACTTTTAAATTTTAAATGAGATCATATATTTTATATTTGCTTATTCGTTAGAGAATTTAATTCTGAATTCAGTGTCATAATATTTTTATTCCCTTACATCATGATTTTTTTGAGAAAAATGAAAGTAAAGTTTCATATTAATTTGATTAAAATATGACTATAATAAGAGTGTCATGAATGGAAAAAATGAATACGTGTTATTTTTTTTTACATAGAATTAGATTGCCATGAAAGGAATGCATGCATATTTTGTTTAAGTTGAAATTATGATCACTCACAAGAACAAAACATTCACCTCTTTAGATCAAGGCACTCTAATTCTTTGTAATAAAAATAACATGTAGTCATTTTTTCCATTCGTGGCACTCTTATTATAGTCATATTTTAATCAAATTAGTATACAACCTTACATGCATTTTTCTTTTAAAAAAATTGTTATGTAAGGGTATAAAAATATATCACTGAATTTTTCTTTTATTTAAATTTGTCTTGTGAAATAGAAATTGTTTGCCCATTTAACCATCTTTGTAGGTTTTATAGTTCTCGAGATAGCAATGGTGGCCCATTTAAAATGAACACCCTGTATAATGAATGATTTTGATGACAAAAATAACGTAAAATTTTTGACGTTTGTTGATAAATAAAACAACGTGCTTCGAAAACTTGCTGCCAGGCAATAGTCACGAAAACCCGTAGGACCTAATGGCTACAAGTTTGTGAAAGAAACTGGAGAATTATTTTCTAATTTACCGAACTCTTGAATTATATTTAATTAGATTATTTTTACCTTCCGTCACCTTTAGATAAGGAAGGTATTGTCTTTGGTCAAAAAATTCGGTGGTGAGTTTTTGATGAATAAGCACGTTTTAGGGTCCCTAGAATACGATTTTACTATTTTTACGATGATGTCTCTCTCTCTCTCTGTGTGTGTGTGTGTGTGTGTGTGTGTGTGTGTGTGTGTGTGTGTGTGTGTGTGTGTGTGTGTGTGTGTGTGTGTGTGTGTGTGTGTGTGTGTGTGTGTGTGTGTGTGTGTGTGTGTGTGTGTGTGTGTGTGTGTGTGTGTGTGTGTGTGTGTGTGTGTGTGTGTGTGTGTGTGTGTGTGTGTGTGTGTGTGTGTGTGTGTGTGTGTGTGTGTGTGTGTGTGTGTGTGTGTGTGTGTGTGTGTGTGTGTGTGTGTGTGTGTGTGTGTGTGTGTGTGTGTGTGTGTGTGTGTGTGTGTGTGTGTGTGTGTGTGTGTGTGTGTGTGTGTGTGTGTGTGTGTGTGTGTGTGTGTGTGTGTGTGTGTGTGTGTGTGTGTGTGTGTGTGTGTGTGTGTGTGTGTGTGTGTGTGTGTGTGTGTGTGTGTGTGTGTGTGTGTGTGTGTGTGTGTGTGTGTGTGTGTGTGTGTGTGTGTGTGTGTGTGTGTGTGTGTGTGTGTGTGTGTGTGTGTGTGTGTGTGTGTGTGTGTGTGTGTGTGTGTGTGTGTGTGTGTGTGTGTGTGTGTGTGTGTGTGTGTGTGTGTGTGTGTGTGTGTGTGTGTGTGTGTGTGTGTGTGTGTGTGTGTGTGTGTGTGTGTGTGTGTGTGTGTGTGTGTGTGTGTGTGTGTGTGTGTGTGTGTGTGTGTGTGTGTGTGTGTGTGTGTGTGTGTGTGTGTGTGTGTGTGTGTGTGTGTGTGTGTGTGTGTGTGTGTGTGTGTGTGTGTGTGTGTGTGTGTGTGTGTGTGTGTGTGTGTGTGTGTGTGTGTGTGTGTGTGTGTGTGTGTGTGTGTGTGTGTGTGTGTGTGTGTGTGTGTGTGTGTGTGTGTGTGTGTGTGTGTGTGTGTGTGTGTGTGTGTGTGTGTGTGTGTGTGTGTGTGTGTGTGTGTGTGTGTGTGTGTGTGTGTGTGTGTGTGTGTGTGTGTGTGTGTGTGTGTGTGTGTGTGTGTGTGTGTGTGTGTGTGTGTGTGTGTGTGTGCGTGTGAATGTGTGTGTGCGTGTGAATGTGCGTGTGCGTGTGCGTGTGCGTGTGCGTGTGCGTGTGCGTGTGCGTGTGCGTGTGCGTGTGCGTGTGCGTGTGCGTGTGCGTGTGCGTGTGCGTGTGCGTGTGCGTGTGCGTGTGCGTGTGCGTGTGCGTGTGCGTGTGCGTGTGCGTGTGCGTGTGCGTGTGCGTGTGCGTGTGCGTGTGCGTGTGCGTGTGCGTGCGCGTGCGCGTGCGCGTGCGCGTGCGCGTGCGCGTGCGCGTGTGCGTGTGCGTGTGCGTGTGCGTGCGTGCGTGCGTGCGTGCGTGCGTGTGTGTGTGTAACAAAATTTTCGTCTGCGATAACTCTAATACTACAATTCTAAAAATTATAATTCTTTCGTATTTCTCTTCGTTACATCCATGTGAAGAGCTGATTAGATTTTGGTTAGAATTGGACAACCGGAAGTACCCTCATTTGAAGATTTTAACAGTTTTTCTTTAAAAAACTATGTTAAATATCATTTTTTCACATTTTCACTGCATTTTATACTTAATATTAAATGGATATAGAGTTAATAAATTATAAAGAAATTAAATTTCATAAAGTAGCCATAGCTATGGAAACAGCTACTATATTAAGAAAATTTTGATTGAAAGATGTCAGTGTCAAGTGAAATTGACATAGTGTGTTTGTCTTATATTTTTACTGGATATATAGGATCTTTTGCTAAAAGTACAAGAAATATAATCTTTAGTATGAAATTTGTACAAAATACATAGAACTGACGGAAGGTAATGTGCTGGCCACATCAGATTTTTTATCCATAAATTTGTTTCAAACAACGGAATCAGTCTGTGAAGCCATCTACCGACGTAATTTACTAGCTTCATTCATTTACATAGCCCAACTGGCAAATCTGTTTTGACAACTAAAACACAACTTTGACAAGGCAAAATAAATATAAATAATCAAGAATTATAATTTTAATTACTACTTATGGTAGTTCTAGAAGTGGTTTTTATAATTTTTGGTTTATTTCATGATCAGAAACGGCACTAAATCGTTTTTTTTTGCTCATTTTACTTATGTGTTGATAACTATCTGACATATGTCAACAAAACCAAAGCTACAGATATTATTCCCGGGAATAATCTCTAGAGCTTTATTCTCAGTATAATAATGACAAGATTGGTTAAAACGCAGACACGTGACATACAATGAAGCATTTCATTGGTATTAAGAAACTGATGAACATCGAAAAATAATCGTAATCATTTGCACAACAGCCTTGAGAGACAAAGGAATTTTTAGCGATATTTTTTTTTTCGTTTAAATTATTATCGACATAAAACCCAATTCAAAATACCAAATCTTAATAAATAAAATCTTGCCAGTTATGGGACAGGGCCCATCATAAGTTTGTAGTCTATAAATGTCGTTCTAGCATTGCAATTAAGCAATGAGGATAGTTCAGATTAATTCTCTGAAGCGTAAACGATTACGAGCCCAGTCACATATGTATTGGACCAAGGAGTTTTGTGCCGAAGGTCATTTTTTCAGAATTAAAGTTATTGTATGCAGGTTGTCTTCGGAGGGACAGATAAGTGTATTAAATGCACTGTAGTTTTAGCAATTAAATTATTTTTTCAAATAAATGCATGGCTCAGTAGATAATGACGAAAAACTGATTATTGTCATTTCTTTTCTTCTACAAATTACTTTTAAACTATCAGTTATCCAGAAAAATGTTTCAGATAAAAATGTCACAATATTATAGTGTTTCTCCAGTGGCGCACAAAAATAATTTTTCTATTGGTATAATTTTAAGATATAACACAACTTAAATTCTTTTCTGAGATAACTACTTATAGTGTCAAAAAAACACCCTGTGAATTAAATGTTGTTAATTTATTGCTAGAACTACAGTGTCTTTAATATACTTGTTTGTTTTTCTATAAATGATTTGTATATAATAAATTTTAGTTCTAAAAATTGATTTTCTGTACAAGGATTCTTTGGTCCCATACATGTGCGACTGGGCTCGTATGAACCTAAACAGTTTTTAAGTATTCTTATTCTACGGATTAAAAAGTAAGAAATGAACGTGAACCTCACTATCTAAAGCGAAAACGGAGTTGCTCATAATAAAATTGTCGTGTATACCGAGGGCTATTAAAAAACTAATACTGTTTGAAACTCCATAACTCCGGAGTACATTGAGATGTCGATTTTAATTTTTTATAATTTACAAACAAAGGGTTGAAAAGTATTCTTAGAAAATTTCATACATTTATATATGTAGTATATGACAATATTTAATTCTCATAGAGTGCAACATCTGCTGGACTCTAAGAGTTGTTTAATTTAAAATATAAAAATTGTTGAAGCTAGTCAGTAAGTAATTGGTCTCTCATGTAAATGGTTGTATAGTTGTATTCGTCGGTCAGTGTCGAGTTCAATAAAACTTATGAAAGGTTGATTTACGTGTATCAATTCACAACCCAATATCTGTGAGTAAATACATCACAATATAGGTCTAAATTTGGTATTTAAATATACCGACTATTCCACATTGATAATTTTGTAATCAGCTTAAAATGTCTGACAGTTACATTTGCTTCAATAGTAGCCTACTTCGTTTTAAGCTTATAAAATGATCAACGTTATATTTGAATGACAAATTAAGAAAATCGCTATTCAGTTATTTTTCTATATAAATGTTCGAAATATGGTAGGAATTTTCAACCCTTTGTCTGCAAGAGATAATTTTAAGTCGATATCTCAATAAACTCTGGAGTTATGAGTTCCAAACAGGATTCGTTTTTTAATAGCCACATTTTTACGATTACATGCACAGCCAGGAGATTTGAACATAAATACCTACTTCAGCTTTAACCAGACTTTGCAGCACTTTAATTCATATGACTAACTGCTCTGGAATCTGATATTATTCTAGGAAAATATGTCTCCGTAATTTCTCTTCAGTCTGCAAATATAAAAACCAACTATGATTGAAAAATACCAATCTATCTCAGTCTATACACGTGTATAGACTGAGAACAAAAAAATGTGAAGAATTTCGAAAATACAATAGTGGGCGTGGACGTCATGTACCTATGACGTAAGGCAAAGTCAAAGAGCTTAACATTCTGATTCGCAGAGAACGGAATTCGCGGCTTGTGAAACTGGAATTTCACCTGCTACCCGGAAAATCTGCTCTAGCGTTGTTTTATCTCAGCTCCTTCACGCAGAATTCATACCTGGGCGTGCACCATAAGCTGTCTTTTTGCACGCCACCAAATTCGTTTTAGCGCTGCGGATAGCTGAGAATGCTTTAATAACTAATTAGCTCACACTAAAAATATCTTTGCGATACATATAGCTACGAATATGATCTAAATGTTCCTATGGACCTGTACCTTTTTACCTTCCGTCAGGTAAGGAAGGTATTGTCTTTGGTTAAAAAATTCGGTGGTGAGTTTTTGATGAATAAACACGTTTTAGGGTCCCTAGAATACGATTTTACTATTTTTACGATGTCTGTATGTATGTGTGTGTGTGTGTGTGTGTGTGTGTATGTGTATGTGTGTGTGTGTGTATGTGTGTGTGTCTGTGTGTGTGTGTGTGTGTGTGTAACAAAATTTTCGTCTACGATAACTTCCATACTACAATTTTAAAAATTATAATTCTTTCGTATTTCTCTTCGTTACATACATGTGAAGAGCTGATTAGATTGTGGTTAGAATTGGACAACCGGAAGTACCCTCATTTGAAGATTTTAACAGTTTTTCTTGAAAAAACTTTGTTAAATATCATTTTTTCACATTTAATGTTATTATAAATATTGAAGAATATTTTATTCTCTATACGATTTGACTACATTTTATATTTAATATTAAATGGATATAGAGTTAAAAAATCTGATGTGGCCAGCACATTACCTTCCGTCAGTTATATGAGGTATTTACGAAAATTCTACCGGTGAACTGTTACCGGTAAACAGCTTTTTATCAGGTTATAGCTACAGGAATCGATATTTTAAGAACGCAAGTGGTAAACAGGGTATATTCATAACCTATGAAAAAATTAGAAAATTTGAAAAAGGTTAGAAATTTGACGTAGTTAACAAACTGAGCAGAGTCCTACTTTGAACACATATCCACTTATAACGCGCGTTCTTCGCTTTGCATCAGTACATTTTTTTGAGATTAGATCCTTCATGAATCCGGTAGATGGATCTGATAGCTATTGAACAATTTTCGAACACGGTAAGGTTTTACCACTCGTGTTTTGGAACACAGTGGGTAGATGCGGTATCTACTTGTAGAATTTTCGTAAATGCGTATGTATTTTCTATAAAATCCATACAGAAAGTTCCTTGCAAAAGATTCTAAATTTCTTGTATGTTCATTACCTTTCGACAGTTGTATGTATTTTATACAAATTCCATACAGAAAGTTTCGAGCAAAAAGATCCTATATTTCGAGTAACATAAATATACTACGAATATGTCAATTGCACTTGACACTGACATCTCTCAATCAGAATTTTGTAGTAGCTGTTTCTAGCATAGCTGGCTAATTTATGAAATTTAATTTCTTTATAATTTTATAACTCTATATCCATTTAATATGAAGTATAAAATGCAGTCAAATCGTATAGAGAATACAATGTTCTTTAATATTTATAATAACATTAAATGTGAAAAAAATGATATTTAACATCGTTTTTTCAAGAAAAACTGTTAAAATCTTCAAATGAGGGCACTTCCGGTTGACCAATTATAACCAAAATCTAATCAGCTCTTCATATGGATACAACGAAGAGGAATGCGAAAGAAATATAATTTTTGGAATTGTAGTATTAGAGTTATCGTAGACGAAAATTTTGTTACACACACACACACACACACGCACGCACGCACGCACGCACGCACACGCACACACGCACACACGCACACACGCACGCACGCACGCACTCACGCACGCACGCACGCACGCACGCACACGCACACACACACACACACACGCACGCACGCACGCACACACACACACACACACAGACACACACGCACGCACACACACACACACACACACACACACACACACACACACACACACACACACACACACACACACACACACACACACACACACACACACACACACACACACACACACACACACACACACACACACACACACACACACACACACACACACACACACACACACACACACACACACACACACACACACACACACACACACACACACACACACACACACACACACACACACACACACACACACACACACACACACACACACACACACACACACACACACACACACACACACACACACACACACACACACACACACACACACACACACACACACACACACACACACACACACACACACACACACACACACACACACACACACACACACACACACACACACACACACACACACACACACACATATACAGACATCATCGTAAAAATAGTAAAATCGTATTCTAGGGACCTTAAAACGTGCTTATTCATCAAAAACTCAGCACCGAATTTTTTGACCAAAGACAATACCTTCCTTACCTAAAGGTAACGGAAGGTAAAAATTATAAAGAAATTAAATTTCATAAAGTAGCCATAGCTATGGAAACAGCTACTATATTAAGAAAATTTTGATTGAAAGATGTCAATGTCAAGTGAAATTGACATAGTGTGTTTGTCTTATAATTTTGCTGGAAATATAGGATCTTTTGCTATAAATTTTCTGTATGGAATTTGCATAAAATACATGCAACTGCCGGAAGGTAAAGTACAAGAAATATAACCTTTAGCAAGGAACTTTCTGTATGAAATTTGTACAAAATACATAGAACTGACGGAAGGTAATGTGCTGGCCACATCAGATTTTTTTTAAGACAAACCGTACTTACGTGCATACCCCCGCTTTTATTTGATTGATTGATTAATTAATGTAACCTGTAGAGAAGTAAACGATCTGTCGTTATTCTGATGACCTACGTCTGAATCAAAACTACAAAATTATTTCCAATTTTCAAATCGTATAAGACTGACTTCTGTGGTATTGATTAATGTAGACTAAATTTAATTTGTTGTAATAATTTGTTATAGAAATTACAAGAGATAAGTATGTATTATTCAATAAAAATAAACTTAGTATGTTTAATTTTCAAACAAACTTTATCCTAAATACCTAACTCGCAAAATTTACGGCTAGAAAACTCTTAACAGCTTAGCTGTCCTCGGCCATAATTATGCGGGCGTACAATTTGTGCATTAGGTTAGGTTGTGTTTTTCGGTTAATTATATTGCATAAGGTCCCTTTCGAAGGACAATTTAGAGCGCCACTTTACACCAGTTTTTCCGTTAACAAGGATGTGAAAATGAATAGGATACAAAAGGTTTTATTCTAGGTGATGTGATTGTTATCTACTGTTTCTTTTAACAGTTCTAAAAAACGTCACTTGTCCCATGGCACTCACACTATAAATTGGAAATTTTAATTGGCTTTTTTTCGTAAAATAAATAAAAATTGCGAACAATTTTAGTCTCCTATTATGTACTTTTTAATTCTGAACAAGTTTGTATGCACAACTTTCTTTTAAAAGTAAAATTTTAAAAAATAACTTTGTATTCCATTTACAATGAAATCTCTCTTAACGGATAAGTCCCATATATGTCCTATATTAATTCCATATATTTCATTGAACGAACTCTTCCGTGACCGGATGCGGACAGTAAAATCCGGCACATTTTCCTGCTACAAAGTCTTAAACGGCCAGTGTATACGTGTGCACGCAATGCTGAACCAACCTAACCCATTTGGGCAAATTGAAGAGGCAGGGGGAAAAGGATGAATGTCCATTTTCTAACAAAATGAGATGATTGGCCCCACGAATAGATTGAAGGTGGGTTTTCAAATGGTATATTTAAAGAAAGCAAAACGGTAACAGTCCTAGCTAAAACTAAAAAGAATTAAGGATGACGGTCCAAGCATTTTCGCTCAGTCAGACTGGTAAAATTCTGTTAGGTCCCACATAAGTTGAAACTCGACCCATTTGTGGGTATAATAATGTCCAATCTTAGTTTGGACTAAGATTGAATAAAGTATCGTACTTCAAAAATAAGGTTTCAAACTTTGAAATTCGCGTATTGAAAAAAAAACACATTCATCTTTTTCCCTTGGTTCTTCAATTACAGAAGCATTCTCATTTCAGCTGCTATTAAAATAAAATAATAATTAGGGAAAGGTCCAATATTACTTGACACATTAACTGTTTGTACATATATCATTGTACAATGTAGAGATGTTATATATCGCAATAGGCATAGGCGTAAATCGGGGGTGGCAAGGGGTGGCAATTGCCACCCCAGAATTGTCGAACCCTGTATTATGCCACCCCAGAATTTTTAAGTAAAAGTCTCAATAATTTACGAATACTTAATTGAAAAATACAAGTCTACCACATGATAACATTGAGTAAAAGTAAAAGATTTGTGTATCATGTTTACTTGATTTTTTCGTTTTATCATAAACAAATGGGCTGAGCATGCATAAATTAAAATTAGGCACGCTTTTGAGTCGTGTATGAACCATAATTACTTTACATGTGGTTTAGTTAATAACTCAAGTCATTAAAAATTATTGTATTAGGGTAAATTGTTAGCAATTAAATTGTTGTAAAACTAGTCTGAAAATGCTTCAGAAACTAACAAATTTAAAGACCGTTTTTTAAAAATTTCCGGGGGGGGGGGGCTCTTTCAACTGAGGCCTTGGGAGTATCCCCCAGACCACCCGGTACGTCTTGCCACCCCAGTTAGAAAGCTGAAATGACGCCCATGGCAATAGGGGATTACAGCTCAATCGAATTAAGAGAAATTAGTAAAAAATAATGAAAGTAGATGCTTAATAATGAATATTAATAAAGAAATAAAATGATATAATTGAAATACGGAAATAATGGGGTTTTTGTTTTAGCAGCTCGTCACTCATATGAAATTATGAAATCCATATATATTATTTTTATTGGTAACTCAAAGACCACCTATAAATATATAACAAATACCAAGTTAAGGGGTGGAGTCTACTACCCATGGAAGTAGACAAATTCAAATAGCGGACACGTGGCTACCAGTCCAGTACTGCAATTCTCAAACAGTTTTTATTTGAATATAAATTTCTTGCATTAAACTTAATAATTTTGAGACATTTGCAATTATAAAGCATGTAGACTTGTACAGTGTTATAATATTAATTTATTTTTATAAATATAATTTAGAAATAGCATACATTTCAAGAACATTTAGATCCACGAAGAAAACAGTTTTATATAAAAACTTATATTCATGACGTCACATCTATATTTTCAAATTTCGGGGGACCATAACTCGCTTGTTAATAGGAATTTTTGCACCAGATTTTCACCAATAGTCTTAGTTTTACTTATACTTTCTGTTAAAATTACAAAAAAAATATGGCGGAATCCTCTATTGTGTTACGCGATTTTTGTGAGCAGCTTCCAGATGTATTGCGGGGAGATCACCAAACAATGCAGTTAGGTACATAGGGCCGAATTCAGCACTCTTCACTAGTGTAGTGATCGTCTCTAGTAACTATGGAAACAACTTGCATCTTTTTCTTATTAATGCATTGATGCATATGTCTCTCTTTATTTTGTTATTTTTAGATAAGCTTCTTTAGTTAAAGACGAGTGCTGAATTCAACCCATAGTATATATAATCTGGAGCTACATTTCAAAGTTGTTTTTTTACCTCCCGCTACCCTTGGTAAGGGAGGTATAGGGATCGTGCTCGTTTTAAGGTCCCTAGAATCCAATTTTAACATTTTCACGATGATGTCTGTGTGAATGTGTGTCTGTATGTGTGGATCCTCCCCTCTAACTCAAATACTATCATTCAGAAAATTTTGAAACTTTGTATTTCGAACTTTTTCTGGAATGGAAAGAGCCCATTAAATTTTGGTAAAAATCGGATAACTGGAAATGGCACTTTACTAGAAGCTTAAATGTTTTCTTTTCGAGATTAATGCTATTATAAAAATTAAAGATTATTAAATTTTCTATAGATTTGCATTAATACTTTTTCTATATAGAGTGGTCCTTAAGTACGTTCCGAAAATTAGGGATATGATTGCTTTGGTTATTTTATGAAGAAAAGTTCATATGAACTTATGTCTTAAACGGCTTAGTTTCCGAGATACAGGGTGTTCAAATTTCTAATTTAAAAAAATATGTTTTTATTGCGATAACGCTTTAAGGTATTTTATTGAAATCGAAGAGGCCATGAAAAATGCAAAACAGCTTCATAAAAAAACGAAAAGCTTTGTTGACGCTGTCATAGCTTTCCAACTATTTTAGTGTTTCTCTAGATTTCTTTTTATAAAAGAATCGTTTAGTTTAATTAATTATTCCGAAAAAGTTTATTTTTCATTATGCCTGATTTTACAACAGCGGAAATGGCCGACATGCACTTTGTTTACGGTCTTGCTGATGGTAATGCAGAGCAAGCAAGGCCTATGTATCTCGAAAAGTACCCTCAAAATTAGAAACTTGAACAACCTGTGTCTCGGAAACTAAGCCGTTTAGGACAAAAATTCATGTGAACTTTTCTTCATAAAATAATCAAAGCAATCATATCCCTAATTTTCGGAACGTACTTAAAGACCATCCTGTATATTTTATGGGTAATTTTATAAATTTATCTATAATTTAAATCCCAGAGCCTACGTTTTAGACAAACAAAACGCAGTTATTTAAAAGTATGTTACTGACAGATAAATGTCACTATCATAGAACTAATCATTTCAAAATAATATTAGTAACGTTCTAAAAAGAAAAAAGTAAATAGAGCAATAGGAAAGAAATTCGATTCAGCATAAGTAAATGTGTAGGTATGTATTTAGATTAATAAAAATTAACGATTCAAAAAAATGTTTAAGCTAATTCTCATTTTTGGATTAGTGTATTCTATTCTATCCCGGTATTTAAAATTTAATCTTCATTTTATTATAGCTTGGGTGGCTCAATGGTTAGAGCAACGCCTCATGTCATGAGTGCCCTCGGGGCTCTGGGTTCAAATCCCACTAAGGCACGGATGTGTGTGAATGTGAACCTACTCTGTAATTGGGATTTAATCCTGTTGAGGTGATTAAAAAAGGTAGTAACTTGGATTAGATTAGACTATATTTTAAGATGTAAACTGTCAAAATTTTTGTGACTCGGGCTGTAATGGCGGGAGGTATTGTGTTGGCAACACCAGATTTTTTATGGAAATTTTCATATTTTATTGGTATAAATTATAATATAATAACATAATGCGAAACATTTAAAAATTATAAAAGCATCTGTATTTACTGACATGAAACAATAATTAAAACAATATGAAATTTAATATGTATGTAAATAAAATTAGCTTTAAAAAACGTAACCCTAAATTATTATTTTTTCCAATAACCTGCTTGTTTATATAACAAATTAGGTTATGAGCAAATATCAAATAACAATAACAAAGCATACGCATGAATAAAAACAATAAACATAACAACAGGACATAACTTCAATGTAAATGTGTAATCAACCGTGAAACACTGCGAACATGAATATTTAATGAATGTCACATTTATTTATTTCAATATCTGTATTCCGCTCAAGTTTGAAACTTGTGTGTTCGTCCTATATAAATACTGATAAAGCATTTCGCATTTGAGTTAGCAACTTTGCTCATTTATTGTTCTATTACACTGGACTCGGACTGGCTGTGACAGCTAATGATTTAACTCCCCGAACAAATCGCATTTATATTACAAACGATGTTTTTCTGTTGCTTTAGCACCTGCTAACAAAAAAATCTTGAAAAAAACCGAAGTATTGTTCCTTCATTTGTTTTATTTTGCGCGGTATTCATGATTTTATTTTGTTTTCAATTTCTGGCCATGATATTTTCGTTATTAGTTTTCTGTCTTCACATTCTCGCAGATGGTAGAAATTGAATTTTTCTTTGTTTGATTTATGTAGTGAACTCGGGATATAAGCTTTTCATTTTGTTTTTGATTTTTTTGGGTCAACTTTATTATTTGGCCACTTGACTGTCGAGATGATATTTTTATACGAGGTGGATATTATTAGGTTTAATATGGTGACGTAAAAACTTTATAACTTTTACTATTTCTCAAAAGTTACTGGTAAAAACGGTAAGTACTTTTCAAATATAAAATAACAGTAATTGGCGATCAATGCTAAGCGATACTCTATCTGGCGGATTAAAATGGAACTAACGATGCTGTGATAAGTTGCGCGGTTACGCCATTATTTATTGAAAGTTATTTTTCTGCATATTTTCGTTAAATAATTATTATAATTCCATAACTTTCCTAAGAAAGGAGAAATAATGGTCAAAATTGAGAAGAAATTTGGGAAAACACAAAACATACAAATTAAAGCTTGGTTATTGAAACTTAATATTAAAAAAGCAGTGTAAATATTCATTAAAGTTTAAAGTTTGTTTTCTTCACTTCAAGAATGATGATTATTTTCCAGAAGTTAATATTTGTTTTCTGTATTTTATTGGTGTTCAGAAAATTATAATTTATAAATATTGTAAATTTTCATATTAAATTCGAAAAAACGCAGGTTATAGTGAAAACTTTTAAAATTGAGTTTACAAACATTTAGCGATCCTTTAATAACATAGGGATGATCATTAATGACGGAAGTTTTGCGCCATAAGCCATATTTGAGCATATTTACATTATTATTAATTTTGCCACATAAAATTACATAGCCAGCA
Source organism: Harpalus rubripes (assembly GCA_963082715.1). Lineage (NCBI taxonomy): Eukaryota > Metazoa > Arthropoda > Insecta > Coleoptera > Carabidae > Harpalus > Harpalus rubripes. The sequence continues at coordinate 17,188,156 of OY720452.1, forward strand.
TCTGTAACATCTCCTTCAAGGAAACATCTACTGTCATTATTATTAGCATCTATATTTATTTATTCGGCATCAACTACGTAGGTTATTACCCTATAACAAATAAACAACATTATAATAATATTAATAATACAGTAAAGAAATGCAAGAATGTCAAACAACAATAACAACATATAACAATATCAAATTAAAAATAAAACAATATACAATATAATAAATATTTAAATGAGTGAATTTCAACTTTATTTTTGTATTCATTCCGAAATCAAAATATCATAGGTTATAGTTATATTATACAAAAGGACACTATTTATGAAATTAATATGTATATTTTTCAACACATCAATAATTATAATTAACAATGTTCAATATTTAGGACTTCACTATGTAAAAATGTGTATATTCTTTTTAATTTAATACAATTTCATACAAGATATGTCCAAACTTACCCGACGTTTAACAATTTATCACATCTCCGTTAGTTTCCGTAAGCCCTATAGAGGCGCTGCAATCTTAAAATTGATCGCCAATAGGAGATCTATTCGAAAAGTCGTCTTGTCCACTTAACCATAATTTGAGTAAATTATAAAAAAAGTTTAGCGACTTAATAAATAGAACTTGTCTATTATTTTCGGTTATTATGATAGAAAATTAATTTAAATTCAAATTACGAGTATACAGGGTGTTTCCTTTAAAACAACCAGCGCTTATTTTGGGCGAACTAATGACTTAAAAAAATGTTATATACGAGAAATGATCAAGAGAAAGGGGCTAATTTATTAATAATAACAAACTGAAAATTCGACCAGTGGTTCTCAAACAGCAGAACAAAATTATATTTTTTAAATGGTATTCTATATAATTTTTTAGCTCATTAGATAGAGATTTTAATAATGCACAATACGCTTATCTGGTCACAAAAATCCTCATACTGTAAGAAGGAAACACAATTTTCAACAAAAAATATCACTGTTTAGGCGGGAATAAATTGAGGAGTCATTAGTCCTCATATAATCCCACCTCGTTTAAATGGACAAAAGTATGTACTTACATTTTTTGAATAACGTATTTAAACTATTATGATTTGCCGTGTTGACACACGAAGATTCGTTTCATAACCTCCATAACTAGTATGCACTTCCCACGCCCTTACTCTATTCACCTAAGTTCAGAAACCTGTGTTAATACACAATTTTATAATTTTGTTATCCAAATTTTAGAATTCTTTATTTTAAAAATTGTACTGTAACGAATTTATTAATAGTAAATATGTTTTCCGTTGATCGTTTATTAATTACTCTGTCTACAAGCATGCAACCACAACCCGACAATTTTTGTGCTGTGTACATCGAGCTTTGATTCAGTCAGCTGAGGGGAGCAGAGATCTTGCCAGTGGCGGGTAACAAAATTTTATACAAATCTTTAAAGAATTTTAACTCAAAAACTAGAAGATTTAGAAAAAAAAATTATTAAGAAAAATTGTTGCTCTCGACGAGTTACATTACTGGTTAAATTTAATGCACTTATTTCATTTACACCCTGTATATATATGGGTCACTATTCTCTTTCCAATTAGGTGTATAAAAAAGTGCCCGCCATTTTACTTTTTAATAATGTAACATATGCATTATTTTACATTGTAAAGCAAATTTGATGTACTTTTCAAATTTGTAAAAAAAATGTAGTATGTTCCATTTGGAATTTCAAAGTTGATATTAATTACTAATAAACCGGAAGTGGTATCAGGAATGTACATCCGTCATCAAGTAGCTTACATGTTGCTGTATAAATCATGTTATATGAAAGAAATTACCAACTTAATAAATAAGCAAGGTATTTGCTGGGTCCATTAAAATATAACAACCTGTATATTAAATGGTCAGTTTAATTTTCTAGAGTTTAAAATCAAAATTAATTAAAGTTACGTACAATTTTCTATTTATTCAGCGAATAAGATTTTCAAGTAATTTAACTTGTAAATACTCCTCAAACAAACTTTTCCTTTGAACGATGAACGTATAGATTTCTGTTGAAAATACTTCACCGATTCATTCCAATTTTCTCCGTTTGCATATAAATAAAAGAAATGTTTCGCAAAACTTTTGTAATCGATAAGTTATTTCAGTTGAGCAAATATATGCTCATGTAATTGTAACATTACTTTTATGTAGCAGATGATAAATCTTGATTTAATTTGTCGGATGTATGGGAGCAAAAGGAAGCGTTTTTCAGCATTAATTGACGTTTATTGCCGTATGAGCCGCTTAACATTTTTAAATTCGTAACCTAGTTGTCAGGAATATTGATCGAAAGTTCGTAATAGTATTAATGGTTAAATTATAGCTTTGGAATTACCAACTTTGTAACAACCGGAAATGTTTTATCTCTTAACTTACTGATGCATGTAATTTAAAACAGATGGATACCAGTTGTGTACTACTAAATCAAAAAGTATTGGAACGGTCGACATCTACTTTAACGAAAAAGTTCCGGAAAGCTTAAACTTTCAAATGGGGTATGTGACCATATTCGATTTTCAATCGAATTAAGAGAAATTAGTAAAAAATAGTGAAAGTATATGCTTAATAATGAATATTAATATAGAAATAAAATGATATAATTGAAATACTTCGGAATTAAGGGGGTTTTTGTTTTAGCAGCTCGTCACTCATTTGAAATCCATATATATTATTTTGATTGGCGATCACCTATAAATATATAACGAATACCGAGTTAGGGGCGGAGTCTACTACCAATGGAAGTAGAGAAATTCAAATAGCGGAGGCGTGGCTATCAGTGCAGTAGTGCTATACTCAAACAGTTTTTATTTGAATATAAATATTTTGCATTAAACTTAATAATTTAAATACATTTCCAATTATAAATCATGTCGACTTGTACAGTAAACTAATATTCATTTATTTTTTATAAATGTAATTTAAAAATAGCATATATTTCAAAAAATTCCACGAAGAAAATAGCTTGATATAAAAACTTATATACGTGACGTCACATCTATATTTTCAAATTTCGGAGGACTGTAACTCGCTTATTAATAGGAATTTTTCACCGGATTGTCACCGACAGTCTTAGTTTTACTTATACGTTCAGAAGAAATTATAAAAAAATGGTGGAATCCTTTATTCATAAAATATAAAAACTAACCACTACAGCTTCTCATTATAATAATAAAAACTAAACATTAATTTGTAATAATATTGTTATTAGCAAGTTAATGTTTTGGAGAAGGGATATATGCCGTAAGCAGAATCGTGGAAGGGGGATTCATATAAAGCTGGTAAATCGAAATTGGATAATGGAATATAGTAACACAACATAGCATTTTAACATGTGAAGATATTGAGATGACCGACCGGCATTATTCAACTACATAGGTAGGTAAAATTAATATAAAACTTTAAATGCATTTTACTTTTTTAAAAATCGTAATGTGAGGGTATGAAATTATCTTAATAACCTAACCTAACAAATAAGCAAATACAAAATGATATACTCCCATTAAAGATAACAAAGTTAAATTTCGTATTTTGAGAAATACTGACCGACAAAAAGGTTTTCTATGTCAAATGCATTTGTCTTGTATTGTTTGCCAATTTAACATAGCTCTTATAGCTATGGTGACCCATTTAAAATGAACAGCCTGTAAAATATAAATTTAAAATGAAAGTGGCTATATTCACGCACAGTATGGTCGAATAATTGGCTATTTTGCGTAAGTTTTTACTTTATATTAAAGCAGTTGCAAGAAGTTTGATTTTTTATGTCAAATAAGCTTAGCCTCACAAAACTGGATTCAAAATAAATGAGGTCCGGTTCCAAAAAAGTTGCATAATTTTTGTCATATTAATTTTACGAATCTTTTTATTCATAATTTTAATAAAAACTGTTCGTGTTAAAGTTACGTTATAACTTCAAAGTGACTAAGTATAATGGTATTAAGCGAAAAGGCTTTAATTTTATATTATTCAAAATTTCATACTGGTAACAAGTGATTGGACAACAGTACTGACAGGTCTAAACCACTTTAGCTCTTACTTTATTCACTAATGCCCAGTTGCATCAACAAGGCTTAAATTTTAAGCAAGCTTAAACAAAAAAATGCATATTGAAATTTTGACAACAATAAATTATAATTCATTTGACATTTCATTTCGAAGCAATATTGTCAATTTAAGAGTTTAAGGCTGCGGAAACTCATATGTAAAATGACGACACCTTGTAGTAGTCTTGGGATAGTACTCTTCTTCCAACCGCTAGGTAGTGCCACATGCACTAGCCTACTCGATAAAATTTAAGAAATTACATATTTCGAATTGGTTTATAGAAAGCTGCGCAATTTCAATTTGTTTGACAAGTGTTTGTCATTTGTGTCAAATTTATAATTGATTTAAATTTAAATAAAGCGATTTAAGTCAATATTAAACGATTTCTTCTACAAATATTGCCAATTTCTGTTCAGTTACATAGTGTAAAGGTAATGGTACGTCAGAATGTCTTTGTATTGGTTTTGATGATTATGAATTAATGAAAATGATACAGACGAACACTAACATTCATTCAAACCCAGAACCTTTGGATTATTCCTACGCTATTCTCGTCGGCTGTCAACATTATTATTCATTCTTTATTGCTCGGAACTATTAGCAGAGTTATGTCATTTGCTGTATATATGGTCTTCGCTAAATTGGATTACGTTGATGAAAGTTATGACACCAATCATTGCAACCATTAGGTAAAAAAAAATTGATGAAACCAGAACATGTTTTTCTCTAACACTACTATGGAATTCATGCATTCTGTAACTGAAAACTGTTACAGAATGAGGACAATCTGTCATACTATTACGGAATAATATTCCGTAATAGGCAGTCACAGACCACTAGTTTTTCAATTAACCCAAGTAAAAATACATGGGAAAACGCAATTGTTTTCAAAATCAAGCCGGCTTTGCTTGGCGCTTTGTTTCTTTGATTTTGTTACCTCAACTGCCTTAACTGTCAAATTATAAAAGAAATGATTACAAAATCTAATTGTACGCCTTGTTTTACGCGTTTTGAAGGTTTTACATGGTAAGTTAAATAAAAAATTATTGCTTTTATAACATACCAATAATATTTTATTATTTTTTGCAAAAATGTAGAGTGATGAGCAAAATATATTTTTTAAATAGTATTAGAGAAAGTATAGTCTAAAACTCGTATGGAATAGTATTTACGCCACTCGCGAAACCGTAGACCTCGCCTACGGCTCGGCCTACAAACTTTACGCTCGCGCGAAAATTATCTATTACAAAATAGTTATAGAATATACTATTCTACATTAAAATATTTGTTGTATATTCCAATGTATACTGGTCCTCCTTGATATTGCCTATACACACAACAGGTTGCCTACTTCTCAATTATTTTTTCTTCCAAACGTCAGACGGCGTTAGGTGAAACATTGTTATAATAGTCGTTAGAATGGTCGTCAGCCATATACAGGGTGTTATATTTTAATGGACCCAGCAAATATCTCGCTTATTTATTAAGTTAGCAATTTTTTTCATATAACATGATTTATACAGGAACATGTAAGCTACTTGATGACGGATGTACATTCCTGATACCACTTCCGGTTTATGAGTAATTAATATCTACTTTGAAATTTCAAATGGAACATACTATATATTTTTACAAATATGAAAAGTGCATCAAATTTGCTTTACAATCATGTAAAATAATCCATATGTTACATTATTAAAAATTAAAATGGCGGGCACTTTTTTATACACCTAATTGGAAAGAGAATAGTGAGCCCTGACTGTGGCTTGTGTTCCTTATTCTTATTTTCTGTATACGCCAACCCATCAACTACTTGCCCGACATCTGGCGGTCATTTTCGTAAAGAAACCGCTGACAGATTGACAACCGATGCATGCTGAATTGTGCGAAAACGCGTTAAATTAAAAGTGCAACTGCGTTAAAATTAGTGTTACCGCGAAAAGACAAAGTGAAGGACAAGTCTGTTGTGTTCCCGGCCGCCCTAGCACGTAATATCGCAACCAAGAACTGAAATTTTACGATTTTTCGAATCGTGATTCGGAAAACTGAGCGAAAACAACTTTGGATTGCACGTGTTCAGAGAGAATCGTAAGTATTATTATTATTATTACTCACGCTTATCAATATCAATTGTAATAATACTTTATAATAAGTTAAATACAATAAAGAATTATTATTATTATTATTATTATTATTATTATTATTATTATTATTATTATTAAATTTGCACTAGTATGCATACCAGGGGTTAACTAAAAAAATTATATATCAATCTCGAAATAAAATAATCATTTTTTTTTTTTTTAGAAATGATTCCAGCAAAATATACTACAATCTGTATTGTATTGCACATTTTGTTGGAGGAGAAAAATCCAATGACTCTCGTAATGAAAATTACAATCCAACTATTTTTTTATGAAGACCAGAAACATCGACATATGCAGATCGAAGAAAAAGTTTAATGGAACAGCATGAAAGAGGGAAAGTACCTATCACTGATGGAAACAAATAATGTTAATAGTGGTATAACGTTTATTTATTTTTCTGTCCTTTTAAAAATTTTACAAACATGTATTTTTGTGGATACAATCATATACCGTTAATTAATCATTCATAAATTGTTTTAGATTTTGAAGAGGGTGAATTACCGTCAACATCATCCATAGGAAAGGAGACCTGTGAAATATCTGTTCAAACTGATGATATTGCAATTGAAGAGATCCATGACGCTACGTATATAAATAATATAAATGTATTATTAAATTATTTAAGCAATAAAAAATACTTGGCCACATTTAATTCTACAGCAAAAAAAGAAACAGTTTTTTATCTTCATTTAAACTTTTCTTTCGAAAAATACTAATGTATACCGGTCTAAACCACATTTGATTATAATAACCGACATTGCACAACGGGATTATATTAGTTTTTATCTCAAAAGACACTATTTTGCATTCGTAATAAAACGCGTTCAATCCGTTCTGTTTAAACCTGTCAGCGCTTTGTTGTCGCCCGTGGCCGCTAGAGCGGCGCTCGCAGCGCACAGGCTGATACTGGGTTGGCGTATTATTATGACAAAAAATATAATTTCGTTTAATAATAATAGTTACAATTGTTTTAGTTAATTGTTTTATTTCAAACCACAGTCATGGCTCACTATTCTCTTTCCAATTAGGTGTATAAAAAAGTGCCCGCCATTTTATTTTTTAATAATGTAACATATGGATTATTTTACATAATTGTAAAGAAAATTTGATGCACTTTTCAAAATTGTAAAAAAATATAGTATGTTCCATTTGAAATTTCAAAGTAGATATTAATTACTCATAAACCGGAAGTGGTATCAGGAATGTACATCCGTCATCAAGTAGCTTACATGTTCCTGTATAAATCATGTTATATGAAAAAAATTGCCAACTTAATAAATAAGCGAGATATTTGCTGGGTCCATTAAAATATAACACCCTGTATAAACTGTATATATGATCGGTGATTTAATATTTAACTTACGTTGGTGCAACCGGTCATAAAAAGCGTACGTCCGTGGCGTAGTACATATTAACGGTCTGACGTCACATAATATAATGTTCAATGAAATTATAATTCAATAACCAAACACTCGTAAACATTTGAAAAGTATAACGAAAGCTAAAACTGAACACTTTATTCAATCTTTCAGAAAAAAAATACATAAATCTGACCGGGCCCCATTCAACTGTCAACTGAAGTGAACTGAAATATATTTTTATTATACATAAAAAACCAGCTGTCAGCTACTTCGAACAGTTAATGTATTGCACAAAACTGTCAAACCTTACCACCACACTTTTTCAATCATATATCCCCTTTCCCTTGTCCTACAAATTCCATTTTCGAAGATGTAAACATGTAGCATGTCCTTCCTGTCTTCCTGAATGAACTGCTTCCCTGGCTGTTCCTGTCTGGCTAGTAGTCTGGCATCGTTGGAGAAGAAGGATCACCGTCGCCGCGGTACATTACCTCGTTTCCGGTATCGTATGTCAGCAGGGGAATTGACCATTTACCAAAATCGATAGTGCAGCCAAAGAGGTGGAAATGGAAGCTAATCTTTCGGATTTTAAACGTTATTTAACCTGCAGTTCGTTTTTGCTAGGGGTATAATTAATCAAATAGGAACAAATGGCTATTTTCTTTGTGAGGTATTAATTTTAGGCCTTTATTTGTAATTACTTAGTTCGGATCAAATTTAATTGGCTCTTTTTAGTGTGAAAAAATCCTGAATTATATTTCCGGTTTCGCCGACAAAATTATTATCTTAGATTTTTTAAATATGGAATGACACACAGGGTGAACACGAGAATCATAGAGATTTGGAGAATAAAATTTCGAATTTTGCTATTTCCCAGATACATAATAGTTCGTCCGGCTTACATTTACAAAATTTACATAAAGTAAGTATATATCGAAGTCCGTAATCGGATTTCTAATCAAATCGGATTTAAAAAAATCCTAAATCTTGACTGTTTATTACCAGAAAAATTTAAAGCGATCAGTACATTCCTAATGTACTGTAGATGAAATTGGATTTATTACTGACACTGTTGGCATATAGCAGCATAGAATGCGTAGAACATTATTGACTAGTATTAGTTTTGACTTTGGTAATTTTGACTTCACATTTACTTAATTTTTTTATTTAACAAATCAATTATTTTTCTTTCAAGGATTAATTTCAAAATATATTGTTTCTTGCAGCGTCCACGGATTTCTCATTGCTCTTCTAATAATTATACTAACTTATCGTTGACACCACGTTAAATTTTAAAGATTCAGCTGTAGGCACTCGATGAAACATTATAATAATAGTAATAATAAATGAAAAAACTTGATGTAAGTTTCACGTATACGTTTTATTTAACTCTTAATCGATTTCGGCTTCTTAGGCCTTCTTCAGAAGATCTTCTGAAGAAGGCCTAAGAAGCCGAAATCGATTAAGAGTTAAATAAAACGTATACGTGAAACTTACATCAAGTGTTTTCATTTATTATTACTATTTTTATAATGTTTCATCAAGTGCCTACAGCTGAATCTTTAAAAATTTATAAATTACTTTGTGTTTTTTTTTCATTGTTTCAGTACCTACTATTGAATTTTCTGTTAAATCCCTGTTTATCTCGTAAAAGTAAATCGGATTTATATATAAATCTCGTTGGTAAAGTCGATTTAGAATTCGATTCTAAATGCAATCCAGATCGTTTACGTCGTTTTGTTAAATACGATTTCTAATCCTAAATCCACTTAAATGCGATTAAGGACGTCGATATAAACATACTCACAAATACATAGTGGGAAATTTCTTAAAACTAAAAAAAAACATTGAGCCAAATTACGGGTGATAATACGAACTATTTAAAGAAAAAGTAATCTTCTGGTCCAGATTTATCTTCCACCGTGACCCTTTAATTTTGGGACAAAAAGAAACATCGTAATAATCCACTGTATACTAGAACAAAATCTAGCTTGCAAGACAAACGCTAACAGAAGAATGTGCAGGCCTTATGGATACAGTGACTCCGAAATATAGCTGGCAATACTAATAAAGGCGATGTAAACCAATATTAAATGGCGAAATCTATATTTTAAACTAATCCAAAGAAATTTGTAGAAAATTCTCAGCATTTGCTTCGGTTTTTAATTTGTTTGTTGAAACGTAAACTACTATGGGTCTGGGCTCGTATAGGTACATAAAGTCTAATTATTGTTACAAAATATTGTTTTGAAATATCCATTAAATATTTTACAATTAATTACTGAAATTTGTGTAATATTTTTAAAAAGTCACTTAATCTGAAACAGAATGTGACGTCAGAGCACATACAGTTTAACATGTGACAAACTATCGCCTACTTTTATTTATATAAATAACATAAACGGTTTTCCTATTTCCTATGAATGACGTACTGTATGTGCTCCGAAGTCGCAGGAGTAAGGGGTTGTTTTTCATGACTATTTCTGGCACCAATATTTTTATTTAATCAAGAAAATAACAATAAATTATTATCTATTTTTTTTTATATTACTATGAAAAATATTTGCATAAAGCTTCATTTAAAGTATTTTTTTTAATTGTGAAACTTGTTCACTGCAGTTCTGACGTCAGAACACGGCTGGTTTTTACATTGTTTAAAAAATATACTTTAAAACAGTTTTATTCAACAAAAAATAATTTAATCATACAGAACGATAAATTAGACAGTGCTTGTTCGATTTAAACAAGAAAAAAGAACAATTATTTCTTTTTGCATGACCTCATTGTGTTTTGTTGACTATATTATTATTAATGTTATTCCGCTTTCATACATTTCCGCAAAGGACTTTTCTCTTTTGAATATTCTGAATATTTATCTTATTTTGTTTTCTCTTCGCTCCTGAAAATTATTTTAGAGATACCTATTATAACTTTCATGAGCAAAAGTCATCCTTAAAACTTGTGAAATATTAACTTTTCCCTCTTCGATACTGACAGTAAGGCACATATAAATTTATAAATATTTTAGCAAATATGTGTTATTTTTTTTCTTTTATACAAGAAAATTGTCACGTACAGAAGATGAGTCACACTTGAGATAATAATAGTAATTTATGAACAATTTGTGACTTATAGCAGAAATTACCATCATACAGGAAATTACTCGGTGACCCAATAAATTTGACATTTAATAGGTACTTAATATTGTTGAAGAACAATGACTTTAGGTAATTTAGTTCTATACTTTCATAAACTAATTTTCACTGTTAAATTAGTTTGTGAAACTTTGATGTATTTTAACAGTTAACAGATAATATATATTATACATGTAACACTCTTGTGAACACTACATGTTTGTATGACTTTATAGTCATTATTACAATTTTGGAATATTTTAATTATGTAAATTTAAATTTAATAATGTAGGAATAATTAATTAAATATGTATTGTACGCAATATTGTGCTCTTTAGTAAATAGGATTTTTTATATGTATGTTTCGGGATTTGAAGTCCTTTCGAGTTATGTCTCTAGGCCTAGGGTGACTTTTATAACAAACAGACAAACACGCACTACTTTATTTTTTTGGCACGGGGTTTACAATACCACCGTGTGTGTTTTGTAAGCCAACTGGACTACTCGACGCAAGTCCGTCCTATAGGCCCTAGCCGATGCCCTAAAGCTATCCCAAATCCCAACTTGGAAAGGTAATGGAAATGGATGCTGATTTAGGCAAGTCGAGAAAAAATTCCGATTTAATCCGGATTCGAACTCACGAACTCTTAAGTCCAGAGGCTAGCATTTCTAAGAAAATTTCGCCTTAAATTGGTTATAACTATTTATAATTTTGTTGCAAATATTACTATAGAAAAATTTTCCTTTTCCGTCCGTATATCATGTTTACCTTCCGTCACCTTTAGGTAAGGAAGATATTGTCTTTGGTCCAAATATTCGATGGTGATTTTTTTATGAATAAGCACATTTTAGGGTCCCTAGAACACGATTTTACTATTTTTACGATGTGTGTATGTATTTGTATGTGTGTGTGTGTGTGTGTGTGTGTGTGTGTGTGTGTGTGTGCGTGTATGTATTTGCGTGTGACAAAAATTTCGCCTGCGATAACTAGGATTGCCAGACTTTGAAAGCATACAGGGTCCAAATGTACAAAAAATATAGAAGTTTTGGTGAATATATAGGACACATTTTAATTTCAAACTTTTTATTAAAGTATTATAATTTTATGATATAATAACACTAACAAAAATATTAGACCTAAGAGCTGGCTAATTTGTAATATTTAATTTCTTTATAATTTTTTGACTCTAAATCCGTTTAATATGAAGTATAAAATGCAGTGAAATCGAATAGAGAATAAAATATTCTTTAATATTTATAAATAAATATATGACGGCATATTACCCATTGCTGGGTGTGCCAATTTGCTTTGAACACAGAATTCGGTAATGATGATGACATATTTGTACCGTGTGGGCGTTTACCAGGCGTCACCTCACGGGTACTTATTGCTGGCGTGGAGAGCGCACCGCAGGGGTCAATTTTGTGCCATTTAAAATTTGAAATATTTGGCGTCGGTCAGGATTGAACCCGGTTCCCCAGACACTCAGCTTTAATATTTATAATAATATTAAAGGCAAAAAAATTATATTTAACATCATTTTTTCAAGAAAAACTGTTAAAATCTTCAAATGAGGGTAGTTCCGGTTGCCCAATTATAACCAAAATCTAATCAGCTCATCATATGGATGTAACGAAGAAGAAAACGAAAGAATTATAATTTTTGGAATTGTAGTATTAGACTTATCGCTAGGGTTGCCAGGCCTCCTATATTTAATAGAAGTCTCCTATTTTGTTGAAATCTCCTATATTCTATAAACAAGATAAATTATTCTGTATTTTCAACAATTCAATAAGCAGAATAAGATCTGTGATACTAATAACTGTAAATTTTGAAATGAATTACAAAGAATTTTATGATTCTGAGAAAAATATTTATTGAAAAAAGCTCAAAACCACGAAAAGTATAAAAACTACCCATTTTTTGCAATTGCTATAACTCTGGAAACAGCTGCTATATTAACCATTTCGAAAATTCTGATTGAACGGTGTTAGTGTCACGTGCAATTGACATGTTTGTGTTATAATTTTACTGGTAATATAGGATCTTTTGCTAGAAACTTTCTGTTTTAAATTTGTATAAACTACGTACTACCTTAAGGTAATATACAAGAAATATAATCTTTTGCAAGGAACTTTCTGTATGACATTTGTACAAAATACATAAAACTGACTGAAGGTATGCTGGCCACATCAGATTTTTTCATAAATAATTTTTGGTCCATTGACCTTATTTGTTATGAATTTTATTAATATAATGCTATTAAACTTTACTCATTTTCTTGTGCTTAAACCAAACCTATGTAAAAACTCTGAAATTACAATCACAATCCCAAAAAAATAACCGTCTATCAAAAAGAGACAGCACGAGATTAAAGACCACAATTTAACTCCCCCATGCATTGAACCATACACTGTCATTATTACACATTCACGGGTGATATTCCCAACATCCCAATTCACATATCACGTCGCGTTGGCACGTTTGGTGTGGCTGGCCTAGTTAGGGCTGCGGACAGGGTGGTATTGATCTGGGGGACGGGGGCGGCCAGCGGTGCCCGATCAGCCACAGCGTGATCTCGCTTGGCTTGGCCCATGACCTCTCACACGGCACAAAATGTTTTTACAGAGGGGGAATAAATACAAAATAACCCCACCAGGACATAATTAAAGAGAAAGTTTATTCTAGTCACAAAAAAAATAATTAAGTAAAATAAATAAATATATCATGACTGTTTATTGCATATTGTAGGGTGTGTTGACTCATTTAGGTACTATGGATCTAACTAATGACGATAATGCAATAAAACGAGGGTAAGCGCAATAACAGATAAATAACTTTTTATAAACTCTTCTAAATTATAGTTTCGATAATCTTATTGTAACACGAGGGGAGAGGTGGAGATCTAGAATGATGCTACTACTATTTACTGTTTACTGCTTCTTCTGCTACTAATTACTCCCAACGATGATACACTTTCACTTTGGTGGTGGACGCCTCTGATGGTTGGCGTCCAGCACTTCGTGCCGAAGGCTTCTTTGGAACGATTTCACGCGAAGGAAGAACACACAGACACTTTTACACTTTAACTTTACACTGATGAACACTTACATTACGATTTACGGACATGGACACTACTTGGTTTTTAAAACTAATTTTTTATTTACAATTAAACTAATACAACTATAACTAAGCCATTACTAATAAGTTACATTCCGTAACCCAGCGGGCGGGCGTCCTAGACGCGCGCCCAAACTAAAAGACACAACATGTCTCGTCAAAAAAAAAAACACGTCTTCACGACTCGACGAATTAATCTCGACTCTTACATGTCTATCCCATGACTAACTAAAGTCAACTCTCTTTTAAAAACAAAACGCTATCTTCAGGACAGGTTTATCTTAGGGGTACGGGGTGCATAGGGCAAAGCATTCAAAGTCACGCACGTATACATAATAATTTCTAGACTAAGATCAACAAATAAATATCGTGACTATCATAATAAGAAAAGAATTTCTAAACTGAATTTTGACATTTATAACTTAAACAGATAAACAGAGTTAAGATATGCATATTGAAACTAAAATTTAGAAAATTTTCTAAAAAGTTATTTATCTATTATTGCTCTTACCCTCGCCTTGTCACAATATTATAACTCTGTTTATCTGTTTGTTATAAATGTCAAAATTCAGTTTAGAAATTCTTTTCGTATTAAGATAGTCACGACATTTATTTGTTGATCTTAGTCTAGAAATTATTATGTATACGCGCGTGACTTTGGACGCCCTAGCCTATACACCCCGTACCCCTAAGATAATCCTGTCCTGAAGATAGCGTTTTGTTTTTAAAGATAGTCGAGTTTAGATAGTCATGGGAGAAACATGTAAGAGTCGAAATTAGTTCGTCGCGTCGGGAAGACGTAAGTTGACGGAATGTAGTGTCTTTTAGTTTTGGGGCGACGCTCGCCCGCTGTGTTACGGAATGTAACAGTTTAGTACTTGCTTAGTTGTGTTAGTTATGTTTAGTTTAATCCATAGTTAATAATAAGTTATAATAATCATGTAAATAAAGTTTAGTTTTTTCAATAACAAGTATTTGTTCATGTCCGTAGTGTTCATCAGTGTAAAGTGTAAAAGTTAAGTGGATGTGTGTTCTTCCTCCTCAAGAATTCCGTCGGCACGAAGTGTTGGACGCCAACCATCAGAGGCGTCCACCAGTAAGATAAAGTGTGTCATCGTTGGGAATAAGAAGAATTAGTAAGCAGTAATCATCAGTAAGCAACAAGAAACAATCAACAGTATTAGTATCATCAGTCCAGATCCACCATCCTCTTCATCATCAGCTTCAGAGACCCCCTCGTGTTACAATAATTGTACCGTGTTAATAGTTTCATTGCACCACGAGACAAATTTGATAAACTCTATCACACATCAGGGTTGTCTAAGGGCCGCATAGAAAAATAAATATTTATCCGAGGGCCGCATACCGAGTAAATTCAGTATACATTTGCAGGGTGGTACATCAGAAATTGTTTATCAATTTGACCATTGCTTTATTGGATGGAGTATACCAGTAGAAGATCCTGTCTAGCACCAACGTGATTAGATGACGTCCCAAAAGCATTCAATTATGGATAGTGGATATACACCACTAGAGAATATTGGAAACAGTGAATATAGGACTGCATAATTTACATTCGACTCAAATCTAAATTGTCCGATCTACACGAATCTATTAATATATGTACATACAATACACTAATGGTAATGACATTTAGATATACATACATATTTTTTTTTAGAATAAATCAAATAATAAATATCTATTTACATACATTTTGTCCAGATTCCAGATAAATAGAAATATCTAATTGAATATTTGCACATATTACATGTAAAGGGTTTTTCAATGTCTGGATTTTGAAATTCCACCAAACTTTTATTACTTAATGAAAGTATAGGCGATTTCGGGCGACATACCCGTTCACTTCTTCGGATTACTTACGGTTAGTTACGGTATGATATGGTTAATGGTGGCGCCAAAAATCGTTGGTTCACTTGTTGACACCGTGCTTGGTGGTTATGTATATTCTGCGACATTTAAAACTGTCAAAAATAGTGTCTGACAATTAAAATGCATTAACGGAGAAAGATAGTTTTTTCCATATTTGTCCAAAAAAGTGTCAACGAAAATAATGTCACTCTGTTTGACATAAGACCACGACTCCGACTGTTTTGACTTTTGACATTTCAAAAAAAGACATGATAAAAAGCGATAGAAATAGTGAACAGAGAGCTGACCCGACTCGCAAACCCGTTCAGCTGTGAGCACTGATCCAAGCATACCGGGTATGTTGTTCCTAGCGCCCGAATGTGTGAACGTACCTAAACGCAACATACCGCAAGTGAACGGTTGTCGCCCGAAATCGCCTTATGTATATCATTGACAATAACAGAAAATAATATCAATAAGATCACCACTAGGGTTGCGTTTGACGGCTTGCATACGAGAAGTCAAATATTTAATCACATTTTGGCATATTTGGTATTCCACACCGGCTATTTCGCGTCATTTCTTATTCAGCTCTTGAATTGTCCTTGGCTTATTGGTGTACATGAGTGTCGAAAAAGGCGACAAAAAATCATTGTTTTATACCTCCCTCCATTAATGTTTGGCTCTCATTGGTCTCAAAACACTAAAGACCGATGATGCTTTCAGTCCACAGTCCACACTAAACAGTAACTTTTTCTGATTGCAATGAGCGCTCCATAGTTTTTTTGTGAATTGTCTTCAATCCACATTCGGCAGTTTTGCTTTTTCACAAAATCGTTCAGCCAAAAATGAACCTGGTCGCTGAATTGATTTTTTGGCCGAAATTACAAATTACAGAAAGCAGATTTTCATATCTCTGAAAAATTTCTGTGCATTTGTTGGACTGTGAACTTTCACATTCTAAATTTTATTTGTAGATTATTATACAGGGTGTAAATGAAATAAGTGCATTAAATTTAACCAGTAATGTAACTCGATGAGAGCAACAATATTTCTTAATAACTTTTTTTTCTAAGTCTTTTAGTTTTTGAGTTAAAATTCTTTATAGATTTGCTTCATATTTCGTTACATGGAAAACAAATGGCTACTGCCATATTCAAGTGGGATACAAACAGCTCAAAAATTGTCGGTTATCGGTTACACGTGCAGTCACAGTAATTAATAAACGAATCAACGGAAATAACATTTATTATTAATTAATTCATGATAGTACAATTTTTAAAATAAAGAAATTTAAATTTTGGATAACAAAATTATAAAGTTGTGTATTAAACCAGGGTTTTAATCACCTGTGAATAGAGGAAGACAAGGAGGAACGAGGTAAACAAGGAAGAGTAAAAGCATAGTTATTAGGTTATGGGATGATTATTTATCGTCGACAAATTATAATTGTTTAAAAACGTTATTCAAAAAATGTAAGTGCAAACTTTTGTCCATTTAAACGAGGTAATTTTATTTGTAGATTATTATATACTTACACAAACATCAAATTATATTCGTATTCGCTTCTTATTTTACTTCATTTGTCACCTAATATATATTTTTAAATGACAAATTAAAATTTCAAGATTTAATACCATACTTGAAAAATATTTCGTTTAGTGGAAAAAAATCTTTTTCCGTTTAAACCGTCAACGTTTTGCATATTGGATGAAGTGATGAATCACGTTAAACACATTAGGATGATGGATGTTTGTGTAATTTCTTCAATACAGCCTTCAGTTTTATAACTCGTCTTACTCCAACATATACGAGGCGTGTATCCTACCTAATTAATTCACAGCCTCGTCAAATACAGTTGCCATTTGCAGTGCTCAGAAAACCGCACGATAATACTAAAGTTTAATTCCGGGTTCACGGAAGCTTATTAACTCCTCACTACTCTGATGAAAAATTTAGTGCGAACTAAACCAACCTTTAAATCATCTTAAACTCTGAAATTTGGGCGCAACTTATTTATTTATATTTTACTGAGACAAGGCGAGGGTAAGCGCAATAACAGATAAATAACTTTTTTATAAACTCTTCTAAATTATAGTTTCGATAATCATATTTTAACTCTGTTTATCTGTTTAAGTTATAAATGTCAAAAGTCAGTTTAGAAATTCTTTTCGTATTATGATAGTCACGACATTTATTTGTTGATCTTAGTCTAGAAATTATTATGTATACGTGCGTGACTTTGAATGCCCTAGCCTATATGCACCCCGTACCTCTAAGATAATCCTGAAGATAGCGTTTTGTTTTTAAAGTTAGTTGACATTAGATAGTCATGGGGTAAGCATGTAAGAGTCGAAATTAGATTTTTTAGTTTTGGGGCGACGCCCGCCCGCTGGGTTACGGAATGTAACCATGTAAATAAACATTAGTTTAATTGTTAATAAAGTTATTAGTTATTAAATCGTAAAGAGTGTCCATATCCTAAAGTTTTCATCAGTTAAAGTGGAAAGTGTCTGTGTGTTCTTCCTTCTTACGAAGTCTTCCTTCTTACGAAGTCTTCCTTCTCACGAAAATCCTTATCACCAGTCAGTAATTGAGAGTCAGTGTATCATCGTTGAAGTAAGAAGAATTAGTAAACAGTAATCAGCAGTAAAAAAAGTAGTAGCAGTTATCCTCTTCCGCACCCCCCTCGTGTTACATTACAATACAATGTTATTTAGTAGACACTATTTTTTACCTTCCGTCACCTTTAGGTGGTGGTCAAAAAATTCGGTAGTGAGTTTTTAATGAATAAGCACGTTTTAGGGTCCATAGACTACGATTTTACTTTTTTTTTAAGATGATGTCTGTATGTGTGTGTGTGTGTCGTGTGAGACAAAATTTTCGCCTGCCATAACTCTAATACTACAATTCCAAAAATTATAATTCTTTTGTATTCTTCTTCGTTACATCGATATGAAGAGCGGATTGGATTTTGATTGTACTTGGTCAACCGGAAGTACCCTCTTTTGAAGATTTTAACATTTCTTCTTGAAGAAACAATGTTAAATGTCATTTTTTCATATTTAATGTTATTATAAATATTAAAGAATATTTAAAAATTAATAATAGATGGAGTCTAAGGTTAAATTTAACTAAAAATATTATGATTACCCCTTAATCTTAAAAGCTTTAGTTAAAGAATATTTGTTCTCTATACGAGTTGACTGCATTTTATACTTCATATTAAATTGGTATAAAGTTAAAAAAAAATTAAAGAAATTGTCTAAAATAAAATTGATCAATTGAATGCCATGATTATTTAATGGATCCTGGTGGAGGATATGGTTGTGAATACAGTCCAAAATTCCCTTAGGTAAATTTCTCACGGAAGTATTAATTAATTGTTGTTTAATTATTAAGAGTTTTTAGAATTACACACATTTTATTTCAAAACTCACTTGAAAAGGTAGATTTATAGAGAATAATGAAACTGTAAAACTTTGAACAGACAAAACTGGGCCTCGACTTTGTAACTTTAAATTCTGTCGGAATTGGGTTTTCCCCACTACGAATTCTACTGCTCCAGACTTCCAGATCAATAGAATCTGAAATCTGACAGAATTGCGATTCTTCCAATTCATTCTCAGGATAGATTTCAAATTTCAAATCTGGCAGAATTGAGATTTCCCCAATTCTTACTCCGGATAGATTTCAAATTCTCCTGGTCTCTACAACTTTCAAACAAAGGAACAAAATGTCACAAATACATTATAAGCACCGTAGAGACATCTCTCGTCAAACTTTAGAGTACACTTTAAATATCTATCTAGCCGAGAACATAACAAACAATAGTGAGATATAGCGTATAGGGCATGTTTTGTCTAGTATATTTGTGGTCGTTGAGACTTACAGAGTACACATTTGAAAATAGTCTAGTCGTCACGCCAGCAGAATCCCGAAATAGCACGATGTATGTTAAGTGCCCGCAAAACCCAGGTCGTTATATTAGTTTTTAAAATAAATTTTTAAAAAAAGTATAAGGACTTGCGTTTCGTGCATTAAGTATTGTTTTTGTCAGGATTAAAAAAAAATTAATCTAATTTTCCACTCAAAAGACATCGTGTATCTTCGGGGCTTCTGCAAGCGTGATAGCTAGGCTCTTGTGCACATTTGCCCCGCCACTCGCCTTGCGATTCGACTCGCCATTCATGCGAATGTGTAGATGCGTTGTCAGAGTTGTTAGGTCCTGTGGCATGGTTGACATGTTGAGTAATCTTTGCTATTCTGTTAAGTTTTCCTAATTTTGTACTACTGATGATGAGAACTTAGTTCTCGAAATACGTATTTATTTTTATTAAAATAAATTTAAAGGTTAGTGTAATTTTATTAATTTTAGTTATAAGTTATAATAGGGGATTACAATCGAATTAAGAGAAATTAGTAAAAATAGTGAAAGTATATGCGTAATAACGAATATTAATAAAGAAATAAAATGATATAATTGAAATACATCGGAAATAAGGAGTTTTTTGTTTTAGCAGCTCGTCACCTATATGAAATCCATATATATTATTTTGAATGGCGACTCAAAGACCACCTATAAATATATAACGAATTCCGAGTTAGGGGCGGAGCCTACTACCAATGGAAGTAGACAAATTCAAACAGCGGAAGCGTGGCTATCAGTCCAGTAGTGCAATTCTCAAACAGTTTTTATTTGAATATAAATATTTTGCATTAAACTTAGATAATAATTTAAGTACATTTCCAATTATAAATCATGTCGACTTGTACAGTATAATAATATTCATTTATTTTTTATAAATATAATTTAGAAATAGAATATATTTCAAAAACATTTAGGTCCACGAAGAAAATAGTTTGTTATAAAAACTTATATATGTGACGTCACATCTATATTTTCAAATTTCGGAGGACTGTAACTTGCTTATTAATAGGAATTTTTCACAGGATTTTCACCGACAGTCTTAGTTACTTAAACGTTCAGATGAAATTATAAAAAAAAATGGAACAAAAAAATACAACGTTTATGCTTTAAGCATTAACATCAATTTCAATTGAATATTTAGTCAATTTTGTCACTGTTAAAAAAGTGATGAAGAAGCTATACAGGTCTATTGCGTGTCATTATTTCACACTTGCGCAAATTATTCTGGTTAGAAAGTGTTTAACTATTATTAAAAATTAAAATCAAACGAATTGTCTCTTCCTATTCATGATATTAATACACTATTTTGTGTTGTTACAAAACATATTAATTAATTCAGTAATACCAAATTATTGCAAAAGTCTGGTGAATTCTATGTATTAAAATAGTACACAAAGTTTGTTTAAAATAAAATTAGTTTTGTTTTATAAAAATATAAATATTACTCTGGTTTATCTAGTTTTCTGTTTTAAACTATGCAATTTAAATTATTCAGTAATTACTTTATCTTCCTTAATATATTGTGTAGTAGGAAACACGTTTTTCATGAGTAATGTGTTTATAAAATATTTTATTTTAAATTTCATGCTCAGAATTAAATTTACGTAGTTAACCCATAATCTGTTTTTAAAATCTCGCTTAACTTAGTGTTTATTTTTGATTGTAATATACTGATACTACTGCTCTATGTGTTTTATTTTATTCTCTGTAGTCGAGCGGAAATTAAAGTTAAATGTAGCGTTATCTAAAATATAAAAGCATTTAGCTATTGTGAAATTTATGACTCAGAAACATTTTCAAATTTTTCATTAAAGATTTTCTGCAAGAAATGGCTGATTGTGTTAAAGTATATCTTATAATAGTATACCAGCTACACCATTCCATTGGAATATTTATTGAAACTTTGTTAGTTTGCAAATTGAATAAACATCACATTTTCTGGAAAATTAAAAACTATGATAAAATAGTTAAGACTAAATGTCAAAATACAAAATTTAATTCTGAAAGCAAGGCACTACAGCCAATTATAATTATTTTGGATCGTACTTACCTCTCGAGAATTTTTGAATTTACTTAACCTCGGAACGCGATTACTAACGGTTTTGAATATTTTGTCGTTATAACACAACCAAGCTTCATCCTTGGTTACTACTGATAATTGGAAAGAAATAAAATAGCTATTTGTGTATTAAGAGCGCAAAATAGGACATTGTCGATTGAGAGGTTGTTGACGCGCGACGCAGAAGCGCGGCATTCTCTCGAAATCGACAATGTCCATTTGCGCTCGAAACACACACAAGATTTTTTCTACAGTCGCCACAATGGGATCCTCCACCATAACAAAAAATTATTTTTTATTTATTTTTACTTATCGGTATTTTCTATTCCTCTTGAGCTATTGCTTCAATCTAATCTAAGCATTTTATACTTTCGTTTCTGTAACTGAATGCCCTATTTTATTTTCACAGCAGTGCGTCATTTTGTTTGGTTATGTAAGTGGGTAATGTGTAACTACAGTGTCATTAATTCCTGACTAAACGTTTCCATTAAGAATGTAGCCAAGTAACATTTTTCAACATTGTATAGTTAGAAATTTGAGGAGCGAGCGTTTTTTCTACTTTGTCGCTCTAGAGCGGCAAAGTGACATTTTGCGTTGACAAAAGAGAGCGCAAATGGCTACTTTGTATATAGACTGTAGAAAAATATATTTAAATGATTGAAAGAGAGAATACTTCAAATTTTGAATTGTTTAGGGCAACCCCTTTATGGTTTATTTAGCTTTAATTGTAGTGAGTCACTTATCTATACATGTTTAATACTATAAAAAAATTAAGGCAGTAAATGATGATGGTAGTACGGTACCGCTTGACCACTGAGTCGTGAGCTGTGGGGTTGAGTAGCGCGCACTGCGCAGAGAGAGAACGCACTAGAAAGAGACAGGGCTGCTGGCAAGGGTTTGAAGTCCCCACCACAATTTGAATCTAAGCTGGTCGGTATCGACTCACCGGTCAAGCTGTGGTGATTACGAAATAAACAAAAGAGTCTAGTCGTCAGAAAACCAAGGACCCCTAAGCAGCATAATGTATGTTCCAAGCCCCCGCAAAACCCGGGTCTTTACATTAGTTTTTAAAATAAGTTTGAAAAACGGGTATAAAGACTCGAGTTTTGTGCGTTATGTATTGTTTTTGTCAGATGTACGTAACAAAACCTGAAAGTGATAGAGTGATACTTTACTGAATGAGCAAGCATATTTCAGTGCGAGCCATGGGAGAGCTTTGGAAGATTAAGAGCCCATTAAAGACACTTTCAGGTCATGTTAGGTACAATATTTTTTACGGTCCTGAAAAAAAGAATAAATAAAAATCTATAGGTACGCATTATTTTATTTTTTGTTGGAAGCAATTAAGAAATAAATAAATAAACAACTGAAGGCCATGGAACCATTCATGTAGGGATCGCAAAGTAGGTAACTTACCGATCCATTATAGACAATTTTCCGAGCTAGCTCAGTAAAGAAGAAATTTCCGGTCTAAAAAGTGATCAGAAACAGCTGGTCGATCACGAAATCACAAAAAGAAAAGAAATACTATATAGGTACATTGTTCACTCATAAAGTACCTACTATTATTTATTTGAACCTTTCAATATAGAATTTAATAATATTTTATTAAATTTAAAACTACACAATAATCAACGAACATAATAATTATCAAAAATTGTACTGCTAATTGCCAGATACCATAACACATTGCCCGCACACTTTCTGTCCATAAAAATAGAACTTTGTGGCTAGAAAAAAATCCTTTATAAAAATTTCTGTATGCGACCGTATATAAAATTCTGTCTATAATTATGTCCATAATTTTGGACATACGGGCTTTGTTTAGAAACGAGTTACGGGGTATAGTAGTTGAAAAACGTTTAGTAGCAAAAAATGTGCATTGCATCATTTTACTATTTCTTTTATTTTAAAACCGTAATACATTTTTATGAAACATATTGTACAGCTTATTACAAAACAAAAGCATTTTATATCACATAAATGCCGAAACAGCTTAACGTTTCCGGTTTCATAATCTCTAAAAAAGCCCCATCAAAAAAGCATTTCAACAACAGCGAGCTTCAGAAATAGCCACACATTTTCTGAATCCCCTTCCCATTTCCACATCTCTGCCTTATTCATCTCACATAAAAACCAGTTGCTTCTTTACCACCTAACATAAGAAAAAAAGGCGCGCTCGCACATATTAACCTAACCTCACTTTGCAGGGTTGACATGAGCCAAGCGCACCGAAACGGCAGCTTCTACCAATGCTGCTCTGGCTTCTGCATCGATCTGCTGGAGAAGTTCGGCGAAGAGTTGGGCTTCACGTACGAACTAGTCCGCGTGGAGGATGGCCGATGGGGCACGCTCACCGAGCATGGCAGGTGGAACGGGCTCATCGCTGATCTTGTCAACAGGAAAACGGATATGGTCATGACGTCGCTAATGATCAATTCTGAAAGGGAGGCAGTGGTTAGTGTTCCGTTTCTGTCAATAGTGTCTTAAAGCCCGCTATTTACCGCTGGCCTAAATTTAATAAGATGTTTTAAAGGGATTTTTTTAGAGCTTAGGGTTTAATGATTGACGGCTGAGCATTAAACGAACTGTTTATGGATAAAATAAAAAGATTTCTTTTAAACTTTGTAGAAATATATTCTTTCCAAATCTATAAAGGCAATAAATATGAAATTTTATTAATACTGTAATTTAAGACCGTTTTCAAAATAAACAGAACTTGATATAATAGGAAAAATGTATACTATTATTCATGAAAGATCACTATTCAAGGTCATTTGTTCAAAGAAAGAATACACATCATTTTACAGCAGTAGCTTAGCAACATTTTGTATTAGAAGAAGACAGATTATTTGACATATGTCTATTGAATTTATGTGGTGTGACAGATTTACATAAATAGTGGCATTACTTTCTAACACATTATAAATAATAATGACGTATGTCGTAGAATTACAGATACCTAATTATCTAGTACACTGCCCTCTGTGCTAATATTTACCCAGTGGCGTTGACGTTTAAATCAAATTATTTTTCCTTGGTTTATAGTTAAGCCTATGTTTTTGAATTTTGGAAAAACATAAGTGAAGAACATAAATCTTTCAGACAGGCATTATTTAGAAAGAAATATAATTTTCAAATAAATTACTCTTAATTTTTCAGAATACAATGTGTCCATAAATATTTCATGTTGCACGCCTATGCATACGAAATGCAATGAAGTTATCTGCAAGTAGTATTATATTAGACGGCTCTCAAATAACCTTGAATAGTCATCTTTCGTGAATAATACGACCATACCATAAACCGGAATTTCGGTTCGTCCGAATTAATGAAAAATGTTAATCTACCTACCTCATGGATAATTTTGTTGGATAATCAGTGACGGATTTAAGGGATGTCGCACCTGGCGGAAGCCAGGGGCCTCGTATTTAGGGAAGCCTCGAAAACATATATAAAAATACTGATATTTTCAAAATTTCATGAATAATATTTCATACATTTATATATACCACCATAGACTAATCTCACTCTAGAGACTCCTAACGTACCACATGGACGCAAAAAATTCCTTGGATAGTAGGGTACCTTTATAACCAGGGTATGGCCATGGGCCAAGATCGCCGCCATTGTCGGTAATTCATTTCCCTATTTATTTGTAATAAATGTGATATTATATTATAAAAGAATATTAATTTATCACACTGTGAATTTAAAAAGGTAATAAAAATTAATTCATTTAAGAGATACACAATTATTATTAAGACATACATTTAGAGGTTATGTAGAATATATGACAGGGTTGTTATTATCACATCTAATTTAATATCTGTAGTTCTTATTTACATAATAATTGTATATTCTAAACTTACCTTTTAAAATTTTAAATGATTGTGCTTAATATTGGTAATTTATAGTTGTTTTCAATATGTCAGTAAATGTGGTGGGTATCTTAACAAACAACACAAGTAAATAAAATATATTACTTACACTTTAAATACATATTAAAATGATAATTAAATGCGTTTTTCATTAAAATAAAACAAATATCCACGAAAATACATAATAATTTGCGCAAGAACAACACATATAACAGATGTCCCGGTAATGGCGGACGAAACGTGAGCCACACCATGGCCATACCCTGGTTATAAAGGTACCCTATTGGATAGTAGCCAGTAGCGACATCTCTTGCCGCGAAATGGCAGTATAATTATTACTGTATAGACCAGAAAAGTTAGGTTAGAATTTGTCTTTGGCGCGAGTTCATAGTTTGAATCCCCCAGTATAGGTTTCATATAGGAGTTTAATTTTACAGACAAAAAAAAGATATTTTGTAAAAGAAATTAAACAGCTCTTGCTAAGAATTCGATAGTTTGTTTATTCAGTAATAGAATGCAACAGTTTAAACCTATAGAAAAGGTAAAGTAAGAAAATTATTAGAAATTAAAATGCTTGGTGCAAGCAAGGATACCGTATGTCGTTGACCCACCAGTAAATACGATAGCACAATAGAAGATGAAGCATGCACGATCAAACTAGGACATACGTTCAATGAATTTTGTAGTGTTGTATTATTATGTAAATAATTATAAACTGTGCAGAATTCATGTGAATATAATTGTACGAATCTGGAAATAAAGGATCGATCTAAATGCTACATACAATGCTTTGCATAAGAGATTTACTTTTATGAGAGTTTTCGGCCTTTAAAGTCGAGCAAAAATTTCCTTGGTAAGAAATACACGGGGATTGAAATTATGTTCTCAGCGTTATGAACTGAGTTTGAATTTCGCGCCTAAGTTTGACCGTTACACTTTTCTGGTCTATTGCTGATAGACAAAATTTATTTTTGGATAATGAAAGAACATAATTTCAAGTTTTAAATCTTGCAGTTTTAAACAAAATATCTTGAAGGTAATGGTCACTGGTCTATATGTACCAATGCAACCGATTTCTGAAGCTCCTCTCTACACTTTCCAACATTCGAGCTATTTCCTGTCGAATAAGTTTCTTCAACAAAAGGACGAAGTTTGTATGCCTCTGCTTTGAGATATCCCCATAAAAAATCACATGGCTTTAGAATTATGAGGGCAATATTCCCCTGACGGCTCATTTCGATTCGAGGTGACATCACGTGAGCATCGCGCTCGCCCGATCTAAAACCATGTGATTTTTTTATGGGGATATCTAAAAGTAGAGGTTTACAAACACCACTCTACAACCCTGCACCAAATCTTAAACTTACGAGCCGGCACTGTTCCTGTTCGTAACAAATCGCTGAATTGGAAGCCAATCAACTATACCTTAAAACCATCAGACTATATACCATCATACAAATAAATAAAATAAATATGCGCAAAACAAATCAACATAGCATGACATCATGCTAAATTCTGTACTTAAAAATATTTAGAAAACGTAATTTGCAGGTAAATTCTCTAATTATTAGGTAAACATTTGCTTTAAACTCATACTTCACAATTAAAATTTGTGAAACTTTATAAATTTCCTTCAACTTTCTATAAAGTTAGAACAATAATATTCTTACATGCTTGTACAATATGTTCCTTCGTCTAGGAATTGTATTTCAAGGCACTTTTTTATAGAGAGACTAATTTCTCTACTTTTATTATCTTTGTAAATTGAATAACATTATTCTTTGAATTATTTACTTACGTTTTGTTTTCTTTAAAATTCCGCAATGACTGTACAGTAAAATAACAAACAAATGAGGGCAACATTGTTATCGAATTTCGGAAATGTAATCTAAATTCTAACGTACATTTTGTTTCATCAATATTCATAATACGTTCGATATACACCGGTTTTGTTTTTATTCGAAATTTTATCAGTGAACAATAAAAATAAAAGTAGTCCTGGAAAATATTGTTCTCTTTAGTATTCTTTATCGTAAAATATAATCTTCACGTTCTTTGAAAATAAGTAATGCAATTTTTAAAATGCAAATTATTTTTCAATACGTCTCGAGTTCTTTAAATACATTAATAGTATATTATACAACGACGTTATAATGGATGCCCGTATTAGCGAGGATGAAGTTTGCAACACCAGGGGTTACAAAATGCGAATATAATAATAATAATAATAATAATAATAATAATAATAATAATAATAATAATAATAATAATAATAATAATAATAATAATAATAATAATAATAATAATAATAATAATAATAATAATAATAATAATAATAATAATAATAATAATAATAATAATAATAATAATAATAATAATAATAATAATAATAATAATAATAATAATAATAATAATAATAATAATAATAATAATAATAATAATAATAATAATAATAATAATAATAATAATAATAATAATAATAATAATAATAATAATAATAATAATAATAATAATAATAATAATAATAATAATAATAATAATAATAATAATAATAATAATAATAATAATAATAATAATAATAATAATAATAATAATAATAATAATAATAATAATAATAATAATAATAATAATAATAATAATAATAATAATAATAATAATAATAATAATAATAATAATAATAATAATAATAATAATAATAATAATAATAATAATAATAATAATAATAATAATAATAATAATAATAATAATAATAATAATAATAATAATAATAATAATAATAATAATAATAATAATAATAATAATAATAATAATAATAATAATAATAATAATAATAATAATAATAATAATAATAATAATAATAATAATAATAATAATAATAATAATAATAATAATAATAATAATAATAATAATAATAATAATAATAATAATAATAATAATAATAATAATAATAATAATAATAATAATAATAATAATAATAATAATAATAATAATAATAATAATAATAATAATAATAATAATAATAATAATAATAATAATAATAATAATAATAATAATAATAATAATAATAATAATAATAATAATAATAATAATAATAATAATAATAATAATAATAATAATAATAATAATAATAATAATAATAATAATAATAATAATAATAATAATAATAATAATAATAATAATAATAATAATAATAATAATAATAATAATAATAATAATAATAATAATAATAATAATAATAATAATAATAATAATAATAATAATAATAATAATAATAATAATAATAATAATAATAATAATAATAATAATAATAATAATAATAATAATAATAATAATAATAATAATAATAATAATAATAATAATAATAATAATAATAATAATAATAATAATAATAATAATAATAATAATAATAATAATAATAATAATAATAATAATAATAATAATAATAATAATAATAATAATAATAATAATAATAATAATAATAATAATAATAATAATAATAATAATAATAATAATAATAATAATAATAATAATAATAATAATAATAATAATAATAATAATAATAATAATAATAATAATAATAATAATAATAATAATAATAATAATAATAATAATAATAATAATAATAATAATAATAATAATAATAATAATAATAATAATAATAATAATAATAATAATAATAATAATAATAATAATAATAATAATAATAATAATAATAATAATAATAATAATAATAATAATAATAATAATAATAATAATAATAATAATAATAATAATAATAATAATAATAATAATAATAATAATAATAATAATAATAATAATAATAATAATAATAATAATAATAATAATAATAATAATAATAATAATAATAATAATAATAATAGTAATAATAGTAATAATAGTAATAATAGTAATAATAATAATAACAATAATAGTAATATTTATTTATATTTTGAGTAATACATAAGTTAATTGAGTAGATGTTATTTCAAATTTCTTAATACTCTACAAACAAAGAAGTATATTGGCAGAAATATACCTACTATATGTATATACATGCGTTAATTAACGAAAAGAAAGAGTTTGGAATCGGTTAGTTCGTAAGATAAAAATAGTTATTTATGATATAACTGTTAAAAGTGACATTTTATTTTGTTAGAAGGAAGTTTGGAACACGACGCGAAGCGGAGTGATCCAAACCTTCGAACAAAATAAAATCACTTTTAACACGTATATCATGGACTATTTTTTCTACAAACATTATTTTTTAGTTTAAATTTGTATTTCTAATAATTTTTTGACATACACTTTTAACACTAGTGTCAAAAGTAACAATAATCTGTCACTTTTAACACTGGTGTCGTAAAATGACATTTTTAACGCTAAAAACAAATATTAAAAAGCCCACTTTTAATAGATTTGTAAAAAAAATATCGTTAGCATTACGAAAACATTTCTAACGAATTATACTATAATTGGGCAGTTACATTTTTCCCACTTTCCGTTTTTGCCATACGAGTACCTACGGAAGCGTAGAAGGGCCAAGGGTGAAATATTATTTAAAATAAAATGTTTTGAAACCTGTATTATAACTAGTATTACCACTGTTTAACTGGTACTACCACTTTTTAACTGATATTACCACTTTTTTAACTGGTATTACCACTTTTTAACCGGTATTACCACTTTTTCAACCGGTAATACCACTTTTTTAAGTGGTATTAGTACTTTATTAACTGATACTATCACTTTTTTAAAGTATTATAACTACTTTTAAAAAGTAGTAATATTTTTTTTCACGTACCTACCTAGTGTTGCGACAAAGGGACCGCAGTCTGTCCCTGACTTCAATTATGACGTCTCATTTGTAACAACAGAAACAGTATATATCTATAAATATAACAACAATAACTTACCCTAACGCACAAAAGTCACGTTTGGAAAACGGGCTGAGTTTTGTGCATTAGGTTAGGTTATTGTTGTTATATTTATTTAACGCGGGACCAAACTGCGGTTCATTTGTCGGAACGCTAGGTACAGTGAAAAAATAATAATATTCCTACTTTTTACCTCTCTCTGAGAGGTATTGTATTCATGCTAAAAATCGCATATCCAGATTTTAGTGAATAAGCACGTTTTAAGGTCCCTAGAATACGATTATAACATTTTTACGATGTCCGTATGTTTGTGTGGATATTGGATTCATAATTTCTCAAAAATACTATAAGACTTAAGACATTTTTAAGTACGGATTCCTCAATTTAACAATAATGGGAAGAGTTGATTAAGTTTTCTTAACAATTGGACAACCGGAAGTAGTAGTTACAAGAACAAAATCATCTAAATATTATTTATCGAAAATTTATGTAAATAAATTCTTATATTAAAGAACGTTAAATTCTTTATTCGATAAATATAAATTCATTATTATATTTTCTATAGATTTAGAGATAAAGAAATGCATATAAAATAATTTGATGTAAAAATTCTCAGATCAAACTACTTCAAGGCAAGAAATTCAAATATTCAAATGTTTGTAATTGACACATAAATGTCACTGTCAAAAATATTTGTATGCCACTGTCAAAAATATTTGTACATTATTATGAAGATTATGAAAATAAAAAAAAGTCAACAACGCAAGAGAATATACGTAGAAAAGAATATAAACGGAATTTGCGAAAAAATGACGAATATAAAGAAAAAGAAGAAGGAAAGTAGTAAAAGAAAATTTCAGGATATTGAATATAAAGAAAATGTATGTATTGTACATAATTTATATTAAAATATCCCACAGATTTTGCAAATATGTGAGAATTATTTTGTAGTGAGACATGAATATATGTATTTGTATTTAAAAATATTTTTCGTTTTATGCGTACAACCAAGTAAAATATCTGGCGAGAGGTTATGTGCTGGCCACATCAGATTTTTTAAAAGTAGTAATACCACTTTAGAAAAGTGGTAATACTAATTAAAAAAGTTACCAGTTTTAAATAATATTTTACCCTTGGTCCTTCTACGCTTCCGTAAGTACTTACTTATGCCTAAAATATGGAATTATACATTTTTTTATGAAACAATATATTGCGGTTATAAATCATGTAATAAAAACAGAATAATTCTTAGAAATCATCGTAGATCACTGTACTCAAGTATCATAAATTCTTGTCAGGTGGACTTCAGCGTCCCTTACATGGAAACCGGCATCGCTATCGTCGTAGCCAAGCGTACCGGCATCATCTCCCCTACAGCATTCCTGGAGCCGTTCGACACAGCGTCGTGGATGTTGGTGGGTGTTGTGGCCATCCAGGCTGCCACTTTCACCATCTTCCTGTTCGAGTGGCTGTCGCCCAGCGGCTTCAACATGAAGCTATCACTACAGCACCTAGCACCAACCACGCAACACAGATTTTCACTCTTTAGGACGTACTGGCTCGTTTGGGCTGTGCTGTTTCAAGCGGCCGTACATGTGGACTCGCCGAGAGGGTTCACCGCTAGATTCATGACCAATGTGTGGGCGATGTTTGCTGTTGTCTTCCTTGCCATCTATACTGCCAATTTAGCTGCGTTTATGATCACTCGAGAGGAGTTTCATGAATTTTCAGGTAAATATTATTCATATTATATATAAGGGAAATGTACGGAAAGTAATCTTTACAAGCAGGACAACTCCTGAGAGCGGCAAATTTTGAAGTCGGCAAAATTGGTAGAAAGAGAAAATGGGGCCAAAAATCTTTTTTTTTTTGTTTTATTTTTTATGTAACTTTGTTAAAAGATATGACGATTATCCCGCCATGAAAATTCTTTATACTAATGCCCACTTTTACAATTGATGCATAAACTGTGGTATAGCTATCGGAGGTGTAAAGTATCATTCACAACAAAAAAAATTAACGTAGCGGTAGAATTAGTGGCAGTGGTAGTGGCCTGGGTAAAAGATTGAATGCGTTATAGCAAATGTATTCGCTCACATCCAAAAATTAAGAAAATTAGTAGTAGCGCAGTGGCAATGGCAGCGGTAGGAGTTTGCAATCTCCAAACTTCTACGTTGCCACTACGCTACCGCTTAATTTTTTTGACAGTTATGACGTTTATTGACATCTGATTTCTTATTTCATCAGATAAAATATATATAAACAAAAATATTTATTAATGAACTTTGCACAATTAAAAGTGAACACGTAACTTACCATTTTCGCCTATTTCAAAGGCAATTGTGCCCACGCATTTTATTTTTTTGAAGTAATTTTAAACTCCCTTAATCTCTTCGCTTATCTCACACAATGGAGTGCTTGTAGATAAGTGTAATTAATAAGTCATCATCTATGTCAGTTGGTTTTTGTGCAAAAATAAAATGACAGCTATAACTGTCAACCTTGCATCCTAGTAATTTATAATAAAAAGTTCCTAGAAACTATAATTTCAATAATTTTTCATTGTGAACGGAAATAATTTTTACTATAAATTTCTTACGCTACCGATGCCACTAATTCTTACACTACCGCTAATTTTTTTTATTCTGAATGGGCCTTAACTTTATGCTAGCAATTATATCTTCGATAAACAAGACTGTCTTTTACAATGCATTTTTATCTATCCGATAGTTAAGTATCATTCACAACAAAAAAATTAACGTAGCGGTAGAATTAGTGGCAGTGGTAGTGACCTGGGTAAAAGATTGAATGCGTTATAGCAAATGTATTCGTTCACATCCAAAAATTAAGAAAATTAGTAGTAGCGCAGTGGCAATGGCAGCGGTAGGAGTTTGCAATCTCCAAACTTCCACGTTGCCACTACGCTACCGCTTAATTTTATGGACAGTTTTGACGTTTATTGACATATGATTTCTGATTGATAAAATGAGCAATAGAAAAAGGATCATTTTGTGGTGTACCTCAGACGTTGCGCTATATAAACAAACAGACTTATTAATAAACTTTGCACAATTAAAAGTGAACACGTAACTTACCATTTTCGCTTATTTCAAAGGCAATTTGTGCCCACGCATTTTCTTATTTTTTTTGAAATAATTTAAAATTCCCTTATTCTCTTCGCTTATCTCACACAATGGAGTGCTTGTAGATAAGTGTAATAAATAAGTCATCATCTATGTCAGTTGTTTTTTGTGCAAAAATAAAATGACAGCTGTAACTGTCAACCTTGCACCCTAGTAATTTATAATAAAAAATTCCTAGAAATTATAATTTCAATACTTTTTCATTGTGAACGGAAATAATTTTTTCCGCTACGTTAATTTTTTTGTTGTGAATGATACTTTACGCTACCGATGCCACTAATTCTTACACTGCCGCTAATTTTTTTTTATTCTGAAATACTTTATTGACATCCGTCAAACGTATGAATAACACATCGTTCGTGTTTACGTGGTAACCATAAGAACCAGGAATAAAGTTATCCGACGTTTATACGACCGATTTCCATGGGATAAGAAATACTGGTGTTTATTCTATCTGAGGTTTATCCGAGGTTTGTAATATACAATTTCCAATTTTATACCTGGTATAGCGTTATACGAGGTTTATCTAATGATTGTAAAAGTGGCTCTAAACAAGACATTATGTTTTAGAGTTTTTCAATGAGTTTGTGACGTCACCGGCGTCAGAACAGTGGTTTTGAAACAATGATCTAGATGTAAAAAACCCTATTCTAAACAATGCATTTGGAGGGAAAGTTTAAGAGTAAGAAAGATAGATATATACATTGTCGTAAGTAGGAGAAAGAAAGAGTACTTTTCATAGCGCGAGGTAACTGCGCAAACGCCAATACATGGCATAGGCGTGCATATGATTTTTCATAGTGTAGTAAATAAATATGGAAAAGAAATGAAATCCTACGCCTGTGGAGAAAACATTTATCAGCACCTCGTGAGTTTGCGCACAATGCTTGCGCTATGTATACATCTATCTCTCTCACTATTATGCGTTCTCAACTCATTACATCTAGTTCGTAAGCTCTATAATCTAAGGTTTTTCCATGAGAGCAGATATTATTTATTTTTTAATACATAAACTATATTTACGTCTTCATTTATATTAATTAAACTTGATATAAACGAAATTAAATTTTATAATTTTTCATTTTTATGGTATTTTACTTCGTATTCGAGTAAATGTTTTACAAAAGTTTGAGATAACAGTGGCGCTAGTGACAGTTCTTAGTTCCACCACCATATTTACTCGTCAATAGGAAGAGGCCGGGCACTGTGGAATTATACGCGGGAGTCTCAGCTTTCATATTTCTGGCCAATAAAATCAAATCGACAGTATTTTTGGAGTTTCATATAAATTTGTTATATCTCGATTATGAAACATTTTGAAAAAGCGGTAAAAAAGTAGATACTACATTTGAATGTAGTAGGTATCATATTACTCAAATAATTACTATTATACCAGGGAAAGGTGTGTATGTAGCGAGGTCAGCCGCTACGACTTGCAAAAATATGTACGATATTTATATTGTACAACATAAATAAAAATATAACGAAAATAATTAATTCAATTTATTAACGAAAATATATGTTGTCTATACTCTGTTTCATTTAAGCCATTCAGCAGATTGCGCCAATTTTAAGTAGCCGAAATTACATTCGGTAAACTTGTTTATTGTCTCCAGTTTCAGCCAATCAGATTTCAAAACTATGTCCTATTCTCTACAATAAAGAATGGCTTAAACGGTACAAGGTATACAAAGTGTTTCTCGGATACGGTACACCCCGATTACTTTCTTTATTATTGGAAATACAAGAAAAGCATTCAAATAAAAGTTGTAATAGGTGAAGGGGGACATTCACTTATTGAAGAAAATATTTTTTTTAACCAGTGGTGCTCAAACTATAACATAAAGTTATATATTTTTAAACGAGATGGTATATATCTTTTGGGCTCATTCGGTGGAGTATTTCTTTCAGAATTCAACCATGTATACATTTTATATCCTTAAATTACAAAAATATTGAGAAAAATGCAATTTATATTTAAATAAATTTTATTTTTATAGTTATTTTTCAGTAGGCTATGTATGAAAAAAAAACTGCTATCTGTCAATTTGAATTATTTAGTGCATTTTTGTTTTTCATGTCGCAGTCGATCAATAAATCGGTCGATTTATCTTTAAGGGCCGGTTGTACAATTATAGTTTAAACTACGCTTATCGCAAAACCATGCTAAAGCGCAAACATCTTGTTGTACATCAACTGTTTTCTGTTTATACTTAGTTTAACTTTAAATTGCTGATATTTTAAGCTGCAATTTAAACTGTAATTGTACAACCGGCCTTAAGTGTAATACAGCCATTGTATGTACATTTTTTTTGTTTGTTTTGTTTTTTTTGTTTCTTTGTTGAATAATGAATGAATAATCAAAAAACAGGAATATGCTTATGCAATATGCTCCTTCAACTGGGAACTGTATTTCACGTCACTTGAAAGACTATACAATTTTCCTAGTTTTATTAGTTTTATACTTGAGTAACAAAGTTGTACTATGCAATGTTTTGAAACTAGTTGAGCTACAAACTAATTTATAACATTTCTTTGAATTCTTTAAGTAACTTTTATTGTTTTTCTTTCAAATTCCGCACTGATGACTGTACAACAACAAAGAAATGAAGGCAACATTGTTATTGAATTTGGGAACTGTACTCGTAATCTAAATTGTAACACAGTCTGCTTCATCAATATTCATTATACGTTCGATGTACACCGGTTTTGCTTTTATTCGAAATTCTATCAGGGTCTGATCTAAGCAGGCGCAAACAGGGCAAAATTGCACACGTCGGCAAATTTTGAGGGCCGCAAAATTAAAATAAGTAAAAGCCATTTAAAACAGTGAAACTTTAAAAAATCAAAACACGCAAATATATAATTATACTCGAGAAAGGTGTGTGCCTGTATTAAAGATCTTCATTTTTCATTATTAATTAGAAGATTTTTTTAAAAAAAATGAGGTCAATCCGTAACCTTAAAACCTTAACCGTTTATCTCGCAAAATTTTAAGTCAGTTAGTTAACCTAACCCTTTATTTAAGTGACTTCACTTAGCGCTAAACCGACCTGGGGTCTGATTTTACGATTTTGAGATCTACTCAGGGGCGTAAACTTCGTGCACGGACGCACGCGCACCCACTGAAAGTAAAAGTGTAGACCAATGATTCTTAACCAGTTTTTATAAATATCGATCGAAAGTTGAATTTTCGATATTTGCATCTACTTTCACTGAACGAATCGATATTTTTTTATAAAAAATCGTTAAAATATAATTTTGCATCGTTTCTTCGCGTGGTACGGTTAAAATCTATAATTTAGATCTACTTTTGACTTGACTATTTCACTTCTTCCTGTCGTTCTCTGGTCTATGGTCTGTGGCAATTTGTCATGTTTGTGTTGTATTATCTGAATTATTGATAAATTAAACCAATTTAATTTACAACGTTGCCTTTTTATAACATCTCATTATAACTGAAATTCAATTTTATAAGTAATCGATTTATTGCAGATCGATATTTTGCATCTAGATCTGATGGTAGATCGATATTAAAAGTTTCGATTCGTATCGATTCGCTAGATTGATATTCTCTTGATTTTTACCCATCCCTAACCCACAGTAATTTTGCCCTAACAACTAAATTATATATGGCGGTCGATTAAAAAAACGTTATGAACTAATCATGGTCGTGACACCTAAATTACATAGAATAGTGGATCACTTATAATAACAAAAAAAATCATCTGAAAAGATCACATATCCATATCGATTATGATTATCATACCAAAATTTCGTTCAAATCGGACAACGCGTTCTATTATAAACAAAATTATTTTTTTAGAATGTATACGTATAATTTAATATGTGCGTAATATATGCCATTTTTACTTTGCATTTATAAACATATATACACTTATTTAAAATAAAAATAGTGCACCCACAGCCAAAATTAAAAGTTTACGCCTCTGGATCTACTGTAGATCGAAATCTGTCAGATGTCAATTAATAAACAATGAAGAAAATACAGTGAACTAAGTGAGCGACGTTCTAAATCTATCTTTGTAGATTGTATTCGGCTGGTCTCGGGCGTTGATTTGAAATCAGCACCACTGAATACATATTATATATTATTGTAATCAGTGTCAGCACCTAATGATGGCTATAGAGTGGAAAGGAAAACTGAAATATGAAAGATTTCAATCTACAGTAGATTTCAAAGTTACAAAATCAGGGCCCTAGTTTACCCGCACGTATAACCCGCATTTACGTGGATAAACTAGAACGAGATAAACGTAGTCGAGCTAAAGTTATAAAGCTCGCAGTCAAAAATTGTAAAAGTATTATCGCTTTTGTCAAACGAGACCTTTACACCGTAATAATATAATAGCGTGCTTCTAGTTACCACTTTTTTATGGAAGCGCGTTCAGTACACGGACCTACATATACTCAATTTTTTTTAAGAATAGAGTATTGGGAAGATCAAATCACTGCTAGCTTCCCACCACTATTTAAAAAAAAAATAGAGTATTGGCGACTGAAATGTCCTATAGAGGCGCTGCGTTCATTTAAAATGGCCGACAGTTGGTAATTTTCTGAGGTGTG
The DNA here is from genome assembly GCA_963082715.1 of Harpalus rubripes. Classification (NCBI taxonomy): domain Eukaryota; kingdom Metazoa; phylum Arthropoda; class Insecta; order Coleoptera; family Carabidae; genus Harpalus; species Harpalus rubripes. The sequence goes on from OY720452.1 coordinate 17,226,327, forward strand.
ATTAGCTGCCATTACCAATTCGGAAAGTTCGCAAGTTTGCCGCTTGGTGGCTACGGGTTAATTTCAGTCGCAAGTAATCTTTATTCCTGATAATGGTAACAGAAGAAGATTTTTTTGAATTTGGTACTTATTCAAATAAATAGATTAACAAAAATAAATTAGATGAAAAATAATTGTGTATATTATGTGCAAAAATAAATATACTTTTCTTATAATTTGTAGGAGTGGATGATCACCGACTCTCAAAGCCTTATTCACACAAACCGATGTACAAATTCGGTACAATTCCATGGTCGCACACCGACTCAACGATAGCGAAATACTTCAAAGAAATGCATGCATACATGAGACAGTACAACAAAACAACAGTTGTTGAAGGAATCGAAGCAGTCCTTAGCGGAGAATTGGACGCATTTATCTACGACGGGACTGTATTAGATTATTTAGTCGCACAAGATGAAGACTGCAGATTATTAACAGTAGGTTCTTGGTACGCCATGACCGGTTACGGCCTTGCCTTCTCCAGAAACTCAAAATATTTAGAAATGTTCAACAAACGATTATTAGACTTTAGAGAAAACGGTGATCTCGAAAGGTTGAGAAGGTACTGGATGACTGGTACATGTAAGCCAGGTAAGCAAGAACACAAAAGTTCCGATCCGTTAGCATTGGAGCAGTTCTTGTCGGCTTTCCTGCTGCTCATGGCTGGTATTCTGCTAGCGACGTTACTTTTGTTACTGGAGCATTTATATTTTAAGTACGTTCGAAAGCATTTAGCCAAGTCCGACAGAGGAGGATGTTGCGCGCTTGTAAGTTTATCCATGGGGAAGAGCCTCACGTTCAGGGGAGCAGTGTTCGAAGCTCAAGACATCCTCAAGCACCATCGGTGTCGAGACCCCATTTGCGACACGCATCTCTGGAAGGTTAAACACGAACTCGATATGTCGCAAATGAGAGTTAAACAGTTAGAAAAAGAATTGGAATCAAATGGAATTAAACCGCCACCAAAACGGTAAGAAACACATCTTCAATTAAAGCAGCACGAGCATGTTTTTTTACCCCCAGTAATTTCCAAACCCGCACACATTGCTTCCCTTGTAACTATACACTTTCGAACATACTTTTCAATCAGCAACAAGCAATAACATAACCACATATTTACTTCTTTATAAAAATATTGTGAAAGTGAACATTTTTTCTTTGTCTAAACTTTGTATTAATCGTTAATGTTAGTTTTAAAGAACATTCAAAGTTTTGGAATAATTAAAAACATATTTCAATCTTCCAAACAACATTGAAAGCACAGATATACAGGCTGTCCCATAACTTCAGGTACATATTAGAAGGGCATATAGTTCTTAATGTCCTGATTACGGAACAAAAAGAATTTTTTCAAAATTCCTATTATTAAGGGTAGTTCACTTAAGAAGAACATTTTTTGTACTGCTGGATACTATAATATTTGGAATAGTGAAATTAGTTATAACTATTACAAAAAATAATTTAACAATGAAATTAATTTATGCAATTACGTAAAGCTTTGTCACAGCAATTAAGTTTGGGAGATGTGTATGTAATGAAAAAAATACACAACATTTTGAAAAAATTCTTTTTGTTCCGTAATCAGGACATTAAGAACTATATGCCCTTCTAATATGTACCTGAAGTTATGGGACATTCTGTATAAATTAAATTATATTCAGAATAATGAGGTCTTGCAAAAAAATTACATCCTTTTTCTTCTGAAATTCGAATAGATATGTACGTTATTATATGTACTTCATTTCACGTAAGAAAATAGTGATGGGTGTAGTTTGATTTTGTTACCTCTCGCTAAGAGAGGTATTGGATTCATGCTAAAAATCACATATCCAGATTTTAGTAAATAAGCACGTTTTAAGATCCCTAGAATCCGATTATAACATTTTTACGATGATGTCCGTATGTGTGTGTGGATGTGTGTGTGGATGTTGGATCCACGATTTCTCAAATACTATAAGACTTAAGACATTTTTATCTACGGATTCCTCAATCTAACAATAATGGGAAGAGTTGATTAAGTTTTGGTAACAATTGGACAACCGGAAGTAGTAGTTACAAGAAAAAAATCATCTAAATATTATTTGTCGAAAATTTATGTAAATACTTATATTAAAGAACGTTAAATTCTTTATTCGATAGATATAAATTCATTATTATATCTTCTATAGATTTAGAGATAAAGAAATAAATATAATAATTTGATGTGAAAAAATCCCAGATCAAACTACTTCAAGACAAGAAATTCAAATGTTTGTAATTGACATCATTATGAAGATTATGAAAATAAAAAAAGTCAACAACGCAAAAGAATATACGTAAAAAAATAATACAAAAGGAATTTGTGAAAAAATGACGATTATAAAGAAAAAGAAAAGGAAAGTAGAAAAAGAAAATTTCAGGATATTGAATATAAAGAAAATGTATGTATTGTACATAATTTATATTAAAATATCCCATAGATTTTGCAAATATATGTGAGAATTATTTTGTAGTGAGACATGAATATATGTATTTGTATTTAAAAATATTTTTCGTTTTATGCGTACAAGCAGGTAAAATATCTGGCGAGAGGTTATGTGCTGGCCACGTCAGATTTTTTTGATGTGACAATACCCCAATATTATCCAATCAAACAAGATCAAACTGCACCTATCTTCCCATCACTATTTTCTTACATGAAATAAAGTATAAGTATTAAATCTGATTTTCTGTTCAAATTTCTGTATATATTAAACGCAGTAGCAATTTAAACAGCCGCAAAAGTATATGTTTGAATTGATGCCAAATTATATTGCCTGTGACAACAAAAAACCTTTAGCCAATGACAGAACTGAAAATATAAAAAGAAGAAAAATGTAAAGATGAGATAGAGCAACTAGAGCTTAAATACAGTGTTCAAAAAAATTCCTAACTCGGAGTAGGCTATGAAAAGAGAAACGTATATCTGATCATTATTCAATTCAAAAGTCAAGTAATCAAAATTAATCTTCAAATTTAATTTTAAGAAGAAAAGACTATAAAGAAGGATACAGTATATTGACATTCACCGTTTATTAATTTGTTTCCATTTCTAAAATAAGATTCAAGAAGAAACACACACGTTTCTTTGTTCATAGCCTACTTCGAGTTAGGAATTTTTTTGAGCAGACTGTAGTAGGCACCTACTAATACACTGATCGGCAAGAATCAGGGACCACTTTCAATAAACGTAAACGTAATGCATTGGATTTTAGAGAAAACCTTTCACACATTCCTTAATCAATTTTTGAGACAAAAATTGATTTTTTTTGTCTTTTGTTTTTGTTACACACTAAAACTTGTTTTTTTTTTATTTGAAAATACCTCGCTTGTTATGAGAAATACGGAAAAAACGATTGTAGAAGAATGTGGTGATATCATTTTGATTGCGTTATTATGTATACGTAACATTAATTTTTTTTTAATTAGGTAGTTCTTAAAAATTCTAATAATGGAAACTGTCAAATATTTTTATAAAAAATAATGTAAATGAAAGCGTCAATAGACAAACTAGCATACCGGGTGGCGCTCGAAATCCGTTACATAGGCATTTAACATGGAAAAACTGTTTTTCTAGCGCCTTGCTCCCCAAATTGTTTTAGAAAAAAAATCTTCATATAAAAGTTGTAAGGCATAAAATTTTGCATTAGAATCAATAAGCAAAATTAATTTTGCATGCTTTGTAACAGCAGGAATTAAGTATGAAAATGTGGGAAATCTACTCAAAAGTAGTGATAGCCATGGAATAAACAAAAAGCGTAACAAACGTGAGTTTATCTGTCATAAAATTTAATTTACTTTTTATTATTTAATAAATTATCACAACGTAAAATTCTTAAGCAGAATAATAATTTAATTCTTCTATACAGTTCAAATACTCATCTTTCTTGGCAAAAAATGACAATATTTGGCATTTAAATCATCATATTTGTTTGTCCTTTTTGTTTTAATTCCATGGCTAGCACTATTAAACTGAAATGTTCAAAATTTTCATATTCACTTTCTGGAGTTACTAAACATACGAAATGAATTTTGTTTACTGATTTACGTGCAGAATTGTATATTCTACAACTTTTATTTTAATATTTTTTCTATGGGGTCTCGTGGCCGCGTGCCTGAATGTCTGGTCGCGAATCTGGGGAACCCGGTTCGATCCCGACCGACGCCAAATATTTCGAATTTAAATGGCACAAAATTGACCCCTGTGGTGCACTCTCCACGCCAGAAATGAGTGCCCGTGAGGTGACGCCTTGTAAACGCCCGCACGGTACAAATATGTCATCATCATTACCGATATCTGCGAACAAAGCAGATTGGCACACCCAGAAATGGGTAATATGCCGTGATGATATATTTATTTATTTTTTTCTAAAATAATTTGGGGAGCAACGTGCTACGGAAAACGGTTTTCTCATGTTAAATGCCTATGTAACGGATTTCGAGCGCCACCCGATATAACACGTTACAGAAGGCAATTCAAGCACTCAGCGAATTTGTAAACTCTTAGTATAATATGTCGCCTTCTGTAACTTATGTTTTAATATACTATTCTTATTCTTTCGATGAAAGCAGAGAAAAAAAATCACGCAAGACCTCATTCAGAATTAAGTACGAAAATAATTTTATTTGTGAACATAAATTATCATCAAACATTTCCATTTAAATTTGCAGTTACGCAATTTTTGCTTACAGTGCTAAATTATAAGGCTGCGTAGATGGAAAAGTATTGCTTATTGCTGTAGGTGAATCACATAATATGAAAACCTTTTAGTAGTAGCAGTAGAGCTGTTCCAGAAACCACAACAATACAACAAACGCAATTTCATCACGAGTGTTAGTTGCCGTTTATTTTTTACTCCTCAATGACTTTTTTGAATATGGTTTTTGCCATGGCAGGCGCGGTCGTCATGGTCTCCTCTGTCTGGCATCGTGTTTGGATTGCGAGTCAGACGCGCCAGAGTAAGTTCTTGATAACGACGTTAGATGGGATTGCATGATTGTTCTGTAATTGCGCGCCAAACACACATAGTGAAGCCTAATAGACGCATGGAACGCGTACTGGCTTACATAGTTGTGCTTCAAATGCCAGCAAAAAATACAATTCGACTCAAAGACAAATGTACTAATTTCATCGATGATTCTCATAACGCATGTAACAAAAGTTTTCGGAAAAATTTTAATCTACACATTTTATTACTAATTGAGGTCTACTCTACTTTCACTGGACATAATATATACATAATAGTTGTTTTATAATATACCATGTTAATATTGCCAGAAAAAGGCATACAACTGTTTTAAGTGTCCCTGAAAACATTGTGCTGGAGCCCCACTTGTCAAGGTGACATAACAGAGTATCGTTGATCCTTTGAACAATAGGGTAGTTCAATAATTACGTCATATATGGCGCGGTTCATTTAAAACACTGTCCGGGGTAAACTCGTCTTTCAAAGTGAACCTTATTGCTACAGCAAATAAGAACTATAATTTCTTGCAGTTCATTTCGTCGCCAATATCTTACTTAATTAAGAAAAGTTAGCTATTTAAACTGTCATTCAGTTAAATTTGAATATTACCCTTTCAATTCAACAAAACATATTATCCTAATTTGTAATAACAATTATTCTATGTAAGTTTTAAAAAACTTTGCCTGGAACTGGAGGTTCGTTCAATCTCGAACATGTTCGTGAAACATCGCGTGAAGCGGCCGGAAAGGCCCGTTTTAAAGACAAGTGAGCCCTTTTTGTCTTACAGTACCCGAAAAACGCAACATATTAATATATTAATGTGGATAGACATAGTTATTTAAGTACATTAAACTTAAAAAGAAAAAATCTAAAGTTTTGAAAAGAATTGATTTGAAAATGCTCAAAAACGCCAACAAACAAAATGTCAGTCGGTATGTCGGTAAACTCTCGGATATGTTTGAAGTTGCGCAAACTTGATGCTCTGTAGTTCAGAATGTACAGAGTTGATTTCAATTTGAAATAAAACCTTTCTTATTTATTAATGTGTATATATTGTATTACGAAGTATTAGAAGAATGTTCACAATTTGATGTTATTAATATTTCAAAGTCAACTTCTTTATAATAACAATAATATCAGCATCAAATTACAAGGCTTTAAATTATGACCCTTAGGTATTCTGTTAATAGAGTCTACTTTGAAAGTATCATTTTTGCTTAGGACAGTACTTCATATTTCGCGCTATACTCTGACGTCACACTATTCTACCCCATTCTTACACTAACTGGCAAGGATAGACAAATGTTTGTAGCCGACTCCTATTAAATGAGAGATACTGGAAACAGCTGAGTGTCCGAGCTCTATACAAATTTTAAATACGCAAATCTATCTATATAGGTTAGTTGGACAGATAGCCGAAACGTGAAATTGTTAACGTGTTTGGGAATAAAAATATTTGACAGGAGACTATTCACTGAACTATACCGGAAATGTGAAAAAAGTGTAGTATTTATTAATTTACTAAAAAGTGGGCGACCCGAACTTTTGTCCCCAAATCGAATAAGCAGTCATTCAAAGTGCTCAAAAAAAAGTCAGAACAACATCGCGAAAATGAACTCGACAATTTAGAATTTTAAGATGATTGTTAGTAGAACTCTGATCAAAAATAATTTGAAATTTCGAAAAAGAAAATAGACTGCGGGCGGGCTGCCCAGCTTGAAATCTCCAAATGCTGCATTTTATAGAAAACAGAGAGAGAGTATAATCCCCCAAATGTATTCGATATATTGAAGACATTTGATCATTATCAGAAATCAATAATAGTACCAAAAGTACAACAGTACAGACAAGATCCGGGAAGTAGATTTTACATCGTCCAGAGAAAATTAGACTAGGTATTAAAAAACTGCGTCGCAACAACAACTTATATCATTGTTTCTATTTGATGAAGAGGTCTAACTTTTTCCGAAATCTTTTGTTACATAGGTACGTTATTTAATTTCTAGCCATGGATCTTGACTTCAGACGAACTTGTAGTGGAACTTTGCTTCACTTCTATTCATTCTCTTTTATCGCCATTAGAAGAACGTGATTTTCGAAAAGAATGGCAAGACTTGTAAAATGAATGCCGATAGAAAATCTTGCTGAAATGAAAAACACTTTTCTAACCTACCTATATGAAAACAACGGCTGAATAGAATTGCTGCTTATTGCATGTGCTGCTAACACAAAAAACAAGAAACTATTTACACGTGTATAAACAACAAAATAAACACAACAGTTGTTACTTACACTTCTGTTTTATGTGAGCAGCATAATAAAATAAGGTAAAATAAACGAAATCGTATTTAAATATAATTTGATGAAAGTACTTTACTACTTATAATTATTAATATTTTGAAAGAATTTTAAATGTATGATTGAACTCATACTAACTAACCTAACCTAACATATCATTTTAACTTACAAATTATTTATTTTACTTTCCTTTAGATTTTAGATGCTTATTTCAATAAACAAATGCTTTTAAGATTTAACGACAGATAAAAGATAATTTATTTTACGGTTTTTAGTTTATCAAAATCGCAATGTTTACCATGAGCTTTTGTTAGTTTTATTTGTGAATAACCACATTTTTCTAATTTGATTTATAAATATACAGATAGATTGAAGAAAATAGGGACAAATAGCTGTTTTCTTTATTATTAATTTTAAACCTATAATTTCAATTACAAAATTGGAGGCGAAGTTAAATGCCACTTTTAAAAAGATTCTGAATTCTACTTCCAGTATAGCCGGAAGCGAAATCATCGTTGATTTTTTAAATGGAAAGACCGGCATCTAGAATATTTCTTTTTTTTGAGAGAGAGAGAGAGACAAAAAATGATATTCAGCAATGTTAAACTAGAAACTAGACAAAGGGCCTCAGGCTCATAAGATGATCGTTGTAAGAATTTTGTATCATTGCCGGTTTTAGCAGAAACTTTAAACCTAGTATAGGAAATCGATATTTTTATATATTTTTACAAATTGTACATAAAATTATCTTCACAACGATACCAAAATATCACAGTTTTACTTCAACCATTTCAAAATGGCAACCATTTATTTCTAAAATATGCATTATTAACATTCCACACAGAATAAAACATAACAAGCTGTAATATTCACGAAAGATGACTATTCAAGGTCATTTATGAGCCATCTGATATAATATTAGTTGCAGATGACTTCACTGCATTTTGTACCCATAGGCGTGCAACGCGAAATATTTATGGGTACATTTTAGCTGAAAAAATAATTGTATTTTATTTAATTTTTTTTTAAATAATGCTGTTCTCAAAATTTTATCCAACCATAAAATAATAATTTGATTTGAATGTCAAGGCCACTGGACGATATACGTCACTGCTATTTTTAGTGTGTTAGAAAGTAATAGCACTATTACATGTATCTGTCACTCCGCCCAAATTAAATAGACATACGTCAAATAATCTTACTCTGTCTAATACAAAATGTTGCTAAACTACTCTATAGGGCGCGGGTAAACAGCTATTTTAAGTGTCCTTGAAAACATATGTGCTGGAGCCCCACTTGTTAAAGTGACAGTACAACCATTTTGTTGTGTATTGTGTGGTGTTTGTCGTTTGTGTTGTATTTTTCTGGAATCTTAGGCCCGTATTCTGAGCGCACTTTTATATTAAAGGCGCTTTTATGGAGCGCGCTTTTACATTATATTCTTATGAGGAGTTTGCTCCATAAAAGCGCTTTTATTATAAAAGTGCGCTCGGAATACGGGCCTTAGTGTTTATTGTAAAACACCACAACACAGAACAAAATGGCTGTACTGTCACTCTGATAAGTGGGGCTTCAGCACATATGTTTTCAAGGACACTTAAAACAGCTGTTGACCTTGAATAGTCATCTTTCGTGAATAATAGTTTATAAGATTTTTTTATACTGTAAAACAAAATAAAAGTAGTTATCTACTACAGTTTTAGTTTGGACAGCGACAATCAATTATTCGTTATAATAATTATTGTTCGAGTGCGTTACACAAATGATATGGTTTTAATATTCGAAGAATGTCAAAGAAGTTTTATTCGAGTAATTCAACTTTATAGATAGGTATCCTCATTTTTCTTTTGTTTTCCGGTAATCAAATTATTTTCATAGCTTGCTATGTTTTATTTTGTATGAAATTATTTTAATTTGACATATTCTAAAAATAAATGGTCTTCATTTTGAAATTTTTGAAGATAAACTATGATATTTTGGTATTGTTGTGAAGCTAATTTTATGTACAATCTGAAAAAATATATAAAGTAAAGATTTAAACTTGTAGGTACTCATTTCCGTTTTTCCCGCTAATATCGGAAGTGATACAAAATCCTAATTACGCTCATCTTATGTTCCCTTTTGTCTATTTTAACTTTACTTATTAACATTTTTTTGTAACTCAAAATAAACGAATATTTTTGGTGACAGACTTTCGACGATACAAGTCGCTGTATATGTAACATGTAATTCCAGTGGTCGAAGTGAACAAGAAAAGGTAGCGGGATGGTTATCGGAAATAAATTATTAAACGAAGTGGTAATAAATTTGTTGATATATTTGTATTATTATGACCAGAAATAAGGTACTCGAGTTTAACAATGATTACATTTTTATATTTTAAAATAATCTAACAAAAAATTTAAATCTCTCGGAATTATTTAAAAGGAACAAAGGACAAGAGTAAAAATAAAATGCCTCAATAATAATTTCTGTTAATATGAAATTTTACCTGGCAATCAAAATAATTTCCAGCAATTTTCATCAGAATGAATTGTTTTTCACAATTTAAATCATATGTATCTTCGACCCTTGTTCCACCAAAGTTCGACGTATTCTGCAGACTAAAATTAGTTAATAGGTCAACTGTAGGACCCTTTAAAAATTATAACCATTAACATTAGATTGAAGTCGTTTTAAAGTTAAATTCATTCTTAAACAAAATTAAATTCATATTGCTGAATGTACTTATTGCAGATTTTAGTGCTGATAAATCTTCTAGACTCCTATGATATTATTACGATTTTCACTGAAATAAAGTTTTCTGAAACTTTGCACTGAGGTTTTTTTTCACAAACGTTTAATGTTTTGGCCAAATTACGTGTTTCTCTATCCCCAAGAAAATAAAAAGTTCCGGGATGTTAATCATTTCTAAAGGAAGTAGTGGGATGGTTTCACGTTGAAAAAAAAGTAGCGGGATGCCATCTCGTCTCATCCCGCCTCACTTCGACCACTGTAGTAATTCATAATTACAATATTTGGACTGTGGTTGGCTTTGCCAAGATCTCATCAATTTAAAAAATATATATTTTTGCCAATTCTGCATTTAAATATACTTTGGTCATTTTACAGAATTTAGAATAACCAAAAATTAAAAACTGTACCAATGTTGATGAGATAATGAAATTCTAATTTCCTAAAGGCATAAAAGCTTATTAATACAACATATTAATAAATGTTAGCACAAAAATTGATATAACAAATATACTTGAAATATAAACAACACTGCATAAAAAAGTTCGGAATCGTGGTTTGAAGTAGAAATCCTGCAACATAAAATATTAGATTGCAATGAGTAGATAATGTGCAATTCTGTTAACATGGTTTGATCAGGTATAGGATAGAGTCTTGCTATTTTTTTTAGACGAATGATTATAAGTCATGTAAAGTTAATTGAATGATAAATAATAACATGCATAAGTTCCACTCAGAAAATGGTAAATATAATATGCTTCAGCTATGTACGGTACATATTCAAAGATTACAAAAATATGAATAAATTAATTGGCATAACGATGTATCGAAAGTTTTATTGTTGTCCGAATTATATTTACATACATATGAGAATGTTACATGTTATACTTGTCGTTATGTCATTTAATTGGATATCTTTGTTAAAATTAATATACTCATTGTTGTTGGGTATTTCAGAGCGAGTACAGCTACAGAAATGGCAAAGGCAAGATTAAGGGGAATTAACGCAGATTTCACTGATTCAAGTTCCAACATCTACCGGTAAGTATCGGAAAAAATATTTTTATTTTATAACTACAAAGGCGTTCTCGTCTATTTTTGAAAAATTTATTTATAAATCTTCATATGCCAACAGTGGAATTCGCTAATTGGAATCACATAAATTGATCTATTTCAACACTTATAAAAATATGTAAGGTGAACTCGTCGAAGTGCGCACTACTTTTTTCTAAGTTTGACTTTGCGGCACATATTATTTTTTTTCAAATTCTATAACAATTAATTATACGTGTTCGTGTTATGTATTATTTGTTGAACCTTACCGGTTAGGGTAGAATAATGTGACGTCAGAACATGATGGCCCTAAATAAGACCACATATGGGTCAGAATTTTATTACTTCGTAATACAATATATATTCATAAATAACAAAGGTTTTATTTCAAATTGAAATCAACTATGCACATTCTGAAATACACAAGTATCAAAGTTTGCGCATGTTCAAACATATCAGTTCTTTTCAGAACTTTAGATTTCTTTTTAAGTAACAGTAACAGTTTAAGGTACGTAAATAACTAATAGCGTACTGTTACCTAAAAATTGTTTGCTTGTCGTCTTTCAAACTGGCTCTTCTGGCCGCTTCACGCAATGTTTCATGAATATGTTCGAGAATTAATGAACATTTAGTTCCATGCAAAGTTTTTTTTAAACTTATTACAAATTAGGATATGTTTTGTTTAATTGAAAGGCTAATATTCATACTTAACTGAATGACAACTTAAGCTCAAATAGCTAACTCTTCTTAATTAAAGAAGATATTGGCGTCGAAATTAAATGCTTAAAATTATAGTTCTTATTTGGCTGTGGCAATAACGTTCACTTTGAAAGACGTGTTTACCAGGACAGTAGTTTATATGAAGCGCGCCATATAAGTACTCTATTGCACTAAATTTTGTTTGGATGTGATTTTTAAAATGTCGGTGGTGAAGGGTAAGTCCATAACTTCTTATATATTAAAATATGCAATACAATCGGTACGGTATAGGTAGCACATAAATTCCAAAAATTCTGTTTGTAGATTTTTTACTGAAAATAAAAATTTATGCTCTCAAATTTTACAAAATAATCAAAATTTGACTGACACAAAATCCAACAGGTAACATAAGGATAATAAAATAAACACACTACTGAATATTATTATTACATTGTTATAGGACGAAAATATCAATTCTCTTCTTCGTCCGACGATTCTGATTTTTTGAGAAGTGCGTAGTAACAAAAATTGTTATGTACGCACTCTTGCATTTTTGTAGGGCAAGTGCGTAGGGGTATGCATTTTTTTCTAATCAAAGAGTACAAATATGTCATTATCTTTACCGAAAGCTGTGTACAAAGCAGATTGGCACACCCAGCAATGGGTTATATACGCCGTGATGATATACATACACAGGGTGTTCATCTATAAATAAACCAGCAAATATCTCGCTTATTATTACTATTAGCGATTTCAACTATAAAACATAAATTATAGTATGTTAACTCCTCTATAAAATTTCGAAAGTAGATCAATATTGTTACTTATGGTTTTGGAGAAATTGATAGCAACTTTTAATTTTCAAATGGAACACCCTATATATTTTTTCAAATTTGAAAAGTACATGAAATTTGCTATCCAACTGCAAAAAAAATCGTATGTTCTATTATTAAAAAATAGTGGCGAATATAGAACGGTGTACATAGGAGATTAACATGGGAAAGCAGTTTTTTGCAATCCGTTGCTCCCCGTTTTAACTAAAGCAATGGTAATTGTAACACGAGGGGGCTCTCCTTAGCTGATGATGCTACTAATGATTATGATAACTGCTTACTAATTATTCTTAGTCCAACGATGATACACTTTCACTTTGGTGGTGGACGCCTCTGATGGTTACGGGGTGCATAGGGTAGGGCATCCATAGTTACGCACGTATACATAATAATTTCCAGACTTAATTATCAACAAATAAATGTCGTGACTATCATAATACAAAAAGAATTTCTAAACTGAATTTTGACTTAAATAGATAAACAGAGTTAAAATATGAATATGGACAACGGTTTGCAAAAAACTGATTTCACATGTTAATTTCCTATGTACCTTGAAAAAAATCATCTTATATATAATTATTATGAAAGAATTAAAATACAAAAATAAGTAGATGGTTGATTGAACATCAAACAAAAGTCGGTAAAATTACACAACGTGATTATTTATCATCGTATTAAATCTGATGTGAGTACTCATTCTAGATGACGCTGAGCGATGTTGAAGTGAGTGTGCTATTAACTCCCCATAACGTAAAAAAATAAGAGAACTACAGTCATGAACGCACTTACCCGACAACGTACCCGACTTTCGCACTTTGGGGAGTTCACCTTAAATAAATTTCAAATCATTTTCGAAGTCAATAATTGGAAATATACATGAATAATAATAGTAAATAATAATAGTAAATAATAATTTTAGTATTTTTTCCATCTAATCATAAATTAGTTAAAACAGTATACTGCCTGACTCAAAAACTATACTTTGGAAAATATTTATGTATATGTATAAATTTTATATTTTTTAATGTGCAGTCAGTATTAACCCTTAAGACAATGGCCAGCTTTTTATAGATACCTTATGTTACTGATTGAAGTAGATTTATGATTATTAATATGAATATAAATGATTTAACAGGCCTTGCAGAACGGAAATCGCAGAAATGGAAACGGTGCTGTGATCCACACTGAACCGGGAGAAGAGGAAGGTTACAACACCAATAATCGCATTAGTCGAATAATGTATCCCAAACTGTATAAACTCACACTGCAAAAATCAATAATATTCGCAATAAAATCATCGTTTTATCAATTGTGAGCGATTACTTCGTGTAAAGACTCTTAAACTGACATCTCATGGAATCTACTTAGAAATATTTGAAGTGTCATGTGAATATCGTGCACGTTTAATATAAATACACCAAGTTATTTGAAATCATCGCAAGTTTATTTCGTTTGTCATTGCTCATACATCACTGCGGTTGCGAGGCGAATGTGAAAAGATTAATCGTATATTATATATCTACAGAAGTAGAATACATTATACAAGTCGTATTAACGTAACATATAGCTATAGAGCTGCCGAGAAAAAGGCGAACTGTTACATTGTTGTTGCTATAATGTTGTTGCTGTTACCATTGTTGTTGTTATCGCCCAATTATAAATTTATTTAGTGTCATAACCGCGTAATAAATGACGTAGTGACAACAAAATCTATATTTGAAAACATAACTCGTATTTTCATTAGTTATTATTTCATTCTATACGAAATACAATAATATATTTTTGTGTATGTATAAATAATTTAATATCTAATAGATGTATGTCCCAGATTCGTATGATTTACTTACTATAATATAGAGACTAACTCACATCTTGTAAATAAAACCAACTAAAATAATTCATAACAACAGCGATGGATTATAGTAAATAAGAAATAAATTCACTTTTGTAAATTTCACTTCTTTACCAAACAGAACACGGACCAAAAGTACGATTGGCTCCTTCATAATTTACTTGAATCCATCACTGTAAACCAGTCAATAATAATCAATATGAACGACATAAAAATAAGTGTTAAACAAAATGTAATCTCTGTATTATTTCAATGAATAAATTAATAACTAAAAAGATTGAATATATAAATAAAAATTAATCAATACTTGGATATTATATTAAGATGTTTATGTTTTTCGTCATAACGTATTTTTTCTTTACATAAATTTATAATTTAATGATAACATATAGCTTTAGGTAAAATGTTTCGTGTATTTCTTATTTATTTTTCTTAGAAATTTACTTGGTGATGTGCTCAAAACATTATCCATTTACACGACACTTCAATAACTCAATGCACTGTCATATCATAAATTACTGACATCAAATACAATAATTAAATCTACCAAACATTGAGCACTAACAATTATACTGTTCATTATGTAATAAAATAAAGTTAGAATATGTTAAAAGAAAACACAAAATATATAAAGATAAATGTTTTATACTACCAATACTATTGTTTTACAAATAATTTTAATCCAATTTTTCAAATTATTCATAAAACCTACGGTAAGTAATACAATTTTATTATACACTTGAATTTGAATGAGTGATGTTTTGTACAATGTATTTGTACCAAGATTGGCTACCTCAGCACTAATCTTGGTTATTCGAACAGGTTTATTTTGTCAAATTCCTGGTTATAGTCCTGGTCTTCATTATAAAAAAATCTGATGTGGCCAGCACTTTACCTTCCGTCAATTATATGAGGCATTTATGAAAATCTACCCGTGAACTGTTACCGGTAAACAGCTGTTTATCAGGTTATAGCTACCGGAATAGATATTTTATGAACGCAAGGAGTAAACAGGGGTAGATCCATAACCTATAAAAAAATTAAAATTTCAAACAGGTTAGAAATTTGATGTAGTTAACTGAGCAGAATCCTACTTTGAACACATTTCCACTTTTAACGCGTACGCTTCGCTTTGCATCACTACCTTTTTTCGAGATTTGATTCTTCATGAATCCGGTAAATGGTAGATGCGGTATCTACCGGTAGAATTTTCGTAAATGCCTTGCCTATGTATTTTCGATAAAATCTATACAGAATGTTCCTTGCAAAAGATTCTAAATTTCTTGTATGTACATTACCTTTCGACAGTTGTATGTATTTTATACAAATTCCATACAGAAAGTTTCGAGCAAAAAGATCCTATATTTCGAGTAGAATAACACAAATATACTACGAATATGTCAATTGACACTGACATCTTTCAATCAGAATTTTCTTAATATAGTAGCTGTTTCTAGCATAGCTAGCTAATTTATGAAATTTAATTTCTTTATAATTTTATAACTCTATATCCATTTAATATGAAGTATAAAATGCAGTCAAATTGTATATAGAATACAATGTTCTTTATAATTTTATTATTTATAATAACATTAAATGTGAAAAAATTATATTTAACATCGTTTTTTCAAGAAAAACTGTTAAAATCTTCAAATGAGGGAACTTCCGGTTGACCAATTATAACCAAAATCTAATCAGCTCTTCATATGGATGCAACGAAGAGGAATACAATAGAATTAAATTTTTTGGAATTGTAGTATTAGAGTTATCGTAGACGAAAAGGTGACGGAAGGTAAAAAAATATAATTAATATCATAACTTAACAACTAACACTTTTTAATGTGTTAATTTTACACTTTGGCGGTCAAAATACACAAGGTGCGTTCAATGAAGATAGCTAGTTATCAAAACGTATGAACGGCAACTTTGGCGCGAATATGAATTCAAATATTTAACTTTTGTGGTTGAGCTGCCCAATGTGCAACGCCAATGTTTTATTGTGGTCAAAAGTAGTTTTTTCATCATTTGAATATTCTTTATCCTTCTTAGTATCTATTAATTCTCCATCTAAAAATGTTTGTGTGTTTACAGGTTCCGCGAAGGGCCATATTATATCCGCCAGTACCTGGTAACTACAAGACCCACTAGACGAAAATAACCGAAAACCGATATTTTTTATATGAATAAATAAATAAAAGAGTTTTATTATTTACCTTTTCCATGTAGTAACAAAAGAGAAAGGGAATTAAACTAAAATTTTCCTAATCACCGGATAGGAGCTTATTTTAGCCTCAGGAGCAAATGTGACCACGGATTTGAATTATGCAGATCTAAGTAAGTTTAATAACAATTGTTCGGCCTTTGTAGCCGTTTTAGTGCAGCAATTAGCGCAGGGCCTTTGCCACAAACTTGAAGGGCAAATTTATTGTAAAACAAAGGGTTTTATCAAAGGCGTTTTTTGGCGTTGAACCAGTTTCGTAATGTTTTCAAAATTATTTCATACATGTCATAAATGTGGGAATCTCTAAAATACTGTGTTTTTAACTAATGACGTATAAATTTAAATCTGTCAAATGTAAATTAGACATTTAAGTGAGTTTGAGTTTGTGGTGTACATAAAAACTATTCAAAACAGTGATTCAAAACCGATTCCTTGGCTGCACTCTATTGTTATTTTCTAACAAAAAATATATGCATTTTAATATTTATTTATACTGGATAACCCAGAATTATTATTTTTTTAACTAATATGTAATGATTTAGAAACGTTTACCGGTGTTCCGTGTTCTTGAACGTTTACCCCCTCTGCTACGAAATAATTCGAAACTGTTTCAAACCAACGCAGCGGATCGGTTTGAAAACATATAAATGTGTTCCAACCAATTTCGTCTCTGTCGTCACCGTTGTGTCGCCAAAATATGTTTTTTATATTTTGCGTTCATAATGAAGTCATTACGATACGCAATTGCGTATCGTAATGACCTTCATTTCGATACGCAATTTTTTGTTTTAGACGGTTGGTACTAGATGACGTTTCTTTAACCCATTTTTACCTAATTTATTTTTAGTTAATTGACAATTCATTTTAATAATTACTACGTTTACATGCAGTTTTGAAAATGGTTTCAGTTTTCAGTCAAAATTATGCGAAACTGTTTACATGCAATTTTCAAAACAGGTTTATAGATCGATTTGAAAACAGTTTCGGCGCATGCGCATTTAGCTGATGAAAGTGACAGATCCTCTTCACTCCAAATTCTTCGATTTGCCATTTTTCCAATTATTTTTTCTACTTTGTACCATTACCCACTAAAACTACACAACAGTCACTTTATTTGTAGGTTAGTAACACCAAGTAACACAAAGCGACAGAAACGTTATGCTATTTACGCATGCGCAAAATCTAAACTGAATTTTAAGTGTTCACATGAGTAGTTTTCAAACTAGTTTTCAAGTCAAACCCATGAAATTTAGTTTCGGTTTGTGAGAACTCAAAACCGTTTTAACACTGTATACATGACGTTTTCAAAACTAAAAACGTTTTGAAAATGGTTTGAAAACTGCATGTAAACTTAGTAAATATAATGTCGAAATTATTATTTTTTTTATTTAGGGAAGATTATTTACATGAAAATGTACAAATGGTTACACATATAATCACAAATTGAGTAAGTAAATGTTATTGTAGAAGGCGCAAAATATAAAAAATAGTATAAAGAACTCATTTTATAAGACTTTCTTTCGCACTTGTCAATTAGAAAACTCGCTAGCGCTCGTTTTCTAAATTTTGACGCGTGCGAAAAAAACATGTCTTATAAAACACGTTCTTTAATATACTATTTTAACACTACGAAATAGTTTCAAACCAATCGCCAAAAAACGCCTCAATTCTGTGCAAGCCAATGGGAAGCGTGGGTTCAAATTCTCTTGATACGTTATTTAATGTCAAACCCTTCGAAAATATTTTGGGGTTCATGTTCATGGAAACGGTTGGGTTTTTAAAATTTCCTTGAAATTTATCGTTTTCTTAGCATCGTTTATAAAACAGGGATCGTAGAATAACATAAGTTTCAAGGGCCAAGGGTTTAAAAATTCGTTAATTAAAATTTGACAGTCTGTTTTTAAAAAAGTACCAAATTTTCAATTTTTTACCGCCGGTCATGTTTACCTCTTGTATATATATAGATGTTTCTCGTGATATTTCTAACAAATTTAACAATGATTTAAGGGTAGTTTTATTAAAATAGTTTACGGAGTAAATTTATAATTTATTTATTAATTCTGCATGTTACAAATATTTAGTTAGTGTAAGGTCTTTGTCATAAAATTTAGGGATAAGCTGAAGGGTTTACAATAATTCTGTGCATGCTAATCGAAAGGGCGTGTCGAAATCTACCCGATACGCTAGTTTCCTGCATTTCACTTAAATTACTAATCTAAGCGGAATTAACTGTACATACTTGCCTGTCTCTGTTCTGGTATTTTCCCCTGAAATAAATAATGGATTGTAAAAAAATGTATTAGTTTAAGTAATTTTTATTGTTTACTTGTAATACATTGTTGTCTTTATTATGTTCATAGCTTATATTGGATTTATTTTCATTCTTGTTTGCTTTTATAAATAATATACTTTACCTACCTTTGTCCTGAAAATTTTGAAATAGGGATAAATAATAGTTTGTATAAATAAATTTTATTTGTATTTATTCTTTATTTGTATTTTACATTTCATGCAATAACCCTTGATGTACAATATTATATACAATAAAAAATAATTAAAATATAATTTGTCTATTTTTCACTCCTTTTCTTTGTCATCAATATGTTTGGGAATTGAAATGCAATGAATCGTGCATGGATGTTTCTTTTAATATGAAGCTTATACCTATTGGGAATTGAAATTCAGTGAATCGTGCATGGATGCTACTTTCAGGTAGCATCTATGCACGCTAAAATAATTTTGATCGTGCATAGATGCTACTTTCAAGTAGCATCTATGCACGCTACAAAAATTTTAATCGTGTATAGATGCTACTTTCAGGTAGCGTCAATATAGGGCGTATACCTATTGGAAATTTAAACTCAGTGAATCGTGCATGGATGCTTCTTTTAATATGAAGCGTATACCTACTGGGAATTAAAATTCAGTGAATCGTGCATGGATGCTTCTTTTAATATGAAGCGTACTACTTTCAGGTAGCATCTATGCACGCTAAAAAAATTTTATTCGTGCATAGATGCTACCTGAAAGTAGCACCACTTTTGTCGAATTTTGTTGAAAATTTCTGGTGGTATGAGTATAACAGAAATGAAAAGAGCACTTTGAATTTAAAGTTTTTTAAAGGATATACGCTTTAGAAAAGTGTCGAATTATATGTAGGCATGTACTTAAAATATAAAAATAAGATATGTTTAAAAAATCATTTTGAACAAATACCTATTAGTAAAAGAAATAAATAAAACATTTTTTAAAATAAAAATAAATATTTATTGCATCAATTATAAGTACATTATTGTTACAAAATTAATAATACCCTCTACACAATAAATAACAATCACAATTAGAACAATTACAAACATTTTATTTGTATTATATGCTAAAAGGAATTCATGGGTGAAGGTAAGGCGTACGTTATTTGAAAAAAAAAATATTATTTTGAATATATCCTACACTAACTAAATTTTATAATTAAATTAATGATTTATTAATGTATCTTGAGATGTCCTTAAGGGGTCCTTGGTCCGCTCTTGATCCTGTAATCACACAGAAAAAAATTATTAGACAGTTATTTCCAAAAACCCACCTCAGACTTCAATAACTCGCTTAACATCAATCCCTAGGGGCTATCCATTAGTTCTTTGTCCCTAGTTAACGTATACAAAATTTGAAACAAATCTGAGTCAAAAAGATTTTTTTACCAAAAAAACACCACCTTCTCAATTTCGATCGGGAAAAATTTTTTTGAGTTAGACATGGCAACCCCTTAATTCGACCCTAAGCTACCGGAATCGATATTTTAAGAACGCAAGTGGTAAACAGGGTCATTGACATATTACATAAATGGACCCAACGTAGACAGAGAGGAATTGACGCTCACCTTAGAAAAGGAAAGATAGATAAGCGGGGCAACGTCAAACAAGAACATTGTTGCGGTCTGTTGTTTTGTTTGCTGGTCTGACAGTAGTGACAGCTAGTAAAAGTGCAATATATTTCCTCAGAATATTAGTAAATAGCTATTTGTGTATTAAGAGCGCAAAATGGGACATTGTCGATTGAGAGGTTGTTGCCGCGCGACGCAGGAGCGAGGCATTCTCTCGAAATCGACAATGTCTATTTGCGCTCGAAACACACACAAGATTTTTTTCTACAGTCGCCACAATAAGGTCCTCTACCATAACAAAATTTATTTTTTATTTATTTTTACTTATCGGTATTTTCCATTCTTCTTGAGCTATTGCTTCAATCTAATCTAAGCATTTTATACTTTCGTTTTTGTAAATGAATGCCCTATTTCATTTTCACAGCAGTGCGGCATTTTGTTTGGTTATGTAAGTGGGTAATGTGTAACTACAGTATTATTAATTCCTGACTAAACGTTTCGATTAAGAATGTAGCCAAGTAACATTTCTCAACATTGTATAGTTAGAAATTTGAGGAGCGAGCGTTTTTTCTACTTTGTCGCTCTAGAGCGGCAAAGTGACATTTTGCGTTGACAAAAGAGAGCGCAAATAGCTACTTTGTATATAGACTGTAGAAAAAATAATATTCATATCTCTAATTAAGAGTTAGTTACAATACAAAGTGAGTAATTTTGATTTAATGTAAAATAAAAATAATTTGAATGTAGTTTGCTGGTAATTCAGGTTATGTTCTGTCATTCATGCTATGCATGCATATGTGTGATTTCATTTATATTTCAGAATTTTTTTAAAATGGTAATATCATGCAGTGCAAATGGACGCACAGTTCGTTATCAAAAAGACAAAATTTCACAAGTCTTTCTTATTCGTCGTAAACTAAACTGTCATATCTTATATGAATGTTTTTTGAGTAGATTTCCGAAAGACGAACTGTGAACAGACTGGCTTATTGCAGTTAGGAAACACAATTTCAAGCCATCCAAACATTCTGTGATGTAGAAATCATTTTCAATCAACGGACTATACCTAAAATGTATATAAAAATAGTTTTAAATAAATAATATTAGCTAATGCAAAAGTATTTTTCTATATTTGTTATTTTTACAAATAATATAATATACGAATGAAATATTTCATGTTAAATCGAATATGAACTATATTTTACATTGTCATTTATTATGAATGTTATGTTATTTTTCATTTTGACTTTGCCCCTAACATAGCTTTATCTTTTTCTAAGGTGTGCGTCAATGCTTATACAGTAAAGCAGTACCTACGTTGCGTCCAATGACTTTATTCTGTTACATAACCTAAAAAAATGAACATATATATTTTATCGGTTTTGCATTGCAAGTTTAAATATAATT
The DNA here is from genome assembly GCA_963082715.1 of Harpalus rubripes. Lineage (NCBI taxonomy): Eukaryota > Metazoa > Arthropoda > Insecta > Coleoptera > Carabidae > Harpalus > Harpalus rubripes. Next base: position 17,248,330 of record OY720452.1, read on the forward strand.
ACTTATATTTGAGCTTAAATGCGTAATTATTTTATATTTATTGAAAATATATCATACAAACATTAATTATATATATATATATATATATATATATATATATATATATATATATATATATATATATATATATATATATATATATTTTCTTTAATTGTGTCTGCTCTTACTTGGTGAAACTTACAATTCATTTTATTTTTTAATAATACTTGGTTTTATGTTTCACAATTATTTTATTAGATTACTAGTTTCGCTATAACATTAGCATCATCAGATCTATATATATATATATATATTATACTTTCGCATATTTTTAATGACAATATATATATATATATATATATATATATATATATATATATATATATATATATATATATATATATATATATATATATAATATACTTTCGCATATTTTTAATGACACATGGCGGAAACTCAATTGTACCACGTGAAGTTAGTTGTTGTTACAAAACAAACTAGTCCTAAAGTTGGAATTTATCATTAATCTATACAAGATGTCTGTAACGACAGCATACTATTACTTTTATGACAAAATTTAGTTATTTAAGTTACAATAATTAAAGATTTCGCCCTAAAATTTGTAAACATTTTGCTAATTTTTGTGTTGAAAATAATCTTAAATTGACATATCACCAGAACAGTAATATCAACTGCTTTTGCCGGCCTAGGTCAGCAACAGCGCATTTCTGGACGATTTTGAGTTCTGTACTACTAGTCAAATTGGACGGAGGTACGAAATAGTTATTTGTATCACTAGTCCAGAAACTAAACATTTGCGAGACCGAGTTTATTTTGACAGGCCGAGCTGAAAGCGAGGCCTGCAAATACGAGATCTCGCAAAACAGTTTCTGGGCGTGTGATACACAAGATTTTTTGTGCCGACATCTCCATAAATTATTTGTATATTTCTCAACACTTTATTCTATTTTACATAACCTAAAAAAATGAACATATATTTTTAACGGTTTTGCATTGCAAGTTTAAATATAATTACTTACATTTGAGCTTAAAATGCGTAATTATTTTATATTTATTGAAAATATAGCACACAAACATTAGTTATATATATTTTATATACTTTAGCATATTTTCAATGACAGATAGCGGAAACTCAATTGTATCACGTGAAGTTAGTTGTAGTTACAAAACAAACGAAACAAATTAGTCCTAAAGTTGGAACTTATAATTAATCTATACGAGATGACAACAATGACAGCATATTATTATTTTTATGACAAAATTTAGTTATTTTTTTTTCTACTTTCCTTTTCTTTTTCTTTTATTCGTCATTTTTTCGCAAATTCCTTTTATATTCTTTTTTAGGTATATTCTTTTGCGTTGTTAACTTTTTTTATTTTCATAATCTTCTTAATAATATACAAATATTTTTGACAGTGGCATACAAACATTTTTGACAGTGATTAATGTGTGAATTACAAACATTTGAATTTCTTGTCTTGAAGTAGTTGGATCTAAGAATTTTTACATCAAATTATTTTATATGCATTTCTTTATCTCTAAATCTACAGAAGATATAATAATGAATTTATATTTATCGAATAAAGAATTTAACGTTCTTTAATATAAATATTTACATAAATTTTTGATAATAGTACATTAAGATACAAGTTTCATAAGACATGATTTTAAAAGTGCACGCGTGTTTCTTAGAAACGAGCGGCTTGCCGCGAGTTTTCTAAGAGGACAAGTGCGCTGAAATGTCTTATGAAATGTGTATTTTATAGTATTTTTTCTATTTTAGTCATTTTTTCAAAAAAATACATTATTTCATGTTCAGGAATTTCTATTTCGGTTCTTTAATGTGTACTTTATGAAACTCATTTGGATGTCATAATGAAGTACTTTATGACACCCAAATGGGTATCATAAAGTACACATTAAAGCACCAAAATAGAAAAATAATATTTAGATGATTTTTTTCTTGTAACTACTACTTCCGGTTGTCCAATTGTTACCAACTCTTCCCATTATTGTTAGATTGAGGAATCCGTAGTTAAAAATGTCTTAAGTCTTATAGTATTTGAGAAATCGTGGATCCAACATCCACGCATCCGCATACACATACACATACGGACATCATCGTAAAAATGTTATAATCGGATTCTAGGGACCTTAAAACGTGCTTATTCACTAAAATCAGGATATGCGATTTTTAGCATGAATCCAATACCTCTCTTAGCGAGAGGTAAAAAAATGAATTTATTTACTTTACTTACATTCCAAGACCAAGATCTCAGCAACTCCTACTCGACATCTCACTACTCGAGCTCAATCTTTCGCGAAACTCAGCAATGTTCATTTTTTCTGTAATAAAAAATAATCATGCATAAGTATTTTGAATAAATAAACATTTAAATTAAATTATTAATTTATGCAATAATTGAATCGATTTCTAATAAATAAATTATTTGAAAACATTTGTTATTGTTTGAATTAACGTTTGTTAAGTCGATCCTACATTAGTCAACTTTGGTTGACGGCAACCGACAACTTCGGCTATGTCAACCAAAGTTGACTAATTTAATTTAGTAGTAGGTGCTAGTTGAAAGTAAGAACCGTATTAACCAAAGTTAAGTAACTGTCAACTTTAACTTTAGTTCAGCTTTAATTGCAAGTTGCCGTCAAATGTAATATAGAAGATTCCCGCTTTTGGCAACCATTCGCATTGCAACTGTAGTATTAGTCCGTGTTTTTAAATATACTTATTCACTTCTTTAAATGGTTTAAATTTTAAAAGTAAGCATGGCAAAGTGGCAATATTCATCTCTGAATATTTATGAAAAACATGACATTCTGTGGAATATAAACCACAAATCATATACCTAATGCAAATAAAATTAAAACTTTTACAGTTATTACAGAAATTACAACTACATAAATATCTCGGTCCTGAATAAATATCTGAGTTTATCTGGTTGTAGATATAAGTTGACAAGTGGAATTAAATTTTGCAAATTTGGTTGAAAAACCCATGTTGCTTAAACCAAGGTTGCTAGTTACTTTTCCATAAACTATGCTCTGTCCCATTTAAGCCATTCAGTAGATGACACTGGCAACAGCGCAAATCTGAAGTAGCCAAAATTACATTGGGTAAACTTGTCTCTTGTCTGTAATTTCAGCCAATCAGAGAGGTCAAAACTATTCCCTATGCTCCGCAATACTGAATGGCTTAAATGGAACAAGGTATAAAGTTGACTAATGTATTTTCGGCTTTAGCAAAAAGGTTGCAATATAATGCTTAACGAGATGTTATATAATAAATGAAATAAAAAAAAAACACATTATCAATTTAAAAGATATTAATATTGTTGGGACAATGTTTAAACTTACGATTGTTGTTAATTTGCAACAATAGTTAATAATATTTCACTATTAAAAGAATAAAATATCCACAAAACACAAATGGCTATCACTGATTGCAGTAAAAGAACAGTTCCATATGTATATTTCACGGCAAAATGAAATGCATGTTTACTTTGAAATGGCTTCTCTGCATGTGAGAGAACATTCGACAAGAAACTAGAAGAACGCGCTGCGTAAGCGACACTAAACGACTTGCTTGATTTTGTTACGTCACGTCAAACTATTAAAACGCATTTTTTAAGAGACTCAATTTAATATTTAATATTATTATTAATATAAAATGTTATTTACGAATATTTAACCGTAAAATTTTATAGAAATAAAAATGATACCAAACAACCCTATGTTAAGTACCTACAAACATTTTTATATGATGTATTTAATACCCCATAATTTATTATGAAACAAGTGAAACAAATCTATGTATATTGTTTTAAGACTTAAGATATTTAAGTTTTAACTTACATTGTTCTAAGATGTGACTGATTATAAAGTATTGTTGGCCTGTTAATTACAATATTAATTAGTGTTTTTTTTTAAATTACCGATATCTGTGTATAAAGCAGATTGGCACACCCAGCAATGGTAATAAGCCATGATGATATATTTATTTATTTTATTTATTTAATTAGTGTTTTTTGTTTCATTCCAATAATTTCAATTGATTACTCAACAGTTTTTATTTAAGATTTGAATCCTACGATTAAAAAATATTGTAGTCCGAAATAATTAAAATGTTACGTATTCGTATTCTACACTATCTTTTTCGAACAACAATTCCAACATGTAGTATTTGTTAAGTATGATCTAATAGAGAATTTTATGTAGATAGAAATAATCCGCTAACACCTGAAATTTTCACCATTTGATTTTTCAATCATAGTTTTCCAACAACACTTGTATGTTTGCAATTAGACTATCTTAACGTTTCATTTTAGTTGACTTATGTATTCTTTAAAACCCGTAACTTTTACTTGTTTGTCCTTATATTAAAAATTTATTGCACCGTTGTTATTACACGTATTTTTCAAAAATTTCGATAGTAAAAGACAGTTATACATTTTTTGAGTTTTCTACGTTCTAACTATTTTGATAATTTTTAACTCCCGCTACCCTTGGTAAGGGAGGTATAGGGATCGTGCTAAAAATCGCATATCGAGATTTTGGTAAATAACGACGTTTTAAGGTCCCTAGTATTCAATTTTAACATTTTCCCGATGATGTCTGTGTGTATGTGTGTGTGGATCCTCTACTCTAACTCAAATACTAACATTCAGAAAATTTTGAAACCTTGTATTTCGAACTTTTTCTGTAATGGAAAGAGCCCATTAGATTTTGGTGTAAATCGGATACCTGGAAATGGCACTTTACCAGAAACTCAAAATAGTTTTTCTTCGAAAAATACCTTTAAATGTTATTTTTTCGACATTAATGTTATTATAAAAATTAAAGATTATTAAATTTTCTACGGATTTGCATTAATACTTTTTCTACATATTATATAGACAAATTTATAAAATATCTATAATTTAAATCCCGGAGCCTACGCTTTAAACACACAATACTCCTTGGCAGTTATTCAAATGTAACTGACATATAAATGTCACTGTCAGAGAACTAATCATTGCAAATTAATAATAGTAACGTTTTAAAAAGAAAAATGTAAATAGAACAATAGGAAAGGAAATCAATACAGTTTCCAGCATATGTAAATATGTAGGTATGTATTTAAATTAATAAAAATTAACGATTCACCAAAAAGTTTAAGCTAATTCTTATTTTTGGATTAGTGAATTCTATTTGATCCAGGTATTTAAAATTTAATCTTCATTTTATTATCAAAAATGTAGTTACTTGGATTAGATTAGACTATATTTTAAGAAATAAACTGCCATAATTAGAGTAAAATTCGCTAATCCAAAAATAAGTAAATAAATAAATATGTCATCACGGCTTATTACCCATTGCTGGGTGTGCCAATCTGCTTTGTACACAGATATCGGTAATGATGAAATATTTGTACCGTGTGGGCGCTTACCAGGCGTCACCTCACGGGCACTTATTGCTGGTGTGGAGAGTACACCACAGAGGTAAATTTTGTGCCATTTAAAATTGGAAATATTTGGCGTTGGTCGGGATTAAACCCGGTTTCCCAGATTCGCGACCTGTCACTCAGGCACGCGGCTACGAGACCCCATGGGGTCTCAAAAATAAAGATTAGCTTAATATTTTTTGTGACTCGAGCGGTACATGACGGGAGGTATTGTGTTCGCCACACCTGATTTTTTTAAAAATTTGACAATACATAATTGTTCAATATATTAAATGAAGATGTACCTACTGAAATCCAATGTTTGGATGGGCCTTTTATTTGTTAAACTTTTTAATTATTGTCCATTTGTGTAAAGTGTAAGTATATAACACTTTTATTGTGTTTTTAATTGTGCTATGTATAATGTTTGTAATCTTCATGTTTGTACTGACTCCATGTAATCATGTAAAAACTTATAGAGCCCTGAAGAAAATTGCTATACAGTGTACAGTCGAAACGTCGGCCAGGAAATATAGTTATTTTTCTACGAGTGCTATAAAAATAGACATTTACGCTCTCACTTGTCATTGTAAAGTTGATGTTTTTTGAGGAGCGGTCAAGTTCTTTTTGTGCAACCGGACGCGAAATAAGCATTTCGCAGTAGCAATACAGACCGTGAAATTGGATTTCGCGGCTATTGTAGGTAAACAATCACTTTGACGCTTGAGAATTACATGGTTTTGTTTATCAAATGTGAATCCCTTGAAGCTAACTTTCTATTTACAAACAACAAACAAAACTGTTTAAAATAAAATTTGTAATTACATATTTTTCTACGGTTGCACAAAAATAATTGTGTATACCTTTTCCGCGAAATCCTTTAGCGCCATCGAGATTATCTTGCCTCGGCGACAATTTTTCGTTCGGTACACTAAAGAGTGATTTCGCAGCCTTGATATTCAAATAACTATTTTGTGCAACCGGACGCGAAATATGTATTTCGCAGCCGCAATAGAGGCCGTTGTTATGGTAACGGCCGCGAAATGAATGTTATTTAATTATTTACAATATTAATGCCCAGTTGCACCACCAACACCTAAAATTCAAACTTGGTTTTATTGATGTTAACATCTATTGAATAATTGAATGGTAAAATATAAGTCACTCCTTTTTACCTTCCGTCGCCTAAAGGAAGGTATTGTCTTTGGTCAAAAAATTCGATGATGAGTTTTTAATGAATAAGCACGTTTTAGGGTCCCTAGAATACGATTTTACTATTTTTACGATGATGTATGTATGGATGGATGGATGTATGTATGTGTGTGTGACGATTTTTTCAGATCGCATAACTCTAATACCACACCTTTCCAAAAATTATAATTTTTGCGTATTCCTTTTCTTTAGATTCATATGAAGAGCTGATTAGATTTTGGTTATAACTGGTCGACCGGATGTACCCTAATTTGAAGATTTTAACAGTATTTCTTGAAAAAATGCTGTTAAATGTCACTTTTTCACATTTAATGTTATTATAAATATTTAAGAATATTTTATTATCTATACGATTTGATTACATTTTATACTTTATATTCAATGGATATAGAGTTAAAAAATTAAAAAGAATTTAAATCTACTACATCAAAAAAAATACATAGAACTGACGGAAGGTAATGTGCTGGCCACATCAGATTTTTTGCATTAATGATAGGTATTTTGTAAAATCAATAAATTTGAATTTTGTGTCTAGGTTAGATAAGGTTAGGTTAAATTACAATTAGGTTAGTTGAGATTTATTTAGAATAGACCAGGTTAGATTAGCTTAAAGTTAAAAATTATTTTCCTGCGCCACAAGATAATATAATAATACTTATGTAATAAGTTTTTGCAAGCATTGCATATTTTAGCTGCTGTATATTTAATACCAATTATATTTAATAATTATATTATTTATTATGCAGACTTCATAATGCAGTGTTATGTAAATTGTTGTGTATGTTTATATACGGAAAAGGTGTTATATGGACTCCAGTCTTGTGTTGTACTCGTTATTAAATACATATTATTATTAGTGTTTGAAATTGAAATGCAGTTCATTGTACTATATTATTGTCCCTCTCCTGTCATCAGAAGTGGGTTATGATCAAAGTGCAATACATCCAGGAAAAAAAAGGCACGATCGGCATGATCATCTTTTAAACAACAACGAAATTTAAGTTCAAGTGTACTAGCAGCAATCAGCAATAACACTTCGGACGAACGGCGATCTTGGAGGAAGAAACGGCAAAGAAGTCGCTCTCGGTATACGCCAAGTGAAAATTATGTCAATCGCCAATTCAGGTAATATCTATTCAGGGCAAGACGCAAGAAAATAGATGCTGATGTATTTGATTTCACCAGTGCGGTAATTATTATGATGACATAACCATTCAATGTTCACTTGATTGTGATGTTATATATCAGATTCGCACATAATTATTGGCCTTAATAAAAAATTCATTATTTATTTAAAAAAATTAACAGATACTTGAAAAAATCTGATGTGGCCAGCACATAACCTCTCGTCAGATATTTTACCTGGTTGTACGCATAAAACGAAAAATATTTTTAAATACAAATACACATATTCATGTTTCACTACAAAATAATTCTCACATATATTTGCAAAATCTATGGGATATTTTAATATAAATTATGTACAATACATACATTTATACATACAATATATTCAATATCCTGAAAATTTCTTTTTCTACTTTCCTTTTCTTTTTCTTTATATTCGTCATTTTTTCGCAGATTCCTTTTATATTCTTTTTTACGTATATTCTTTTGCGTTGTTGACTTTTTTTTATTTACATAATCTTCATAACGATGTACAAATATTTTTGACAGTGGCATACAAATATTTTTGACAGTGACATTTATGTGTCAATTACAAACATTTGAATTTCTTGCCTTGAAGTATTTTGGTCTGAGAATTTTTACATCAAATTATTTTATATGCATTTCTTTACCTCTAAATCTACAGAAGATATAATAATGAATTTATATATATCGAATAACGAATTTAACGTTCTTTAATATAAGTATTTACATACATTTTCGATAAATAATATTTATATTATTTTTTTTCTTGTAACTACTACTTCCGGTTATCCAATTGTTACCAAAACTTAATCAACTCTTCCCATTATTGTTAGATTGAGCAATCCGTAGTTAAAAATGTCTTAAGTCTTACAGTCTTTGAGAAATCGTGAATCCAACATCCACAAACACATCCACACACACATACGGGCATCATCGTAAAAATGTTATAATCGGATTCTCGGGACCTTAAAACGTGCTTATTCACTAAAATCTAGATATGCGATTTTTAACATGAATACAATACCTCTCTTAGCGAGAGGTAAAAATCTGGTGTGGCCAACACAATACCTCCCGCCATTTACATCCCGAGTCACAGAAAAGATTAAGTTTTTTGGATTAGCGAATTTTACTCTAATTGTCTAATTTTGACAGCTTACTTCTTAAAATATAGTCTAATTTAATCCAAGTAACTACCTTTTTTTAAACCCCTCAACAGGATTAAATCCCAATTACAGAGTGGGTTCACATTCACGCACATCCATGCCTTAGTAGGATTCGAACTCAGAGCCCCGAGGGCACTCATGACATGAGGCGTTGCTCTAACCATTGAGCCACCGGAACTATAATAAAATGAAGATTAAATTTTAAATACCTGGATAGAATAGAATTCACTAATCCAAAAATGAGGATTAGCTTAAATATTTGTGCGAATCGTTAATTTTTATTAATCTAAATACATACCTACATATTTACTTAAGCTGGAAACTGTATTGAATTCCTTTTCTATTGTTCTATTTACTTGTTCCTTTTTAAAACGTTACTAATATTATTTTGAAATTATTAGTTCTTTGATAGTGACATTTATCTGTCAGTTACATACATTTGAATAACTGCGTTTTGTTTGTTTAAAGCGTAGGCTCTGGGATTTAAATTATAGATAATTTTATAAATTTATCCGTGAAATATATAGAAAAAGTATTAATGCAAATCTATAGAAAATTTTAATTTTTATAATAACATTAATTTCAAAAAAAATAACATTTAAAGATATTTTTCGAAAAAAAACTATTTTGAGCTTCTAGTAAAGTGCCATTTCCGGTTATCCGATCTTCACCAAAATCTAATGGGCTCTTTCCAATACACAAAAAGTTCGAAATACAAGATTTCAAAATTTTCTGAATGATCGTATATCAGTTAGAGTGGAGGATCCACGCATACATCATCGTGAAAATGTTAAAATTGGATTCTAGGGACCTTAAAACGTGGTCATTTACCAAAATCTCCATATGCGATTTTTAGCACGATCCTTATACCTCCCTTACCAAGGGTAGCAGGAGGTAAAAAATAACTTTGTAATAAACGAAATATGGATTTATTTATTTTTTTGTTAAAATATGAACAAATGATAACTGATCTGTAAAGTATGATCGAAATTAGAGGGCTCTATTTCGAATATATGTAATAAATACCTACATATATTTAATGCTTGGCTCTTATTTCTTCCTTGTAAATGTAGAACAAAGAGCAAAAGAAAATTAAATCAATAACAAAAGTTCGGTGCAAGAGTTGTTTGTTGTCTTAATAAAAGTTCTTCTGAAAATATAACAAAGGAAGATTATTATAATAAACATAATTTGTGTTAATTATTATCAATTTCCATATTTTGTTTGTACTTTTTTGAATAAGGCGGATTTTAAAAAATAATAAAGAAAATGAATCAAAAACAAATGTGATAGACAACGAATACCAATCAAATCATCCAAACGTCAACATAATGAGTTCATGCAAACTAAATATATTTTACACATTTATTAGACCGCACCCTAAATTAGTCGAAAAAGTTTGGAGTTTGCAAACTTTTTCACAAATTGAAATTCGTGTGCACCAAATTTCAGTACACGTTGCCATAAGACAAACGTCAAATCATCCAAACGACAACATAATGAGTTCATTCAAACTAAATATATTTTACACAATTATTATACCGCACCCTAAATTAATCGAAAATATTTGGAGTCTGCAAACTTTTCCACAATTTAAAATTCGTGTGCACCAGATGTCAGTACACGTTGCCATAAGACAAACTCCACGAATTTCAACTAATTTTACCGAATTTCGGGCTGTGAATGCGGCTAAAGTGGTTAAGATTAAGATTACTCAACATGTAAACCATGCCAGGGATCTTAACTCTCGAAATACGTACCTATATGTATACTTTATATTTTCGCTGAATTTATAGGTAAAGAATAATTTTTAATTTTATTATCAGTTAGCCTTAGATTTCATAACATTCATTTATTAACAAAGTATCGTTGTATTTTGTTCAATACAAGTTTTACGTGGTAGTAACAATTAATTATTACCCGATACACGCCGGCCCTTATTTAGATTCACGAATTATGGTAAATGTTGAGTGTAACGTTTTTATTTATTTGGGTGAAGTGTAAATCTTAGACAATTATAATTAATTAAAATTAAGGTTAATTAAACTGTAATGAAAGTTACTATTACTAATATTAAACAATTATTAAAAACTAATTAAGACTAAAACCATAATTAACTAGATAACACTAACACTATTTATTTAATCAATTAACATTACTATTTATTTCCACGGTATTACAAAATTATTTATTTCACTACGCGTTCCAATCTTAGACTGACGGTCTGTTGCAGACTCCTGTAGACTGTTTACGCGACATTTATATTTATATCACTATATCACGTTCAACTGTCCGCCTACCGACTACCGACCTCCATAGCGTCTACATACTCGACTGACTCAACAGCGTCTGTATATTCAACTGCTCGGACAGAAGTCACCTCTTTCACAACACTATCTGTCTATTTATGTAACTCTCTATCTAACTTCCACAGCCTCAGTATCGCCAACTAGCCGTATGCCATAATTCTTCAACACCACTGCCGAGTATTCACTTACACTTGCCGTTACTGTCCCCATATACCTAGCTTCCCAATGCTCTTCAACACTACCGAGTATTCTCTTTAACAGCTATCTCGGTATACCAGTAACTTTCCGACTTGCCGTTACTGTCCTTGTACACTATAGCTTCTCAATACTCGTCAACACTACCGAGTTTTCACATCCACAGCTATCCCAATATACCAGTAACTTCCCGAGTACCTACTCGACACCAACTGCATACACTCACTACGATACTGCTGTGCTTCTCACTAACACTTTACTCTCTAACACTCCATGTCAGTATCTCTATGACTCTGTATGTAACTAATTAACTTCCGAGTATAGCTCTGTCTCTTTTATACAGCTGTCATTATCTTCTAGTAAAGCTCTAGAATGTTCGACCGCACAATAACAATGAACAGAAAAGGTTCAGGCGACCGGAAGTAATTAAACATGTCGCGACTCGTCTGTTTACGTCGCCCAGCTGCTAGCGCGATTACGTCACCGCTATAAATAGACACTCGGTTACAGCGGCAGCGACGGCGGGCATTCCACGTTACAATAGCAAGTAATAGATGTCACACGATGACGTTGGCCATTGCGTAGAGTGAAAATCACGTTTAAATTGTTTATATTATGTCATAAAATGCCTGGTCAATTTATTGTCGATTACTGATAATTTATTACTTTATAAAAAATCAAGATTTTAAACCTCTTACCCTGGTGCCCTATGAAATACTTCCTACATTTGCTCCTAGAATAAATCGGCTCGATCTACAGAGGAGGGAGATTAAAAGATATATATGTTCAAAAAAAAACGAAGAATAGAAGAATATTCTAAATCAAGAAGCTGTTGAACGCAGCGCAATGCACACATCCATATATAACTTTGGCGGTTAATTTAGTTTCGAGATACATGCCAATCCTGATAAACAGCACTGGATACTTCAAATCAGCAAATCAGCACTATATCATAAACTGAATACGGACATATGTTTCCTCAAGAGCAATAATAAATTTCAAGACACTCAATAACAGCAATAATTCCTCACGATTTAGCAAAATATATAATATGTGGATTTATAAACGAGGCAGCAGGATATAATTCTAAGGGTAGGAAATATAAAAAAAATCTAATGTGGCCAAAACAATACCTCCCGCTATTTAATTTTTATTAGGTAATTTAAATATACATGCCTACATATTTAGTTATGCTGGAAACTGTATTAAGATTCATTCCATATAACTATGGTTCCATTTACTATTTTCTTTTTAAAACGTTATTATTATTAATTTGAAAGTGACATTTGTCTGTCAGAAACATTTGAGATATAAACTGTAACCAAGAAGTTGTACTTGCTCCGGGATTTAAAATATAGATAATTTTATAAATTTATCCATAAAATATATAGAAAAAGTATTTATGCAGATTTGTAGAAAATTTAATAATCTTTAATTTTTATAATAACACAAATCTTGAAAAAATAACATTTCAAGGTATTTCTAAAAGAAAAACTATTTTGAGCAAGTAAAGTACCATTTCTGGTTATCTGATTTACACCAAAATCTAATGGCTTCTTCGCATATTAGAATAAGGTAGAAATATAAGGTTTCAAAATTTTCTGATTGATAGACTATTTGAGCTAGAGTCGAGGATCCACACAAATACACACATACGCACACATACACACAGACATCATCGTGAAAATGTTAAAATTGGATTCTAGGAACCTTAAACCGTGGTCATTTACCAAAATCTCGATTTGCGATTTTTAGCACGATCCCTGTACCTCCCTTACCAAGGGTAACGGGAGGTAAAAATATAGGAAAAATTGGATTGAGGCCGAGTAGATGGTTGGATATTAATGTTACATTTTTTTTAAATGACAATGATTATATACAAGCAAGTATCCTAAGTCCGTGAAAATCTGTCCCATTAGATAGGGGAACATTTAATATTGTTATTTAAAAAAAATCAGGTCGCTAGTATAGTTTGGATTGTTCTTTCGAATAACGATGCTCAAATTATTATCCCTGCTTGATTTCGAGTTATGATGCCAAAGTTATAATTTTCAAATGGGCAGCATAGTAGAAAGTTATTTAGTATTCTCTACGTAAGAATGCAGTGCGCAATAAAAATATAATATAATAATATAATTCTTGACAACATACATTCATATGTACACAATTGAAATAGTTTCTTTTTGCTACACAAGTTCTAAAATCTGTTCATACGGCGACGTATACCGTAACTTTTTTTAACGACCACCCTAATATATACGAAGCATACTTAAATTAACCAAATACAATTGAAAATTAACTAAAATTACTAAATAAAGTAAAACAACAAATCCATTATTCCAGCATGATTATAAATTCAAATAAATAACCACTGCAATTAAAGTATTACATTAAAATTATCTGTATTATAAGTATGTATTACGCCCAGTGTTTAAAAAATAATTATAAGTAGCTCTTAAATGAATTAGCATATATGAAAAGTTAATTGAGCTAAAATATTTGGCACATTAAGCATATCGTTTACAATTTTATATAAAAATAGATCATGTTGCATGTAGACTTTCAAAAAATTAAGTATTAAACAATTATAATGGATAGTTAAAAGTATTAAAGGTAACAATTACAAAAAAGACCAAATCAATAATACATCTTACTTAATCTAAGTGAAACAAATATAAGTTTCTAAAAATTAAATTTCAATACAATCTTAAGATCTTACAATCATAGTCAAATGCAATGCACTATGAATTTATAAATGAAATGCTAGGTTCATGACAAAAATAGTAACACCTATTTCATTTTTTGATACATCAATTTTAACTGCATTTAATACCTACATTATAATAAAGAACTATATTTTACGATATATCTAAATCGTGCTCTCGGTATACCATTCAACGATTCAGTTGTGAATCTTTCTCGAATTATGTTAATTAATTATTCCCCACTGGCATCACGCTGTGATACACAAAGACATTCGTTGGAACGGGTGACCGTTATTAAATAAAATATTTTGTAAAACAATTGTATATTTTATTAAATATCACCTAGATATTTTTTATATTCATCAATGGTAATTATCTTTCGTTTTCTATTACATTTTCATTAATTAGAAGTGCAACATATTCAAATGCTGTGATAATTTTATTGTATAAACAGATGTTAAAATTTTAAAGGCATCGATTTGAATGACGTTAAAATATACAGTTTTAACACCTAATTTTAACACGGGTGTTAAAATTTGAACAGAATTAATAGTTACAGAATAGAAAATATATTTTTACAGCAAGTTTATTTTTAACATATTGTTTAAAATTAACAGTGTCCTTACAGAATACACCCCAACATATCTGAATTAATAAATAAACTGACGTTACAGCGAAAGTATTGTCAACAACGAGGATTGTGTTAAAATGGAATGTCCTAACTTATGAATCGATTCTGTTCACATCTGTAAATCTTACAGATCTGTAAATTTGTAAATAATGTACAAAATCAGAACGAAACCTGCACTCTTATGTATAATTTTATATTAATCAACAAAAATAGATGCGTTTTCGTCAGGTTTTTAAAGATTTACAGATCTGTAAGATTTACAGATGTGAACAGAATCAACCCATTAGTCGAAACAATATGAGTTTTTGAAAGACAAGCGTGTTACATCCATTCTTATCGCACACGCTTATTGTGAGAGAGATAAATATATGTCAATTTGTTAATTCGTTCATGGTACAGCTGACCTTGATCGGACATATTTCAATAATTTTACTGTAGGTATGTACTTTTTTACCATAATTTCACTAAAAAATGAAACCGAATAAACCTAGTTACAATTTTTATTCATATTTGAAATTCCTTGGGAAACTTCCCAAAGGATATTTCCTGGAAAATTTCTAAGAATTTTCCCGTATCTTTAAATTTCGGAAATTGACCCCTCTCTA
Source organism: Harpalus rubripes (assembly GCA_963082715.1). Classification (NCBI taxonomy): domain Eukaryota; kingdom Metazoa; phylum Arthropoda; class Insecta; order Coleoptera; family Carabidae; genus Harpalus; species Harpalus rubripes. The sequence continues at coordinate 17,263,739 of OY720452.1, forward strand.
AAAGTAAATACCTAAGCAAATCAGAAAAACGCGGAACTTCTTCAACACAGTGAAAACATTTATTATTTTTACAATTAGGTACCATAAAAAAAATACTTAGTACAAAATGACTACGATATTTATTTTTAACTAATCAGACCTTCAAGGCTTAACTAAGAATTTCAAGCTTTGTATTTTCAACAGTGTATTTTCGTGTGGATGTAACAAGCACTTGAACTCAATTATTTTTAACTAGAAACATACAGGGTGTTTCAAAAATACTGTAAAAATATTTAAGGGCATATAGGACTGACCAAAATAAGTAAAAAAGCTTAATCAACGTGGGTCCGACCTTCCATAGTTTCCGAGGCAGTACAAAATGAGTTTTTACGGGGTTTACTCATGCTAACTCGAAAACTATAAGAGTTATGATTTTGATTAAATGGGATTCTTTGTTTACCTTTCAAAGATCATCTTAGATGTGCTTTTGTTGTTTTTTTTTTTTAATACAAACAATGAGGTGTTGCAAAAAAATTAACATATCTTTTTTCTTCTGAAATTCGAATAAGTATGTTCTACAGTATTATTAGCCAATGATAAAACTGGAAAGATGATGAAAAAAAAACAAATGTATCATACATCAACGTCAATGATTGCTTTAATGACAACTGTGTGACATAAGGTCTGACTTATAGTGCAGCGTGATTTTTGGTTCTTTAGTGTAGTTCTTAGTTATTTATTATTATATTACAGCGTTATATTTCAGAGTTCAATGCCCTGTATTATAAAAGATGGATAAGTAAAGCACTAGCAAAGTAAAATTTACTCATGAAGTAAAGTACTTTATTCCAGAGATTTTCGTCAAAACAAGAATAAAAATACTAGCTAATTAAATCTATAGTATAAATTACTCCAACGATGTGCGAGGAAGTAAATTTTATTCCGTAAAATAAATTTGACACATGTCAACATTAACTAAATTAAATTCATTATACATTTCATCCCATGTATTATTTTTACATTTATTTATCTCCAACATGTTTGCTTTGTCTATTTTCCCCGTTCTCTTTTTTCCATTTTAGTTGACACCTGACACGCACACATACATTATTGTCTATTTTGACTTTTGGATTTATTTCGTGTTAGGAACATACAGAATACATATTGTTAAAACTTATATAAAACTTATTCCAGCGACACATTGTTTGGAACAGATCCTCCAGTTGGAGATTCACATTATCGCCAGTAGTGGTCTTAAGAAATACCGTCTAGTAATGTTTTATCCTAGATTTATCAATCTCTCTTATGCTCCAGTAGTGCAAAGATTAGCCGGTATAAGAAACCGTAGCCTGAGTGCATCACATTCCAGCTAAAAAATTAAATGTATTCAATAGTTCTTATTTAATTATAAAAATATTTATATTTACATCAAAATGATCTTTACAACAAAGAAGTTATGATTTTATGTTTTATCTTTACTTGCGACAACCATTTCATTCTTCTTTCTTCGTTTTGAGGCACTACTAGAAATATTTTCCCTATTATCAGTTCTATTTGGGCACACTGCACAAAACACTTTTTTACAACCATGTTTGATTATTTCCAAATACAAAAATCAGTAGTAGTTGACAGCTGTCATGACTGTCACTCGTTTTATTTACGTTGGTGGCAAATGTAAGCCACACCCTCATTGGTAAGTTCGATTCGAACGTCATCAGTCGAAAGGGGAAGCGGAAATTCAAACATTATAATTTCAAAGACAATTTTCTCATGAATGAAGGATAATACGAAAAAAATAAAAAATATGTGTAAAATATTTTTTCTTAATCTTTCGATTAAAGCAAAGAAAAAAAAACCGTGCAACACCTCATTGTACTATGTTAAATGTTGTGGCGACCTTGGCCAATATTTAATTTTCAAATAACTTCGTAACTATTAGAAATTGAGAAAAACGTTTCATATAAAATTTTATGGTTTTTTTATAGTCTATTTGCTGACATAGACAAAATTTGTTCGATCACTATCTTTGTCAGTTTTTTTTCAATTTTTCGCTTTTCTCGGAAACAATTGAAGATCAGTCCCATGTTGATTAAGCTTTTTTTACTTATTTTGGTCAGTACTATATGCCCTTAAATTTTTTTACAGTATTTTTGAAACACCCTGTATAATATGGCCACCACGTAACCGACTGTCTACCTACAAATTACAAAGTAAGTTCTAATATATTTCATACTGATATTGTAAATAAAATAGTTTTAAAATAAATATTATAACAAAATGATAAGAGTACAACACCATTTCCGGTATTTACCGAAAGTTGATTAATAAAGAAATTAATAATATAGGTACGCGTACTTTTCATGATGATAACTAAAAGTACTTGAAAACTCAATAACAAATGAAATTTATAAAATACTATTTCTGGTTGCATGCGTACCAAGAATTAATCAAAATGACATAGTCACAAAAAAGATTAAGTTTTTTGGATTAGCGAAATTTACTCTAATTTTGACAGCTTATTTCTTAAAATATAGTCTAATTTAATCCAAGTAACTACGTTTTTATTAAACCCCTCAACAGGATTAAATCCTAATTACAGAGTGGGTTCGCATTCACGCATATCCACCGGAACTATAATAAAATGAAGATTAAATTTTAAATACCGGGATAGAATAGAATTAAATATTTTTGCGGATCGTTAATTTTTATTAATCTAAGTACATACCTTCATATTTACTTATGCTGGAAACTGTTTTGAATTCCTTTTCTATTGTTCTATTTACTTTTTCCTTCTTAAAACGTTACTAATATTATTTTGAAATGATTAGTACTTTGATAGTGACATTTATCTGTCACTTACATACATTTGAATAACTGTGTTTTTTTTTGTTTAAAGCGTAGGCGCTGGGATTTAAATTATATATAATTTTATAAATTTATCCGTAAAATATATAGAAAAAGTATGAATGCAAATCTATAGAAAATTTAATAATCTTTAATTTTTATAATAACATTTATCTCGAAAAAATAACATTTAAAGGTATTTTTCAAAGAAAAACTATTTTGAACTTCTAGTAAAGCGCCATTTCCGGTTATCCGATTTTCACCAAAATCTAATAGGCTCTTTCCAATACAGAAAAAGTTCGAAATACGAGATTTCAAAATTTTCTGAATGATAGTATTTGAGTTAGAGTGGAGGATCCACACACACATACACACAGGCATCATCGTGTAAATATTAAAATTGGATTCTAGGGACCTTAAAACGTGCTCATTTACCAAAATCTCGATATGCTATTTTTAGCACGATCCCTATACCTCCCTTACCAAGGGTAGGGGAGGTAAAAAATCTTTTTTTGTTTTTAGTCAGACCTGACTGCATTTGATTTTTAATGTCTACATGACATCACGGCGACACCTATTGCTATATCCTTCTCTCGCACAAGCTCTATAGTAGGCAGCGAGAGAAAGACAGCACTAATGTGACGTCAAAGTGACATTGACAACAAACTTCGCAAAGTAATTATTAAAAAAATGTTTTGTTTACCTTAATCGCTATTTATTGAGTAATACTTTAAGTATAAAGTGTACATTTTATTATTTTTTGTTATGGTGCAGGATCCCACTTTCCTTAAACCACAGTAGCAGTATCGTCCATTTATTTATTAAGTAATACTTTAAGTATAAAGTGTACATTTTATTATTTTTTGTTATGGTGCAGGATCCCACTTTCCTTAAACCACAGTCGCAGTATCGTCCATTCAAAATTTTTCCGAAAACTTATGTGGCATATGGTATGCATTTACTACGTTTACATGCAGTTTTGAAAATGGTTTCAGTTTTCAGTGAAAATGTTTACATGCAGTTTTCAAAACAAGTTTAAAAATTGATTTGAAATCAGTTTCGGCGCATGCGCATTTAGCTGATGTAAGTGACAGATCCTCTTCACTTCAAATACTTCGTTTTGCTATTATTCCAATTATTTTTTATACTTCGTACCACTACGCACTAAAACTACACAACTGTCAGTTTATTTGAAGGTTAGTAACACAAAGCCAGAGACGCATGCGCAGTATCGAAACTGAATTTTTAGTGTTTACATGAGTAGTTTTGAAACTAGTTTTCAAGTCCGACCCATGAATTTTAGTTTTGGTTTGAGATAATTAAAAACCGTTTTGACACTGTGTACATGGCGTTTTCAAAACTAAAAACGTTTTAAAAACGGTTTCAAAACTGCATGTAAACTCAGTAATTATTAAGTATGTAAATTTTTTCTATGGCATAATTTAAAATTGAATTATTAAAGTAGGAAATATTAGCTTTATTCTTTTTATTTAAAAAAAACCTGGATGTGATTGTTAAATTCGCAATTGCAAAAGTATAGAATTTGGTGGAGCCGCGGTCTGAGAACACGTCACGCGACTTAAATAGAGGATTAAAATTAGACGAACAGCGTTCGTCTGTCTGCCAGTGGAAATGTGGAAAAGTAGTTCAGATCTGTTGGGCAGCGTGTGTACCGAGCGTTTAAAAATATCAAAATAATAATTTCACCGAAACATCCGACATTATAACGCCTTTATAAATGTTAATATTGTAATTACCATGGAATTTCCCGATGAAAAAAGTGTTAGTTTCAATTGGAATGGAACCAGTTGAGAAATCCAAAAAATGTAAGTTTTTCAAAACAGTAGCTAACGTAATAATAACAAGGTTTTAAAAATACGTGTGTATATACACTAATCCTGCTTTATTCCCGTCAATAGTTGTTTAATAAATTCATATTAGAACTGATTAAAAAAAATAGGTTTTGTAAATTATTAATAATTTCATAATATAAAAATATCGTTTGGTGCAAACGCTGTACCCAAGTACCTACGTATAAATATAGAAATTTATAATTTTTGTACAATACATTTATTTTGAATATTATTTATGATATATATTATTTATAATTCTATAAAAAATGTAATCAAGGAAAGTTTAATAATATTTTTAATAAGTAGGAAGCTACTAGCTACTATGAAAACACTTGTTAATTTAGTTGCATAACATATACTGTTTTAGTATTTTTAGAATATCTCATACCTATTTTATAATTTAAAATTTACAATGAATTAATAAATATACATGTTTACTCAATCACAACATACTATTTATATCTTATGTAGCAAACCAATTTTATTAGATCGCATTTATACAGAACTTGTAATTCAAGGGATAATATACATGTAAGTAAGTTAGTGCATATTTATAAAGACACAAAATAAATTAACAATAATTTAAAATTTCAATAAATACATGTTACATGTATGTGTGTATTTGTATATTCAATTATTACATTGACTAAAACGAAAGCATATATGTATAAGAATTTTTAAATGTACTAATTATATTTATTATTTAAGATGTTTGTCCCGAAACTAAAAAAGATATTACATTAATACTAAAAATAACTTAGTAAAATTTTTGTGAATCAACAAGTTATAAAGGTCGCGCCGCCAGTTTTTAACATTTTCAAATTGTTTTACTATAAGTTCTTGCAGTTTTGACGTTAAAATATTATTTTATTGGACGTCAACGAAAGTTTATCTATCATTTTTCATTCACATCAGAATGAATTTTTAATGATTTATGTTATTATAAACATAAAGGTATAAACTTTTTCATATACATACTTTATTCATAATTATCATATAAAATAATTGTTTTTTTTTTGTTTTTTTTACCTACCTATGTACTATGAACTTTAAATTACAGTAAATATAAACCGTTGTTGATATTGGTATGGTAAATGATTTCATCTCTAATGACTAATTTTAAAAGAAGTTTTGTAAAGTAAATGAGGTGTTAAGCTTTTATAAGAAAAAAAATACATATTCACAAATATCATAAAAATAACACTTGAGTTACAATTAATTTCAAAGCAGATATTTTTGGTGTACTTAGTAAAACCCAGCTGCCGATTTTTACCTCCCACGACCCTTCATAAGGGAAATATAGGGATCGTGCTAAAAATCGCATATCGAGTTTTTAGTAAATGACCACGTTTTAAGGTCCCTAGAATCCAATTTGATGATGTCTGTGTGTATGTATGTGTGGATGTGTGTGCGGATCCTGTATACGCTGAAACTCAAATATCATTCAGAAAATTTTGAAACCTTTTATTTCTATGTTATTCTAATATGGAAAGAAGTCATTAGATGTTGGTCTAATTCAGATAACCGGAAATGGCACTTTACTTGAATCTCAAAATAGTTTTTCTTCAAAAAATACCTTTAAATCCATTTTTTGAGATTTATGTTATTATAAAAATTAATTATTAATTAATTAATGCCTGAGTGTCAGGTCGCGAATCTGGGGAACCAAAGCCAAATATTTCGAATTTTAAATGGCACAAAATTGACCCCTGTGGTGCACTCTCCACGCCCGCAATGAGTGCCTGTGAGGTGACGCCTGGTAAGCGCCCGCACGGTCCAAATATTTCATCATTACCGATATCTGTATAAAGCAGATTGGCACACCCAGCAATGGGTAATATGCCGTGATGATATATTTATTTTTATTTTATTTATAAAGATTATTCAATTTTCTACAGGTTTGCATTAATATTTTTTCTATATATTTTAATGATACATTTATAAAATTATCTATAATTTAAATCCCGGAGCCTACGCTTGAAACAAACACAACGCCTTGGTTACAGAGTTCATATCTCAAATGAATGTAACTGACAAATAAATGTCACTGTTAAATAACTAATCATTTCAAATTAATAATAGTAACGTTAACGTTTTAAAAAGAAAATAGTAAATAGAACAATAGTTATATGGAAAAGAACTTAATACAGTCTCCAGTATAAGTAAATATGCAGGTATGTATTTAAATGAATAAAAATTGAATGGCGGGAGGTATTATGTTGGCCATATCAGATTTTTCTATTTAATATTGCACAAAATGCTTTTCATATATCACAACAATTTTTAATGACTATAGTGGAAAATTTCATAAACATAAACATGTAAATCTTACACAACTGTACTTTTCGAAGGTTGCCAACATTAAACTTTCTACATAAAATTATATTTACTACTAAAACAAAAAGATACTCCCTGAAAAATTATGATTATTACCTTCATAATTAAAAATAATTACATAACTCGTATTTAATATTATTAATATTTAAAATTCGACGACCAAAACGAAATGGGTGGTAGTGATAGCTCTCCACAATCCAAGAATTTTAGGTTCAAGTCACGTAAACCATGGTCTTTCCATCTCATCTTTCATAGTAATTATTATTAACAGAACTAGCTATTTATGTGTTTAGTTGCAAAATGTTGGTGTTTTTCGTACAAGGTTTTTTCTAATTTCATTTAGCTCTCACTTTTTCGTTTTATTGCGATAAAATGACAGGCTAACGCTGATTGCCTGATCTGTTATACTTTTTCACATTAGTGTGAAAGAATGACATTTTGATATTCAAAATGAGAAAAAAAGTTGACAATAAGAAGCGAAATTAGGAAATAGTTATTTACATAATAATCACGTATAGACATTTTACTGACGAGTCATGTATTCATTTTGTTCTGGAACCTTTGATTATAATAAAAATTAATTTTAAATTAAATAATTAAATCTAATTTTCTATAAGTATCTCGCGTTTCTGAGGAGAAATGTAGTAAATAAACGAAAATCCGTAAATTACTGTCAGTTTTTCATTTTTGGTGCGTGCGTTTCTGTTCATTTACAATAACTACGTTTAGTAGTTTTAAATTTTTTGTACCATAATTTCACTGAAAAGTAAAACTAAATAAACCGACAGTTACAATTTTTATTTATATTCGAAATTCCTTGAGAAATTTCCCGAAGGGTATATTTCTGGAAATTCCTCGGGAAATTTCTCAAAAAAAAAATCCGGGAAAATTTCTGGGAATTTTCCCGTATCTTTAAATTTCGGGAATTGAACCATCTTTATTCGTATCAACAAGCTGAAATCTTGTTCGACTACGTTTGATATAATTAAGTTATTCTTATTGCACATATAATTAAGTGTATTAGATGTAATATTATTGATACCGTAGATACGGATAATATTTGTCAATATTTATTGGGAATAAATTAGTTTATCACCAAAATACTTATTTATCTCAGAATAACGAGACTGTCTTCAAATTTTTATTTTCAAACCAAGAGTAATGCATAAGCATATTTTGTGTCTCGCATGAAATTTGTTCTGTGTTCTGTGCACAAATTATCTACTTTTGCACCAAAATAATGTCGCCAAAATTATTGATTTGGCAGCTTGCACCAAATAATATATTTTCAGCGCCTAGTTACGATTATGTTTAATTCCATTACGATCGCCATCATAGAAGCAACGATTAATTTACTTATTTATCAAAAAATAAGAAGTGTTGGTAAATCAAATGAATCCAATATATTTTTGGACAGAGTGTTTTGTAATAACTTCCATAGATCAAAACGGCACTTTAGTTGCGTCGGCGAGTAAACTTGTATCCACTAAAAATAATGGATTTTGTCATATTATGCTCTAAACAACCAAGTTCCATCGAAATTTTAGGTAGAATGTGTCCCAAGGCGTACTGAGTACAGAGTACTCACAAATTGTTCGTTTCAAACCGTGAAACGTTCATATCTGATGTAAAAACTGTTTCTCATAACATGTCTCCAAATCTTTTTAAATGGCGTTTTCTCTGCGAAATACGTGTTTTAGATTATTTGCTTGAACTTCCGTAGTTCAAAACAGCACTTTAGCTGCGTCGGCGAATTCACCATGAAATCCCTCAAAAGCTAGTATCCACTAAAAATAGTAGATTTTGTTATATTGTGCTCTAAACAACCAAGCTCCTTCGAAATTGTAGGTAGAATATGAATACGTGTCCCAAGGAGTACCTATACACACAAATCGTTCGTTTCGCAGACTGTGTAATGTTTAAATCTGATGTAAAAACTATTTCTCATAACATGTCTCCAAATCGTTTGAAACAGTGTTTTCTAAGCGAAATACGTGTTTTTAGAGTGTTTTGCAGTAACTTCCACAGTTCAAAACGGCACTTTAGCTGCGTCGACGAGAACACCACGAAGTCCCCGCAAAAGCTTGTATCCACTAAACAACAGTGGAATAAAAAACTTGTGTAAAAATCGGTTTTGCTTTCAACAGATATATTTTTCGTCCACCATTATATTCCCCTCCTTCATCCCAGTTAAAATCACGTTTAATGGAGTTCTTGCCCTATTTGAAAAATTTGGGGTGTTTTATCCAACACGGAGACAAATTAGATTATTTAGTAACTAATCACAGTTTTTAGTGACCGCAAATTAACGAACAGATGTTCGTATTGAAATAATTAGGAGCTCAAAATTTGGTGTTAAATTAGTTATTCTAAAGGGCAAATTAGATTATTTTGTAAATAAAAACAATAATTAGGTGCTTGGTTAATTCATACCCATGTTTATTTTAACGGAAAAGTTATAATAAGGTCCTAACTTAGAATTAATTCCAATAGTTATACATCTAAAGAACAGATTAGTATATTAACTTTAAATAATTGCGTAGAAATTCATATTATCTAAACAAGTATAAAAAATATTAAAAAGATAATAAAAACTGACTTCCACAGCATATGTATACTCAACTGACTTCCACAGCGTCTGTATACTCAACTGTCTTCTACAGCGTCTGTGTCTGTTTACACAACTGAACTGACTACGTAACTAATGGAACTGGCTGTGTAACTGCCCTGTCCGTCTTAACTAACAGAACTGAACTAACTCTCGGGAAGAGCTCCGTCGTTTTTCTATAGCTGTTCATTACCTTCTGGAAAGCTCTCGAACATTCCATACGATGACATCGAATACAAAAGCTCCAGGCGACCAAAAGTAATTAAACAGGTCGAGACTCTTTTGTTTAAATCGCCACTTGCTCGCGACGATTACGTCTTCGAGTAACTTAGACGCATACTCAACGCTCCGATGCTCGCACGCTACAATATTAAAATTTTATAGAACTTTTCACAATTAAACGAAAATTAAATTTTATAAAATAGAAATACAATATATACAGTGAATTCAAGGATAATATGTATGTGATCGTCAGTTACGTATTAAAAAATAACAAAACCTTACCTACCTTCAAATAATTTGTTACTGTACTTGCATTGAATGCTATTCGTGTAACAAAGGTTCCGTGAGATAATTTGCCCTATTCTGTAACTCAATGGTTAATTTGTTGATATACATATAACAGAAACTTGGATTTTTAGTAATCAAATATCTATTTATTGGATAAAATGTACTTGTCACAACTACTAAATATGGGAACATTTTAGAAATATGCAATTTGTTTTTAATTTTGGTATAACTGGGAAATTACTATGATATAAAAAAGGGACGCGATGTACCATTTAGTCGCCCGTGTGCCAATGCTTATTTTGTGCCTCCCTCCACCAATCTATCTAAAAAAAATTGAGTATTACTATTTGAAAGAACATAAAAAGTGCCCTAAAAATGTGTAAACCAAAATCTAGTATTATTCATATTTGGAAGTTATTCGCAAAAATAAAAATCTACAAAATTATCATCTTCGCCTATATTTAGTGACCTTTCTCAAATAACGAAACACCACTAAAATGGTCGCCTTATGGGACAATTGATAACTATTTAGCCTCAAGATGTAGATATCGTAAATCACGAGGGCTCTGCTCCATCATTTGTCACCGTGAAAAGATGAGCAGCTGAATTTAAAAGTTAATGACGGTTCAGGATGACCAACAACTACGACCACCACTGATAGCATCGAAGAAGTTCACCAAATGATAATGGATGACCGTCGAATCAAAATTGGAGAGATAGTAGGTGCTATGTGCATAACAAAGCATGAGAAAGATGACAGGGCCTTGGGTGTTACGACTGGTCAATTTGGACCAAAAAATGAAGTCGAATGAACATTTACAAGGCCTTTGATGATTCTTGGTTCCACCACTATATTTCTACGACCTAGGACGAAGGAATAATCAAATCATTGTATTTCGAAGGGTGAACCTGCTCCGAAGAAGTTTCTTTTGCTAAGCTAGAAACCAACTACTATTTTGACCTATTAAAGATTGATCTATTGATTTCAATTAAATCTATATTGAAAAATTAAATTAAATTTGACCGAAAACATACTTCTTGTTTCTATGATTCTATGTTAGGCTAAAAAAAATTCAATACCACCTGGTATATGCACCATATTCAATTCAATGTTAAGGGAAAGGCGTCATCAATGAATGTCAGTTGACTTATTTTTGAATAATGAATGCTTTTACTGTACCATTGATTTTTATAACAAAATAACAGTAGTATTTTATGTACCCTTATAAAAACTAAGTAAACGACAATACTGAATTTAACAGAATTGGCGGAGCTAAATATTCTCACTAACATAAAAAATCAAACTGAAAAATCTCGAGAACGAACTGAGAGTTGTTCTGGCTCTATCCAAAATTAGGCTTAATATTGAAGAAATTATCAGTCACATATTAACCGACGAAAATTTCTTGAATTAACGCATCTGTTTCTGCCACATCTTTAAATTAATTTTACTCGGGTACTAATCTGTAGTTATCTATATTTAAATATTTTGAATCTAATAATTGTTTTTTTCTCTCTAAAATGACGTGTATAAATGTTTTAAGGGACGGATACTGGACAAACTTTAATATAATTACAAGTTTCGTTGAAATTATTTTTCTTTCATTTACCTAACATTGTTTAATTTTTACTAAAAAGATTGAGAAACATTGCTCTATATAAACACACAAAATAGGAAAAAGTATACTACATGTGATTTTGTTTTACACACTGACTTTTTGGTGTGAACTCTGCTGCTCTGATCTCCAAAAATGATCATCATGGCGACATTGCTAACTTTTGAATCAGATAGTATCTAGAAATCTCGCTGACAAATTTTAATTTATAATTATAAACAAATGAAATAAACAATAAAATTAAAATTTCCATCTCCAACCTTTTATTTTTATTAAAAATAATAATTTAATTTAAGTTACTTGGTTTATTATTCGTAGAGTATTCGTGTACTCGACCTAAATTTAACAAATACGGTTTTAAATACGTATATATAAAAGTTGGCGAATAATAATTCCGCCGGTGCCAAAACAATACATATTATTCAACATATACCTTACGAAGGCCATTTTTTTCTAAATTACTGATAGATATTTTGTTCTGGTTTTCTAAACAAATTTGTTTAGAAAATCAGAATTTTATAAATCAATGTCGCTTCCAACTACCAACTCAATGAAGGAAGTTCCCAAGTAACACAAATGACCTAAAATCGACGTCACTGTGACGTCCTAATTTACGTCATATAGTCGTCCTGAAGAGGTCTCAGCGTGGAGCTGTGCGATTTTAAGACGTAGTTTCGACGTCATTTTAAGATGTTATTAACTTGATATTATCCAATCAAACAACAAGATCAAACTGCTCCTATTTTCACACCACTGCAATCTTAAACCAAATACAGTATATATATATATATATATATATATATATATATATATATATATATATATATCCGAGTTGATCCCCACGTCATCAATTTCTGATGCAAGAATTACTAAACTTTTATCTAGCATCTTTGTCGAACACACATGGCAGATATGAGACTTTTATTCACTATCTCATTATCATAGGCTTTTCAGACGGATATTTATTTATTTATTTATTTATTTATTTATTTATTTATTTATTTATTACAACTGCTCAACAGGATTATTCCCAATGAAAGAGCAGGAAACACACTTAAAAATATACAATAATAGAGAATAATATTTAACAGATTAAAATGTATGAAGGATATTATTATTTATACATTTGAAAATTTGACTAGGCTTTAGAAGAAAAACGTCAAAATTAGAGAATTTAATATTGTAGTACGAACACATGCGATAAATGGGGGAAACCTGTAGGACATTAGTTCGGGGAGTAGGAAGATAGAGAGTACATGAGTAGCGGGTGGAAATACGAGGAATTTGGAAGTTAAGACAACTAGTGGATATGGGGTAATCAATGTCGCCATTAATTAATAATAAAAAATAATAATAAATAAAAAATTGAGTAAGCCTCACGTCTTTCCAAAAGACTTGGCATATTAAACATCTCGAGTAATTCGCAATATGATGTATTATAATCAGGGTAAATATTATTTATTTTAAAAAATATAAATTTTAGAATTTTTTTCTGAACTGATATACGCTATCTCTTTCAAACCAACGGCAAAAAATGAAAAAGGAATAGTATTGTAAGCGCGGTAACAAATTTAATTTTCAAATATTTGAATTATTTGAATATTCATGTCATTCCGTCAATCATGTGATTAAGGTGATTTTGGCGTCGATAATTTGTGTTTCGTTGTGTGTTGGTAGTTTTGTTATTCTTATTATATTATATTATGCATTTTGCCATTGCAAAGACGGTGTTTCTAAGATTACCGACAATTATAGCAACATATTGCTTTTGGATACTAAAAAAAATAAGTATATTTCATCCATTATACTTATATCGTATTTATTCAATTCGTTTATTATTGTTAAATAACTATTTATACTGCAAATTTAAATGTATAATAAAATTGACACAATATAGATTATAACTGTCAGTTTTGACATTACATCATAATTATTCAATTTTATTATTGCGAAATAAATGTTTTACTTCGAATTTCGATGAATAATAATATTCACACTGTATAAGTTATATTATATACTGCCAGTTATCAGTTTTGATTCAAATCACAAGATTTCTCCCGACAACATGACGTCACGAGGTGGAAACGGACTTTAAACATATTTTCCTCTGCATCACTGTTTCATTTAGATACATATTTAAGAGTACAAGTACTCGTATATTCTATATACGTATTTTCTAATTTTATACTACTACCCACTTATATGAATTACAAATATGATATTTTAAGGTATTTTAGATTATATTTAAGTGAAATAGAATTTCCTAAAAATTACCATTTTAAATTTAGAGGATATGACGTGATCTCCCTAATGACATATAAAAATGTTAACAGGTGACTAACAGTGAGTTAAATTTGGAAACACTCTTTTATTTGACAGTTGTGAAGTAAAAAGGGAAATGAGAATTGTTGAATTATAATTAAAAACATTGATAAAGTTATAAATACAATTTAAAATAATATGCTTTACATTTTGTAAAAATATCAATAAACACGACTATATAAATATATATGGCCGTCATCCAGCTTCCGTTTTACAATACAATCACATACAAAATTTATGAGAAACTTAAGTAGAGAGATCTACATCAAAACGCTACACTCAGTCGAAAAAAAACTTATTAAACATAATAAATTAGAATATCTTTGCATTATTATGTTATTATTTAGTTTATTCTATATGATAATTTATTTTTTGTAATAAATTCCTCTTCAATTGAATATCCTATTGTAAACATATATTTCCCAGCCAAATATTTATTTTGGGAAAATAGTTTTTTCCTAGGCAAACATTTTTTTGTCTGAATGAATAGCTTTGTAAAAACTGCTATACTTACTTGTAAACCAATTTGAATTGTTTAGTGCATAATTCCTAATAATAATAATAATAATAATAATAATAATAATAATAATAATAATAATAATAATAATAATAATAATAATAATAATAAAAATAATAATAATAATAATAATAATAATAATAATAATATAATAGAACACTGTTTATAAAGTTATCAATAAATATTTGTTTCGATTTAATTTAAGCTCCATTGTTTTTCATACATAGCCTACTTACAAATAACTATAAAAATAAAATTTATTTAAATTTCTGTTTAATTTTTCGCTATATTTTTGTTATATAAGGACAATACTCTATTAAAACAACTGGTTTAAAAATTGTTGTTCAATAAGTGAATATCCCCCTTGATATACTACAACTTTTATTTCAATGATAATAATAACGAAAATAAGCGAGGTGTTATCGTAAGTGATTTTTATAGGACAATGGTTGTTTTTGTGAGAATATGATAATTCGCAAATAAGAAAATCGAAAATTAATGAACATTTTCTTTTATTGAAAGTAAAATAGGACATTTATCCAACACCGGCTAATAATATACTTGTTACTTTGGTTATTTAAAATCGAAACATAGGAAAGTTAATTAAATAACTAATTAATAAACACTGTTTACCAAGACTGCATCTCGAATTTTTTCTCATCATCCCTAACATCATACTAACAGTCAAGTAATACCAATAAAATGAACATTTATGTTAAATGATACGTTATTATTTATGTTTACCACAGCTGTCATCTACGACTGATGAAATGAAAATTAGTTAGAGCTTGGTTGCTACATTCGAAATTAAATTCTGAGATGCTGCCTGTGCTTCTAAAACCATCATTCAACGGCTAAACATAAAAATGATTGATTTAAGAAGTTTTAAAAAAGATGTTGGATAAAACGTTTAATTACACTCGTGTGAAATACATATGTCACTAAAGAAAATTAGCCACTCGCCCTGCGGGCATCGTGACAAAACTTTTTCTTTTGTGAGTAATAAGTTACATTCCACACTCATATAATAAATATTATTATACAAAATTAGCATACACATTTCCTTTCAAAAACAACCAATGCACCGGAAATAATATTGCTTTTGCTGAAACTTTATGGGACTATAGGTTTTTTTTTTGTTGAAACACTGACAGCCGTATTCATAGTAATTTTGACGGTTTAAACTAGGTCTATCTTAGGGCCAAGGTTTTTCCTTATTCATAGTAACGGTTGACAGACCTAGTTTAAACCTAGTCTAATATTTAGACCACATAAACCCCTTGTTTAAACTAGGCCTAAGTCCTGTCTTTGTAACGAATGCTTATAAAAAAATTCCATTCGCAAGATATATGAAATTTTTATTGTCAAATTGACAATATTGATATTAAATATATGTTCCGTAATGCAACCAGTTCCATCAGATTTACGGTTTAGTGTTCCTTGAGTCCTGAAATTATTTACCGGTTTCCATTCAGAACGCGGTTCCTGAAAAAGTCGGACCACGGCAACCGCGAAATAATCCTGGTTTTTCTGGTATTTTTATTCCCACTACCGCTACTTTCAAACATCATCATAACAAAATCAAACGATATACGTCAATGTCAAATTTCTAAACCGCAAGTGGTATTATTAATAATTATTATAGATGTAAGTATGAAAACATTATTTATATTAGATATATTGTTGGTTGTGTTATTTTTATTCGCAATAAATGTAATAGAATGTTCAATTTCGTTGTCATATTCAACATTGCCATTCATTTGGTTAATTTTTATTTTTGTTTCGTTGTGTCAATTTTAAATGTCATATCATTCAATGTCAATCTGTCCTGCAATAGGGCGCGAGCAGACACGTGACTCGAGGGACCTTGACGTGCTTAAAATCAGCTGATTTGTGTGCGCATGTCATTTTGACTATAACAATGTCATGTTGACAAGACCAATTTTTTGACTTATTTTGATTTTTAATTGCTAAAATGTTATTATTATATAAAAATGATAAAATATGAACATTTTAGCAATTAAAAATCAAAATATGTCAAAACATTAGTCTTCTCAAACTGATAATGCTCTTGCCAAAATGACATGCGCACACAAATCAGCTGATCCCAAGCAAGTCAAGGTCGCTCGAGTCACGTGTCTGCTCGCGCCTTATAGGGCGCGAGCAAACACGTGACTCGAGCAACCTTGAAGTGCTTTTAATCAGCTTATTTGTGTGCGCATGTCACTTTGACAACAACAATGTCACTTTGACAATACTAATGTTTTGAATTATTTTGATTTTGAACTGTTAAAATATTATTATTTTAAAATTTTCAGGCAGTAAAACACATGAAATTAAAAATAATAAATTTTTAGCAGTTCAAAATTAAAATAAGTCAAAACATTGGTCTTGTCAGAGTGGCATTGTTCTTGTCAAAGTGACATGCGCACACATATCAGCTGATTCCAAACACTTCAAGGTAGCTCGAGTCACGTGTCCGCTCGCGCCCTATAGGCGGTGTGCACAAAAGTAGTCAGCGCCGACAGCGGACAAAAATGACAAAATGGTTACTCATTGAAACCTGAAACATAGCAAGGTTATGTTTTATGTCAGAATAATTTTGCAATTTCTATTTTATAAAATATTTGCAATGAATACAAATGATAGGACGTTAAATATTATGTGATGCAGTGGGGGATGTAATAATTCTTACAAAATTACCGATTGAAGGATAAAATTTTATAACTTTCCTAGAAGATTATATGAGGAACAGATGTATAAGAAAATAACTTTTCAACAGATATCTTCTACCACAGACAAACAGCAAGCTGTTTTCTGTGCTTCTACTAACATGAAAAATTCTTTTAGGTATACATATTTGCTCATTGTAAAAGATATTTATCGTATGAATAAAATTCCAAATGGTCGTCTGATTGCAATAATGAATTATATAAAAATGTGTTTCTTAAGTTAATATTTGAACAAGATATAATAAAAGGAGCAGAAAATTGTCTTAAAATTGTATAATACTTGCAGTTGTATGAAATAGAAGTCTATTTTAGAAATAATTCGTCTATTTATTATAGATTTTGTACATGTAATGTTAATGTTTGTTAAGGATAGAAATTCACATGGTTCGTATTTTTCGTGTATTTTCTTTTCCGAGCTTGTGCAACTGATTCCTCTTAGAGCCTGGTATATTTTCAATGAAGAATCTTCTTCATTTATTGCGAATATAAAAGAAAGATGCTAACATCATACACTAATATCGTGATGTGTAGAAATTTTCTTCTTTCCAATCATTCAAGTTTTCAAACTTTTTAATCTCAATTTCCATGTATTCATCTTGCAACATTTAACTAATATTATAAATTATAATATAAATTTAAATATGATAAAATGGTTTACAGAAAGCACACATATTATGAGAAAAATTATATTTTCTACCACAGTACTTTCGCTGGTATTTTAACTTTTTTATTTGTCACATCTCATATAAAGCATTTTAAATATTTTCTTTATTCATTTCAATATACTATGATGTATAATATTCATACACAATAGCAACAACTCAAAATAAAATTGATTCGGTAATCAAAAATGCCAATGTTGCCGTTAGAGGCGCTAACGCGCAAAATGTGCACATCGCCTACAGATGAAAATATTCAGGAACCATTGTGTACCCGGAATCAAGATACTGGTTTTTTGGTTGACTTACGGAACATAGTATAAATTAATAAAATTCAAGATATTCCAGATATTTTTACACACATCAATGATGTTGAAGATGAAAAAAAGATCACATTTCAGTGTTGAAGGTACATTTTTAAGTAAATTTGATATAATTGAAATGTGTATTTAATTTTAGAGAATATAACGAGAGACAGAGAAACAGATGATACTAAAGTAAATAATGCTAAAATTAACAAAGCAGGGAATTTATTTAGACAAAATTGCAATAAACCCGGGAACGAGAACTCTCCTAACCTCACTTTTTAGCTGTCAAATATTTTTAAATAAAAATTAATGTGGAGTACGATGATCGACTGGTAGCAGAATGGAAAATTGGGAAATGATCGGACACGCAGTCTAATATAAATAATTTATTTCCTGGCCTACGTTTCGACTGTACTACAGTCTTCCTCAGGGCTAGAAATGGTCAATGATTATAAACGGTAACGTGGGGATCCCCCATATGACCCAATGGAGATAACAAATTGAAATGTATTAAATATATTGTATTTATATAATATATCAAGTCAAATAATTTTAAGCTGGAACTCAAAGAAAACTCAAACAACTTTACTAAAAAAATTTTTACTAAAATTTTAAAACGTTCTGAATTTGAGAAAAAACGTGTACTCAAAGCTTCAGAAAGTAAAAACGCGGTAAAAAAAAGTTTGAGAAACGCTGTTTTAGATAACAGATTTGACAGTTTTAACAATTGGGATCATTTCGTAGATATTTTCAATAAGCACATTAACACAATAAATCACTGCTTTTTCTTAACACTTCCATTTGCTTTCCCCTTATATCTAGTCTAGTTTTTTTCATTGTTAATTATATTTAAATATTGTATTTTTTTAAACGAAATTCCTTTTCTTGCCTTGTATAATCCATTTATATTTTATTATATTTTCACAATACTTTGCTTTGGAATATACTTAATACTGAAATCGTGTGTTCCAATATTTTTTGCCGGGTATAATTTCTTTCTTATAATTTGTGGATTTGCCCAAGTTCCTGAATTTAATTTCTCCGGTGACAAAGTTTTCGCATTGTCCAACGTCAAAAATAACCATAGAAACATCAAAATATTTATAATTTCATACATTTCACTTTAACATATACGTTACATATATGTTCATCTCTTTCTGCAGTTTCAAACATCGTTTGATATATTGCCAACTTTGTAATATCACTAAATTTATGTAACAGGTACCCAGAGCTGGGCAATACTTGCAAGAAAAGTACTTTATTAGGCTTGCAAGTACTTTCAGTACTTCAAGTACTGTACTTGAAGTACTTTCTATTTATAGTACTTTGTACTTGACAAAGTATATCTATTCACACGTACTTGGTACTTAGTACTTGGAAAAATACTTGAAGTTCAACGAAAAATACTTGAAGTACTTTAAATGTACTTGAAGTACTTTAAATGTACTTGAAGTATTTTAAATGTACTTGAAGTATTTTAAATGTACTTGAAGTATTTTAAATATACTTGAATTACTTTACGGGGTCTCGTGGCCGCGTGCCTGAGTGTCAGGTCGAGAATCTGGGGAATCGGGTTCGATCCCGACCGACGCCAATTATTTCCAATTTTAAATGGCACAAAATTGACCCCTGTGGTGCACTCTCCACGCCAGCAATGGTAAGCGCCCGCACGGTGCAAATATATCATCTTTACCGATATCTGCTTACAAAGCAGATTGGCACACCCAGCAATGGGTAACAAGCCGTGATGATATATTTATTTTATTTTTATTTTATTTGAATTACTTTAAATGTACTTGTATTACTTTGTTTGTCTGTCAGTGTTTCTTTTACAGAGGTGTGGTGTTATGTGAATTTCATTAATAAATATATTTTCAGCGATAATATGAAAGTAAAGATATACTTGCAAATTTTTTGGCATAAATAAATTAATTCTAATCTGCGCGTATTGCATATACATAAATGTTTTATTACCTAACTACAGTGCTAGGACTTTGCGTATCGCCTGGCGATCGCATAACGTAAATATGACGTCATTCTAACATCTCGGTACAGCTTCTCGCATCACATGGCGATCATATGACGTCAATTTTACGTCATGAGATCGCTAGGTGATACGGCAGTCCCAGCGAGGAACTCTTGTTTTAAATAACCAAATAAATATCGCATATTGAAATTTTTGTCAACAATCACCTTTTAAGGTCCATATAATCAGAAAAATATCAATTATCTGAAAAAGTACTTGCACCCAAATTTACAAGTCCTTTTTTAAGTACTTGGTACTTTCAAGTAATTTAGAAACTAAAAAGTACTTGTACTTCAAGTACTTTTAAAAACATCAAGATACTTGGTACTTGTACTTCAAGTACTACTTTCCGGTACTTTGCCCAGCTCTGCAGGTACCGACTTGTTATTATGTATACAGAATGTCCCAGGACGAGCTTAAGCTATCTTTATTTTATAAACTATTCAATATTATTTTCCGAAATTTGGTACCTAGGGGTTTTCCAACATGCTTGTTTCAACTAAAATATTTTCAAAGCAGTAACACTTCCTGTTTAACGGGAACTAGTCCCTAACTTTCTTATTTCAAATGGAATGGTATATTTATTATTATACCAATGAATTCAACAGAACATTTTACATATGAAACAATAAAAACATTTTACTCATAATCATCCACTTCCGGCGTAATTCATTTTTTTTCTCTCTAAAAACGGCTACATGTTTATATAATCTATAAAAACAGTTTTATAAAGAAAGCGTTTGTTTATAGTAATATAAATTAATATTCGACAATTTTTAAAAATGTAATTTCTACGTTTACATGCAGTTTTGAAAACGGTTTCAGTTTTCAGTCAAAATTACGAGTAACTGTTTACATGCAATTTTTAAAACAGGTTTACAGATTGATTTGGAAACAGTTTCGGCGCATGTACATTTGGGTAATGTAAGTCACAGATTCTCTTCACTCCAAATTCTTTGTTTTGTCATTATTCCAATTATTTTTCCTACTTTATACCACTACGCACTACAACTAGACAACTGTCAGATTATTTATAGGTTACTAACACCAAGTACAACTAAGCGACAGAAACGTTATACTATGTACGCATGTACAATATCGAAACTGAATATTAAGTGTTTACATGAGTAGATTTGAAGCTAGTTTTCAAGTCAAACCCATGAAATTTAGTTTCGGTTTGTGAGAACTCAAAACCGTTTTGACACTGTATACATGTCATTTTCAAAACTAAAAACGTTTTGAAAACGGTTTGAAAACTGCATGTAAACTCAGTAATGGTAAACTTAAAGTTCAAAAAATTCAAAAAATGTATAATCATTTCGAGTGTCTTAACTTCATTCTCTGATATGAATATTCTGATTTCAGTGAAAGAAGTCCCACCAGTGCCGATTAAGACGTACAAGTGGGAAGATATAAGGAGAGAGAAAAAACGCGGAAAATATCCATACACATATCTATTTAAAGGGCCCTATATAATTAGTTGTGAAATGGAAGATGGAGATGAAAAGAAGGCACCAGTTGTCAAAAAGAAAGTAAAAAAAGTTAGGAAAATTAAAAAAGTTTCTGACACACCTGAAAAAGAAAGCGAGGAAAATAAACCAAGCAAAGAAGAGAAAAGTGAATTATTGATGCAAGTAGAACAATTAGTAACAGAAGAAACAGAAATTACTGAAATAAAATTAAAGGAACAACCTGAAACACAGTCAAGTTTAATTCCTTCGAATGTACCTGAGATAGAAAAAATAGGTCCAGAAAATTTATTAGAGAAAGCTGTGGGCGAATCTAAAGACATATCTACAGATAGTCTGAACAAAGAAAGACCTGAAGACATAAATATATCTAGTAGCGAAACAAAAGATGTGCAAGAAATTGAAACAGTAACATCTAATAGTGATAAAATAAATTTACCCGAAAAACCAACGGAAATTGAAATCGAAATGAAAGTATTAGACGAACAAGAAAATGTAAGAAAGGAACAATCTATCACAGAATCAGAAGATACATACACAGAAAGTAACATCGAACAATATTTGGATAAAGAAGTATCAAAAAGCATATCTGATGCAAGTTGTTTAGAAGCTACGACATCAATTTCAGATGTCGAAATACTCGATGATACCAAGCAACAAATGTTAAATCCACCAGATAAAAAACGTAAACATTCTAATTTATCAGAAGTTACAAAATCAAATTTAAGTCTTTTTGAAAAATTGAAGAAAGGTAAATTCAAAACTCCGACATTCAAAGTACTAAAATTTAAAAAACCGTTATTTTCTAAGAAATCTTCCAAACGAATAAAAACAGAAAACGTACAAAAAAATCTAGAAAAAACAATAACAGAGAATAAACAAATAAAATCCGAGTCTCCTAAGTATATTCACATACCACTGAATCCAACCGAAGAAGAGTTAGAACAAGAAAGACAAGCTAGGCTGAACCTTGAAAGATCATTAGATTCTACCAATGGAAATAACCGTTTCAA
The DNA here is from genome assembly GCA_963082715.1 of Harpalus rubripes. Lineage (NCBI taxonomy): Eukaryota > Metazoa > Arthropoda > Insecta > Coleoptera > Carabidae > Harpalus > Harpalus rubripes. The sequence continues at coordinate 17,286,532 of OY720452.1, forward strand.
TGATACAAATGGAACTGCTACAACAACATCAGAGGATCTAACGCCAGAAACGGGAAAAAGGAAATCAGGCGTAAGTAAAACTGATAAAAAATCTCCTCCTTTTAAGAAGAAAGGTAAGAAAAAGACGTCCCCAAAAACTGAGAATAAAACTAAATCGCATGACTCTCCAAAGCGTGGGGATTCACCGGTTGAATATACGCATATTCCATTAACTGGCCCATTACCACCCGAATTACAACAAACTAATGTTTTGCACAAAGATGATGAAAATATTACAGATGAAACTGAAACTTCTAATGTTCCTCATTCACCAAAACCAGAATCAAAATCAGCGTCTATGAAAGGAATGCATACAGGAGCTGTGAGAAAGGAATCGAGTAAAAAACATAAAAAACTCAAAGATTCTGAGTATAAACTAGCAAAAGATATTAAAAAACTAGCTTCAAAATTAAAAAATATTCAAAGGAAAAACAAAAAAATGTTAAGTATTAAAAAACCTGTAGTTAAAGATGAACAACAAATATCAAGAAAAAAGTCTCTTACAGAAAAAAAACGCGGTGATTCACCTGTTGAGTATATACATATACCATTAACCGGACCTCTACCAGAAGAGCTTCAAAAAACCATACAAGAAAAAATGGATCAAGATGAAGAAGCTCACCAAGAAATGGCAGATAACAGTGAAACACTGAAAGAAGACATTAAAAATGAAATAAATCAACTTGATCAAGTAGAAAAAGAAAAAGAGATAAATATAGAGGAAAATAAAGATAAATTTGAAGAAAAAAAAGAAAATATAAATCAAACTACCGATGAAAAACAAATTCCAATGACACCTTCCAGCACTGGTCGCTCTATCGATTCTATTTTACGAATGACTGGAAGTAGTCTTTCCTTAGAAAATCAAAAATTCGTTAAGAAAGAAGAAAAGAAGCAATCATTCTTGGAGAAAATGAAAAGTTCTAAAAAGCCAGAAAAAAAATCACAACAAAAAGAAGCTAAAACAGTGGAATTGGAAACAAACGTCCCAGATACAACATTAAAAGAGCAAAAGAAAACTGAAAAAAATATAAAGAAAGTTTTAAAAACAGACAAAGAAAAACTAACAGAGAAAAAAGGAGAGCCATCAATAAGTATGCCCCCAGTTGCAATAAGACGAGAAGATTCAATTGTAGAATATATTCACATACCTCTTAATCCTACAGAAGAAGAACTTGCTGAAGAGCAAGCAGCAAGTAAAAAGTTAGAAGAAAGCAAACCTGTAGCAAACATATCTGAAACAAAAACAACTGATACGAAGAAGTCTAAAGATACAGCAAAAGAATCTGACCGAAGTATGCCACCAGTTGCAGTAAGACATGAAGATTCAATCGTGGAATATACTTACATACCTCTTAATCCCACGGAAGAAGAGCTAGCCAAAGAAAGAGAAAATAAGCAATTAGAAGAAAGTAAACAATCCGAGGAAAGCAAATCAATAAAAAATATGTCTGTAACAAAAACACCAGATAGTACGAAGAAAGAACTTGTCAAAGAGAAAGAAAGAGGAAATAAGCAATTAGAAGAAAGCAAACCAGTAAAAAATGTATCTGTAACCAAAAAACCGGACAGTACGAAGAAGACTAAAGATCTTGCCAAAGAAAAAAAAGAAAGTAAGAAATTAGAACAGATCGAACCAGAGCCAAAAAAACCTGAAATTAAAAAGAAACCTGTAGAAATAGCAAAAGAAACTGACAAAAGTATGCCTCCAGTTGCAATTAGACATGAAGATTCAATCGTCGAATATATATACATACCACTCAATCCCACAGAAGAAGAACTTGCTAAAGAGAAAGAAGCAACTAAGCAATTAGAAGAGAGCAAACCTGTCACAAATATATCAGTAACAAAAAAACCTGAAATTAAAGAGAAACCTATAGATACAGAAAAAGAAAGTGAAGGTAGTATGCCACCAGTTGCAGAAAGGCATGAAGATTCAATCGTAGAATATACTCACATAACTCTCAATCCCACGGAAGAAGAACTTACCAAAGAAAGAGAAAATAAGCAATTAGAGGAAAGCAAACCAGTAAAAAATGTATCTGTAACCAAAAAACCAGACAGTACGAAGAAGACTAAAGATCTTGCCAAAGAAAAAAAAGAAAGTAAGAAATTAGAAGAGATCAAACCAGAGCCAAAAAAACCTGAAATTAAAAAGAAACCTGTAGATACAACAAAACAAAGTGAAATAAGTATGCCACCAGTTGCAGTAAGACGTGAAGATTCAATCGTAGAATATACTCATATACCTCTCAATCCCACGGAAGAAGAACTTGCCAAAGAAAGAGAAAATAAGCAATTAGAAGAAAGAAAGCAATTAAAAGAAAGCAAACCAGTAAAAAATGTGTCTGTAACCAAAAAACCAGACAGTACGGAGAACACTAAAGAACTTGCCAAAGAAAAAAATGAAAATAAGAAATTAGAAGAGATCAAACCAGTGTCAAAAAAACCTGAAATTAAAAAGAAACCTGTAGATACAGAAAAAGAAAGTGAAAGAAGTATGCCACCAGTTGCAGTACGACGTGAAGATTCAATCGTAGAATATACTCACATACCTCTCAATCCCACTGAAGAAGAACTTGCCAAAGAGAAAGAACAAAACAAGCAATTAGAAGACAGCAAATCAGTAGCAAATATTTCTGAAACAAAAACACCAGAAAGTACAAAGAAAACTGTTACTGCAACACCAGAAGCAAAAACTATTTCCACAGGTGCTACAAAAAAGGTACCAAAGGAAAAATCAAAAAAAGAAACTACAGGCAGCAAATTAACTGAGGACATTAAAAAGTTTGCTATGAAGTTGAAAAAAATGCAAAAATCGACAAAAAAACCTACCTTTAAAACATTCAAAAGAAATTCTAAATTGAGTAAGAAAAAACCATCGCCACCATCCGCAAAAAAAGTATCTTCAGATCCTCTAAGAATACGTCCTAGACGTGAAGATTCTCCAGTCGACTACATTTTCATTCCTCTAAATCCCACACCTGAACAACTTCGAATCGAACAAGAAAGAGAAAAATTACGACAAAAATCTAGAAAACCCACTGCTGAAGAAATAGAAGCGGAAAAAGAGAAACAAAGGCAAAGAAGGATTAGCAAAACACCTGCAGTTACTACATCAATTACTAAAACAACAGTAACAAAAAAACCGAAACTTAATACATCGATAAAAAAGATTGAAAGCAAGAAAGAAAAAACTTCTACTACTTCATTAACAAGTTCTTTAAATACCCTAAAGAAAACGAAAGAATTAGGTAAAAGTAAATTTAAAGAATTAAAACAAAATGTACAACAAAGAAAAGAAGAAAAAATGAGAAAGAAAAGTTCTAAAATTGAGGAAAAGAAAACAAAAGAAATGGAACCTGATATTACAACAAAGAAATCACGAGATTCTCCAGATTATATATTTATTCCTTTGAAACCCGATGAAACTTCTCCACAAGAAGAATCACCTTTAAATGAAGAAAAACAAGAAAATATTGAGAACATAGTTGTTTCTAAAACAGAAAACAAAGATGAGGAAAATATAGCTGCCACAGTGAAAGTTATAGAGGAAGTGGATAAAAATAAAATAATACCAGATTCAGAAACATTAACTGAAGAAGAGGTACATATCTACGAACCAATTTCAAAAGAAGATGAAGAAGATGGCCTGAAATCAGCTGTTCATGTGTCTAGTACCGGAGAAACACCGAAATTAAAAGAACAAGTTCCAATAAAGAAAAAAGTTGCATTGAAGGACACAAAACAGGGTTTGTTTATACTATAAAATATTAATAATTTTATTAATGAGTATGAAATTATTTATGTAGGTAAAATAGAAATTGAAGAACTAGAAGTACCGAAACAAACAGAAGAACAGCCCAAAAGTGAAAGCCGGAATGAAAACCAAGAGAAATGGTCAAAATTAACGTAAGTACTCAACACTATACTAGAATTTGCTTAGAAATAAATTAATTACAGAAATATACGTATACAGGGATGATTGAAAGTTAGATTATAATTTGTGAATAGATTATAAAATGATTCAAAGTTATGTGAATCATCCTGTATATCTATACATATTTCTTTTCATTCATTTGATTACACCAGACATGGTACATGATTAAAGATGAAGCAACGATTTTAAATATTTTCTAGGCAAATTATCAAAAAAGCTTATCGGCAATAAATAAATAAAAAATTTATGGGTTTATCCGCTTTACACAGTATAAATATAAACAGTACTTGCGTTTGATCTAGCGATTCGACAGCACACCGACTAAGCTCCGCCTCCTGGTTTACAGAAAAATTAACTGTCTTCGAAATTTTGCCATCCTACATCCAACGAAGAGCTGCAAAACTTTAATTTATACACCAAAGAGGCGAAGCTAACACATTCGAGGTCAAATATTTCGGTTACCAAATATATAGGAAGTGCAACAATGTTTATATTTATACTGTGTTTAGATAAAAGGCACCGCTGAAAAGTACAACTACTGTTTATATTTATACTATGCTACTTCTAAAGTTATTATGGGATATATTGCCATGTTTTGATGTTTTAAATAAGGTCATACTATAGTCAGTTTTTAAACTAAGAGTAAATTTAAAATTTCCCTAGTACAATTCATAAGTTTATTGGCCACTTCTCATCCATATTTACAGCAAAACACAAATATTTTTTCCGTTTTGACATTTAGTATTATCCCATAACCTCTTTCATTCAAAAACAGACAGTTATACAAAAACAGAGTATGTAATATCATATTAATTTAAATCAATAACTTATATTAATTGTAAATATTTATCCAGTTTTTTATTGCTGTAAATCTGACTTTTGAAGTTATTCCTCCTAGTTTAAAAACAAGGTATAGACAAAAAATAAAATACACGTTTTTTTTTTAAATCGATTATTTGTAGTTTACGAGAAAATAATTATTACAAATTTGGAGAAGGGATATGTGACATCAAGGATCGTGGAAGAAGACAGATAACTAGGAGAAAAAGAGATAGCCAGCTGTTGCGATGCTATACCTGCCATGACATAATCGCGACGCTGATCTGTAACTATCTCTTTCCCTCCCTCCACGATCCTACCATGATGACGTCACGTATTCCTCCTCCAAAACATTAACAGGCCTATTCAGAAACAAAAATTTAAACAGTGTTTAAGCTAACCACTGTTTAATTTTGACATTTCGTTCATTTTTGTATTCAGAGACTACTTTTTTTAGACAATGTTTAAATATTTAAACACTGTTTTAATTTAGACAGTGTTTATCCTTAGTAACCCTGTTTAAACGCATTTTACTCATTCATAGACACTTTTTCACCGTAGATACCGTAACTAAACAGCAATTTAAACATGCAAATTTAAACAAGGTGTTGGGGTAGTTTATATTTTTCAAACTGAGAGGAATTGACGAGGTTTTCGAAATTATTAAAGAAGTTAGGGAACTGAATGAATATAAACGTTAATTTAGACTTTTACTGGCAGTTTTACACAATATAGTTAAATTATTAAATGAAGAAGAGAACTGCAATGATGGGGATCAATCGTATTAGAAATGCCTCCCAGCGACCAAATTTAAATAAATATAATTTAAAGTTTCATGAATTATTATTGTACTTCTTCCGTTACATATTATTAAAAATAATTGTAAAATTTCTTTACACGAAATCTTTTACATTTTAAATTTACAATTAAATTTATGGTAGTGACCGAAAAAGTTTCATTTTTTGCCAGAGTTTGCAGTACGTTATCTATGGCCATATCGTCCTCATAGTAATTTGTCTTTCGTGAACTGATCTTTAAAATTTCAAATTTGCCAGTGAATGTCTGTCGATTTTTTCGCCACCGGTTCTTTTCTTTTTAGAGCAAATTTAATTCTCAGCATGAACTTTTCTTTTTGTTGATATCTCCCCACATTTTTATCTTCAATAACTAAAAATTATCTACCAACTTCCAATTTTCTGACTGTTTTCTATTTGAGCTTGTATCCATTTCTAATTTTTATTAAAATTTGCAAATTCTCTTCAAATTATCTTTAATTTCATTTTCGTATTTAATTTCAACATGTATCTGTCCAATTATGACAGCAGTATGACAGATATAATAATTGAATTTGCGTCCCAATTCGTATTTTTACGGTCTAGATTTTTTAAACAGTGTTTATTTTAAACGATGTTTAAATATTTAGTTACTGTGTTTCTGAATGAACAAAATTATAATCAACGTTGATTATTTTAAACAGTGTTTAAGTTACACGCTGTTTAAATTTTTGTTTCTGAATAGGCGTGTAAATTGCTAATAACAATACAATTACAAAGTAATGTTTATTTTTTAATATTTAAATGAGAAACTGTGGTGGTTAGTTTTTTTTTATATTTTATGACATATATTGAAATTCGATTATGGTCACATACCCCATTATATTTTCAACTGGAGTTAATTTTTCAGTTCTATGATAAATTAAAATGTAAAAGAATTGTGTTTTGTTTGTTTCATTTCCTACGAAATGATTAATAAACATAAATCTATAAAGAAACCACTTAGTGCGTTAGTACGTTTACCCCAAATTGCTTTATGCTTACGCTGTATGATTTGCAAAAAGTCTTAAGGCCAGTTACATAAAACGTTGTTAGCTGATCATGTGTTTAACTGCACATTGTAACCATGGATACGTTTCAAAAATACATTGGAAAATAAGCGTTGTCAAAGTTAACAACGTGATTAAAGATAACAATGTTTTATGTAACTGGACATTAGAGTTTCAGCTTCTAGCGCTACTTTTTACAATTTGTCCTATGAAATAGGAAACAAAAAATAAATTTGTTTCCTAATGTTTCTAATTTTCCTTTCGGAAGACATCGTTGGTGCGTTCGGCTTATACGCACTGTGTACGAAAGGAGTTGGAGTGGATTTTTATCACGTGACATCGGAGCGCTCTGCCGCTCTGGAGTAAACAAGAATACCCGAATGAACGCACGAGCGATCCAATCATTTAACAGTTTGAGTTATAACTGTTGTTATCTTTTAAAATAACTTACATATTTGTAAAATATAAATGTGTTTCTTTTTTAACAGTATTATCCATTTTGCACACAAAATTAATAATATCTGAAGCCGTGATCTGAGGTTAAGCATCAGCGAATGCCATGTGTAATAAGACAAAATTCAGATTGCGCATGTCTGCTCTGGTGTTCCCTCGTTTAGAGGTGGGACTTATGGAGCGAGTTCTTTTTGCTCTACTCCGAAATACCCGAACGCTTTTATAAAAGTACTATTCACTCCAAATTGAATACCCGAACACACAAAGTGCATTTAGAGCGAAAAGACCAAAAAGATTGCGATACCCGAGCGCACCACGTATCTTCGGGGGCTCTGCCGGCGTGATAGCTAGGCTTTCCCTAGTAGTGGCTGCCAACCCAAGAAAAAGAAATATCCCTCCAGCGATCACTTGCTTAGCTCTGGCTGGCTCTGGCAACGATTGCGGGTACTTTTTGACACTACCTCGAACAAGTATATTCATAACAAGTTCAACCCTTAGACATGATCTTTGATTGACAGTGTTTACATTTTTCTAGTGGTTATAATTAACTTTTTATATTTTGCGTTCATAATGAAGTCATTACGATACGCAATTGCGTATCGTAATGACCTATTCATTTCAATACGCAATTTTTTGTTTTAGACGGTTGGTACTAGATGACGTTTCTTTAACCCATTTTTTACCTAATTTATTTTTAGTTAATTGACAATTCATTTTAATAATATAATGTCGAAATTATTACTATTTTTTTTTATTTAGGGAAGATTATAACATGAAAATGTACAAATGGTTACAAATATAATCACAAATTGAGTAAGTAAATGTTATTTTAGAAGGCGCAAAATATAAAAAATAGTATAAAGAACTCATTTTATAAGACTTTCTTTCGCACTTGTCAATTAGAAAACTCGGTAACGCTCGTTTTCTAAATTTTGACGCGTGCGAAAAAAACATGTCTTATAAAACACGTTCTTTAATATACTATTCTTTTATTTTCATATTGAGACATTGAGAGGCATTTTATCGTTTTATTCCTACCGTTCCAGTTTTCGTAAAATTAAATCTTCATTGTGATGTTCGTAATGATTATAAAAGTAACCCTTCACGGAAGTTATAATTCTCGATTTTCGTACTCAACTAAAAACTTATTGCGCATGTGTGAATATATGTGTCTGCACTAGATTTGCATGTTTGCTCTTTCTAGTGTGTGAGAATATCACGCACGGATCTCAGAGTAAAAATAAAACTACTCATCTTCGCGACACGTCGGGTTTGCTCGTCTGCTGGGTCTAACAATAGTTGACAAAGTATATTTAACTAGTGGACAGTAGAAATTCGGCACAAGCACCGGTTTTTTGTGTAAAGTAAAAATAAAAATGTAATATTGTGTTTCGAATATTTACTGGTCATTCAAAATGGTGGAATTTAGTTTTATTAAATAGTATACGATTGTGTACGAAAACAAAGGTAATTTGTTACAAAAAAAAAAATACGCAAATGTAAAAATAATAATTTATATAGTAAATGGACTATAGTAACCATAAATATAATTACGCGTTGCGTAGTATAACAAAAGTAGTTATTTTAGGAACGCGATTATGTATTAAATAGTTCTTGAAAGATGTGAATGATGATTTAATTAAGAGAATTACAAAAATTGGCGATCGTAAGACGTGTAGTTTATTGTTTTATAGCAAATGTTTTCATTACTGCCTGGTCTATAAATTATATGCGATAGATCCGTAGCTAAGTGCATCAAATGAACGGCTTTCCTTTTAACGGTCGAGGTTCAAATCCGCCAAAACAAAACTTCGGAAACTGTGTTAACTGTGAAGTGACGTCAGTGATCTACAGTTAGTGATCGCGCCCTCTATGCACCTCTATAATTATGATACTGGCATTAACGAAATTCGAGATTAAATAAATAGGCACACCCACTTATGTATGTGTCATGAAACGACTATAATATTTAATAAAACGACTCTAATATTTATTTATATACTCTTAATGAAATATTAATATTATTTTTATTTATAAAGAAACAAAAGTAAAAAACCCACCGAGAATCTATATTTTATTTGTTTTCAAACAAAATTGGTAACTAATTAAGATTAAGAACGTCTGATGAAAATACCGAGACAGTGAAATAACTATTAGAGATGCAATAAAATTATGAATGAAGGGAAGAATAAAATTTTATTATTAATTTAAAAAAAAATAACTAGGTATATGTAAATATTCTCACATTATAGTAATCACAACATATTGCATGCTATATGAAAATTGAAAATAATTTCAAGTTTGACCGATCGAATTAAAACCCGGACATTGCGCAAATATATGGGCCCGTCCAAGTCTTTAACTTTTTAGAAATTACGTGTCGTATATGAATTTTGAATATAAATAAATGAAAACGAAATAAAAATTGCTATATATTTTGTATTTCTAAACCAATAATAATGTAATTAAAGTTTTTAGCGTAAAATGATCATCATGTTGTGACGTCAGCGTCATTACAGTCGTCCAGTTACCCTGTGAAAATGTCACTATACAGTGAACCATGCATATTTTGCTCATAAATTTGTGATTAGCTTTACACATACACATATTTAATATATCCGAGTAATTTTTTATTAAGTCAAAAGCAAATTTACTTATTAAATAAATTTATGTTTTAATTTTTGTAATCTCAATACTTGTCATTATTGTAATCATTTAGTAAATAGGAAAGTAAATGTTGGATTACTTTTTATTATGAACTATGCTTTGATTAATGTAATCAATACTGTCATTGTTGTATTTAATTTTAAATAGAAAATAGTTTAAATACTATTTTAATTATAATAATGGCACTTGGTGAATATAATAAGCTTCAATATTATTTAGAGAAAGTCTTAAAGTCTTATTAATTAAAGCGAATGATTAACCTGATTATGAAAACGAGCAAAAATTATTAATTTTACTTACCAGATTTTTATTTATGTATAATATGTATAATAAATTATCATTTAACACCTATACCGCTTCATGTAAATAAATCAAACAAATATATATTTGAAATGATATAATAACTATCTGGTTTACTTTTACTTATTACTATTAGCTCTTAAGATTTTTGATCACTGTTTGTAATGGATACGTATTTTTATTCTTGAAACATTTATTGTATATTATATTACTATTATTATTGGTAACGTATGTCGGTTCTCCCTACTTATGACGGAATGACTCTAACGTCACAACTTTCGCGCCAAAACTTTAATAATTATTTTAGGCGTTATTAAGCATAATTTCAAGAAAACAAAAAATACGAAATTTCTATTTTTAAATTCTTCGTAACATATAAAAAATTCAAAAAAGGTGGACGAGCCCATTCTAAATATAGTTATCTTTACACACATAAATATTTTGAAGATATGTAATTAGATATTTTATTCTAAATTTTTATAAATACATAGTGCTGTTTTCTGTTTAAAATATCCATGCATTTTTTCTCATAAATTTAGCACTAATACTACCAAGAGCTACAAAAATTGTTGGATAGCGTATACTTCATAACATATAATTAATTTTGTAAAACAAATTAACCTCTCGACCACGGATAAAAACTTTATAACATCCAAGGCCAACCAAATGAGAGATATAATTTCTATGAATCATGAAATTGTTTTAAATACTAGCATTTATGTTATAAGTAGGTATATTATACTTTTTATAATTCTCATGTATTTGCATAAGTTACCACAAAACATTCAAAATTGCTGTGAAGACTACACAATAGAGGTCACTTTTATTTGATTTGTGAATTGGAAATAATTTTCGTATATATTCCGTCATTTATCACCAAAAACCTCATAATCCATTTGTTCACCATATCATATTGTTAATACGTTGTTGAACTTAGAATCTTTCCCAACTTGTCTAAAGTGTATTACGTGGTTTCGTACGAAGCATACCATACAACTAAATGAGCGCCCAAATTTTAAAGCGTCCAAACTGTACAGCGTCTAAATGAATCCCCACCACCACTTGTTACAACGGCTAAATTTGACCTGGCCTATTTCGGCCATTACAAGTGGTGTTGGTATACAGCAAACTGTAAATATGTCAACATTTATTTTGAATTGTGCAAGAGCTGGCGAGTTTCTTGTGTAGTTAATACAATGCTTGTAGGTAGGTACTATAGTAGTTAACAGCGGGAATATCATCAACTCCCAAATATCAACACCCGAATATTCAAAACCAGAATATTCCAAACCTGAATATGCATGCACAGAATCATTCAAATCTCGAATATTCAAAATCAGAATCGCGCATCGCCAGAAAACGCTTCGCCCGAATCATTCAAAAACCGAATACGTGGGCGTGGCCAAGTGAAGGTCACTGTAAGTTAGGTTAGGTTTGGTTAGATTAGATACGCATTCTGTTGCACAATTCACAAATAATGTTGACATATTTACAGTTTGATGTGTTACTTGTAGTGGCCGAAATAGGCCAGGTCAAATTTAGCCGCTGTGACAATTGGTGGTGGGGCTTCATGTAGACGCTGTAAAGTTTGGGCGCTGTAAAATTTAGATACTATGAAATTTTGGAGCTATGACATTTAGTCATGGCACGTACTCGTTTCAGAGCATAAACACGTACATTAGAAATCAAGTATAAATAAAAAGTGGGAGAACAAAATACGTTTGTTACGAGTACTAATATTTTGTGTATCAGCTATTAGCTCTTTTTTAAGGGTCCCTCTATCGACCTTTTGTTTATTTCAAAATGGTATACGAGTCCAGACTCATACTAGATCGGCCGGCTTACTTTTCAACTGATGAGAAATATCATATCTACAAAATTCTTTCGACTACCTACTGTAAATATATATTTTAAACAAAAAAACCTGTGGGCCAAATGACGGATGCTAATAATTAGACGTTCGACCGACATTTTAAGGGTCATTTTGTCCACATTTATCTTCTACCGAGACCCTTTAATTTTAGGACAATAAAAAATAACTTTATAAAAATCCCTCGAAAAATTCAGTGCGCACAGTAAAACCTACCTTGCATGACATATGGGACAATACTCTAAGAAGAATGTGCAGACCTTTTGGATACATTGTCTAATAGAATTAAAGGCCGCTTCTGCTTTTACCACCACCGGTCAAAGTTTCGGTTTATGAAACCGTAGGATAACTTCCAACCGCCAATCAAAAAGAACCCATTGTTATGGAAACCGATGGTTAACTTTTGGTTTCCATAACGATGGATTATTTTTGATTGGCGGTTGGGAGTTATCCTACGGATTCATAAGCCGAAACTTTGACCGGCGGTGGTAAAAGCGGGCCTAAATGTGATATTACTAATAAAAGCGATGCAACCTAATATCAAATGGCAGAATATTTGAATAACATATTCAGTTTTTGTAAGTTTAAAATCTAAATTTTAAACTAATATTTCTAGAACCCTTATGTTTCCTTTATGTTATTTGATAATTGTTCTGTGTATTTAATTGTACATTTGTGTTTTGGACTTTTTTTAGTTTTTATTTATAGATATTTATTAGTTTTTTTTTCTATTTCGGTGTTCTTACCAGTCTATAAAAGCACTTTTTATCATTAAAAACACGTCGTTTAGAAGATCTATAAGCGCACTGTTTGATCATAGCCACCTATATATATATAGCTATGGTTTGATACAATGTATTAATGTAAACACACAGAGTTCACAACGCTGTCAAAATGTGAAATTTCAATTGTTTACTATTTGCCAAAAATTATTTCGTTTTCAAAGGATCTTAATGATTTGAAATTTTGATATATTTTAAACCAAAACACGACAGGGGGATCTGCGGGGCTAATGTTTTTTTGAAAATTCTTATAGTTTCCTTAAAATTACCTCAACAGAAACAATATTATAAAAAACATGTATTATTTGGCACAAACTTTTCTCCACTTCAGTTATCGGTGTTTCTTAATATGCAAGGTCTCGTAGCGTAGTCGCAACTATTTTTACGCGAAAGAGAATTTGGTTTAATTTTAATAATGATTAATCACTTTGAACCGAACCGAAAACGGAAAAAACAGTTATTTTTGCCGGAAACCTGATTCGAACTGATATAATTTTTTAATTAAACCGGAACGGAAACCGGAACCAAAAAACATTATCGGTTCGAAGCCCTACTGTTAACGTAACACACTCGTCCTTTGTAAAACTCGCCTGGCGCCTCGTTTTCCAAACTTGGACTCATATGTTAACCATGCCTTATGATACTTGTGATTTAATGTAGTGTTCAATTTTATTTATTTGTTTCTTAATTTAAACACAATTATAATAAATAAAAATATAAACCATGGTTTGCTTGTGTGTAGCTCCTTTGTACAGAAATAGTTAAAAAGGAGTCATCTATTACTTTTCAAGTGTAATAATGTCCATATTCATAAACACTCGAAAAGTTGAAAACGGGTTTATACCATATTTTGAATAAAATATAAAAATTTATTATTTTCTTAAATAAAAATATTTTTCCATTGCCGAGGCCGAGAATAAAGTCAATTTCTATGATGGTACCAAAATTGAAAGAGAAGTACCCATTTTTGCTTCTAGTCTAGAGTCGAAATATACTTCCTAGGGAAGATTTTATTATTTTGAGAAGTAATTACATTTAATGCTTTTTTGCTCGATTGAGTTTTGGGATCAACGCTTACTTTAAAAATGACAACCAGAAATGCCTAAATAATTTTTAATTCTTATCTCCAAAATCATTCTCAACCAGTAGGAAGCACTTACTGCCCTTAATACTTATAACTGTATCTACAAGTCTTCAGTGCCGCCCTTATTTCTCGCATTTACTCCGAAGTCCATAAGATTTCAAGTAATGTAAAATGGTATTTTTCCAACAATCAGTAAGTCGAAGTATGTTCAAATGACCACGATGTCTGCTATGTAACCATTATTCAAAAAAGAAATAATCTTTACATTTGTTCTTTCCGAAAACAGATACAAGTATAAAACTAAATTCCACCGTTAACCTCAACGCATACCGATTAGTCCACAATGGACTTTGAGGAAACCAAGCGTCAGCTTACTCGCGATTTCCGGCCTGCGAGTAAGAAGGCGTCGCGGCGCTCAATTAGCGAAGGAGGGAAACCTCGTGATCCCAGTGGCGACCGATCGCGCCAGTCGTCCAGTGGATCATCGCGCGAAGTCCGTTGTGCTTGCCAGTATTTTCAGTGTGATTCGTTATTGCCGGATCGCGTCAACCGTGTTGGTACAAGACCTAGCAGTAGACTTGCAGATCCCATTGGACCCGTGCTCACTGCATTAGGGTGAGAATATTATCAATCATTATAGATCTAGATTCTGAACGGCCCTTTGCTTCGGGTTTCTTCATTATCCTTTGCCATTTTTTCCTATTCATTGCGTATTTTTGTCAATCTTCCACTTTGATTTCCGCAAATTCGCTTTTAAAGTTTCTAACTCCTTTTCTTAGGTCGCTGCTTTTTCCTCCCTTTAGGGCTTTTTTCTATTGTCATATTTGCTATGTACCCCAAACTTCTTTTTTCCATTGTCATATTTGCTCAAACTTTTGGCTAGCTCTTTGTATGCGAATCAGGCACCGGGCACTGAAAAGCTATGAATGTGTTCACAGAACATATGTATACTATATACGTTTTAACAATAGACTAGATGGCGTTTCGAGCGCGGCCGTTTTTACATGTATTAAATAAAAAAATCTAATTTTGGCACCTTTCCTGGATTTAAAAAAATTCTTTCTAAAATATTATTCACGAAAGATGACTACTCAAGGTCATTTGTTTGAACAAAGAATACACATCACTAGCTTAACAACATTTTGTATTATAAAGAGAAAGATTATTTGACCTATGTCTATTTAATTTATGTGCTGTGACAGATATACGTAAATAGTGGCATTATTTTCTAACACACTATAAATAATAATGACATATGTCGTAGAATTATAGATACCTAATTATCTACTACTGCCCTCTGTGGTAATATTTACGCAGTGGCGTTGACGGTTAAATGAAATTATTATTCCTTGGTTTATAAGTTAAGTCTATGTTTTTGTATATTGCAAAAACATTAGTGAAGAACATAAATCTTCTAGAAAGGCATTATTTAGAAAGAAACGTAATTTTCAAATGATTTACTCTTATTTTTTCAGTTAAAATGTGTCCATAAATATTTCATGTTGCACGCCTATGCATTCGAAATGCAGTGAAGTTAACTGCAAGTAATATTATATCAGACAGCTCACAAATGACCTTGAATAGTCATCTTTCGTGAATAATAGTTTAATTGACATTTTTTCAGTAATTTTGTCTTGTACGTACACGTGCTAATCTATTTTGTGTTTATATGCATACACTTATAATCTCCGTACCTTTCTCTACATTTCGGCGAAAGGGGCATGCATAAATGAAAACCACATTATTCAAGTAAATTTTAAAGAAAACAACGTAAAATAAAAATATAATTCACCTTTATATAAACATTTACACTCTAAAATATATACATTATATGTATAAACTATATACACCGTTAAATATGAACAAAATAATGTTCCAGACAAATTTCTTTGTTCCTGGGGTGATCTGAATGACCCTTTTTCCTCATGTTCTTTTATAGCTTTCCAAATATTACATCGTCCTATGCCCAGTTCTGATGCCACAATTTGGACACTTTCTAATTTGGAATATGCATTCGTGGCACGATATGTGCAGTATAAATTATACGCCACTTTTTTTGCCCGCTTCGCAGGGCCTTTCCTTTTGGATATTTTAAAACATTGGCAGAGCCAGGTTCAGGATTTTTAACCATAATATTAACGAAGAGAACAATAACAAAACAAACGAACTACTAACTAAAAACTAAGAAAACGCGCGCAATGAAAACTCTGTAATATGAAATATAACGACAAAACACTATGAGAATTATATAAACGAAAAAAACAAATAAACAGAACTGAACAGAAATTGATAATATGTAATAAATCGTGGACGGTAAAATAATTGATACAGTTGTCAAGCTAATTTAAATTTCGCGCCAATTATTTTACTGTGTAAACTCGGTTCACGTTTGAACCAATCAGAGAGCTAGAATCTTAAGCCCTATCTCACCCAACGCTCTATAGTTAAAACGAATAGAGTATTGGCGAAAAAATTCAAAGTGGGTGACATCTAGCGGCAGATTTGTGAACTAGAGGAATAAGGAAACGTTGATAGCATACATTGAAACGTATGTAATTTTAAACAGGTTTAATTTAAATTTGTTGTAAAAGAAAGTTAAGATATATAGTGTATATTACATTTTCAGGTTTAAATAATGATCAGTAACTGCCATAGATACTGCTCAGTGCCACAATGGAGCAATTATAAGTCAAAAAGTGTAAGTTTACACTATATCCCAAGTGACAAAATATGATCTAGAAATTTTCTTCTCTTATAGTTTTGACGTATCCAATCGGTTCAATTATTTTATTTTTTTAAACAGCATGGTAAAATTCTTCTAATAATAATAGCCAAACTATACTGTTTATTATCCTTTTTAATAAGTTTTCCCATTACTTTGTTCCAAATCTGTACAGTTTAATTTTCTATTTCTGCTACTCTGTAATACACAAACCCATAAACAAATAAATTAATAGCATAATAATAATTATAACTTTTGTTGTAAAGCAATAAATATAGTTTTGATTTTTACTATCCTGTTTATATGCAACAAAACTGCAACAATATGTTTGCATTTGCCTTTCAATTCTGCTCTACAACTAAATTTGCTTTTCAGTAATTTATATTCTCATTTAATAAAAATTTAATCATATGAGGATCTCAACTCAAATGACTGGTTTTTAAAAAGATCCCAGTATTGTACCTGGTTCATAATCTTTTATTCCTCAAAGCAATACATGTCCAGCCTTAAAACCTGCTTCGTCTTCCTTTATAGGACATGCAGAAGCAATGTATTTAGAAATATCACTTAACTTTATGTTAATTTTCTCCATATCAAATACTTTACACTTTGAAATGCATATTGCCAGCAATAAGGAATGAGGGAACTCTCCTTATTCCTCCGCCATCGTGCTACCGTCCGGCCTGCCATCTATAGTTCAGTTTTTTCGCCAATAGTATTATGCAATAGCAATCTGTAGAGGCGACAGTGCTTAAAGCCTCGTTCACATTACTCTAGTTTCTAGTTACTTAACTTCAAGTCATTTGAATCCCAATTAATAGTCCAGGAAATCTACAATTTCACCCCGAAGAAATTGCAACAAAAGCTTTTTTTACTGAATCCTGTCTAGAAAAATGCGCCAACTGGTAAAAATAGCGGCATTTTTAGGTTTTTGGCCATTTTCTCGAAAACAATTGCCCGCATCAAAATTTTATAAGAGTACAAAATTAAAACTCAACGTTTTTTATACAACCAAATATTCTTGCAATTTATGAAAGAAATTTAAATTACTAAAAAAATATACAATATTACGTATTTAAAACTAAATTCAACGTGGTATCGAAAGAAGTAAATTATCGTTAATTTTTAATAGCTATTAACATACCTAGGAATGTTATATATATCATAACTGCCGCAGATGCCAGTTTAAAATCCGAGCTCGTAGAGGATTTTAAGACATTTAAGGCTTGTTATGATTCAAAACATCCGTGGTTTGTTCAATAATTTATCGGTTTCAGAAAATGAAAACTATATTAATAAATATTATTTTTTGAAATTCTCTCAATGCTACTTCAGGATGCTATGGTTATGTGCTTTATTCCTGGTGTTTATTATTTTAGAATAAAGTAAACCGTATTTAGAACGATACAGAAACGTTATCTGTATGTATTGATGAAGAGCATTATACTTTCATTTTATTTTGATTTTGTAGACCGTTGTTGACAAGTCAGTATGGTAATATTACCATACAGATACAGTATACAGTTATTACTTAGTTACCAGCCTACTTTTTTACATGTAAACAATAGATTAATATCCTGAAACTGCTAAATAATTTTTATCAACGCTGTCCTACAAATTTTCATTTTTTCATCCACCACTCTGATTCTGTTAAAGGTAGGATAACGCGGTTTGAAATTTTCAATTCTGCATGAAATTGTGTGCATTAATTTCAAAATTTTGTCATTCAATTCTGTCTAGCATTCTGCTACAACTTAGCGCTAATAGTATATATGCTATCTTCGTGTGTGTGTATAAAGCAGATAGGCACACCCAGCAATAGGTAATAAGCCGTGATGATATATTTATTTATTTTCGTGTGATGAACGTACCCATACTCTTTCATATCATGTATTACACCATTTTTGCCGATAAGCGGTTCGCGAATTAATAACAACTTAAACTTACATGAAACATGAAATCCTCTCAAACCTCTAAAAATTTAAATATCTGCAAATCGGCTCAGTTCGCATTTTTTATCCAACATTTCGATACAGTTAAGGATAAACAATATTACGTATTTAATACTTTTAACAAAAAAAATCCTACCTTTATTGTTAATTTGGTTGTCTTTGGAACCTACAAACAAAAAACAAATAGTAAATTTTATTCGAAAACTTGTAATCGTATGAATAACATAAATGTTTCACTATTACATTTTATAATATGTAGAATGTGCACACAAATAACATATTGTTACATTTATTTTTCTTTACAATAAATACCTGAACTGCAAATTCCCTCGCCGAACCTGTGACATTCTTAGATTGTTTTTGAAAATGCACACTTCACAGCACTAATATTTTGTTCAATCAGTAACTTTTACACATTTTTTAGCACTTGAATATATGAATAATCCATTTTATATTAACATTTTTCAACGAAAAACAAAACACAACATTAGACAACGAACGTGAACTGCAGACTGCAGATTAGTTATTTTCTGTGGTATGAATTTGAACAGACTTGTCGGTCACAGAAAAATTATTAACAAGTATAAATTAGAATATACAAAATATCAACTAATACGAAAGTATTGAGCTATTTAATTGTACTATTCAGTAAATAAAATTATAAATTTGTGTTTTATAGAGAAATGGACCATATTTGTAACTATAGCGCCTCTGCCGGCAGATTTATGAAATGAAAAAAGCGTGCCAGGGTCACAAACTATTTTTTAATTTTTCCAATTAAGTTGGCAATACTAACTTATTTTGTCTGTACTATTTTTAGGAAAAATATGAAAAGATATTCCTTTTTAATTAATGGATTCAAATCACAATCCGAAAAGCAACAATAGTAAACAGGCATAATTAAAAAATATATATTTAGCACTTTACAAAAGAATCACAAATACTAAACATTAGTTTGGGGTTATCTGTCAGTGACAGAAGAGTAAACAGTCGCTTAAATTTTTTAAATTTTAATGTTTATCTTATTGATTATTTAAATATTATAAGGGCAGAATCCAGTAGTTAAACATGAAATGAAACTTACAAGAAAAAAATTATCGTTCATTTACGTCTACATAAAATAATATTTTGCTTTAAAAATACAATTTTTCCCATAAGATAACATTGGTTTCATTTTCGCTGTACTCCCAAGCATATGATTGGTGCATTCTGAGCATGCGCATTGAGATAGTAATATGGTCTATTAGCTTAAAGATCAATGGAGGGTTATACAGAGGTATATTTTCGGGCTGCCATCTTTTCGTATTTTCCTTGTACTACATTTGTGACTCATTTCACTCCGTTGCTAGATTACAAACAAATCGCTGTCATGGTGACAGCATAGATCTTATAGTAACGTATGTAAAGCACTATAAGATCTATGGGTGACAGTTGCAAGATGGTGCCAAGTATCAAGCGAGTGTATGGTCTTTGCAACAGTGAGTCCCGCTATAATTATAAAGAATACATGACAAATGTGAAATTCTTTAAGTTTCCACAGCCGTCCGAAGACATTGAATCACATGTAAAACTCAAATGTCAAAACACAAGTGACAGAAGACAGAACTTTAAAAATGGCGTGGTTTGTTTGTAATCCAATCTTCCATCTCAACTTCTACATCGTCGCATTCTTTCTTGCGTGTGACGTCAAAATCATAACCCTCTATTACACAATATTTCAAACTATAATAGATGTAAATTCAATAATTTGATAACAAAAATGCAGAATTTTAAAAACACTTTGGGGAAACAATGCTAGTTAAAACTGATTTCCCATTTTATTATGAATTTTGTTGAACATACTAAGCAGATTATCAAACTTGTCCACAGACATTCATAGGTGATTTTTATACTTGTCTATATTATGAAGCCAACTCTTTTAACAAAATCGTAGACGATTTGTTCTGCCAATCATCCTCTTTACCCATATTGACCGTATGTCTGTATATCGCCATTATATAAGATTTTTAATATTTGTTTTTTCCTTTACAATTTGAGTTATTGTAGATATTCCAGCAAGCAACAACTCAATCGACGCCATTTTAAATACCTATTTGATTTAAATAACTTGTTTATGTATGAACAAATCAAGTATGTTAACATATAACAAAAAGAGGGATTTTAGGTGTCAAATCAATATCTATTGGATCAATCAAGTATGTTGACATATAACAAAAAAGGGATTTTTAGTTGTTAAATCATTATCTATTGGATAAGAATGGACCTTTTCAATTTATGGGCTATCTCTTTCTATCGCTGCAAATAGTAAGAAAATGGCGCGAACAACTGCCATTTGGTCTGTCAAACGAAACGTCAAAAATATTGCAGTCATTAAAATACCTGTATTCTCAGTGAAAATTTGCATCGTTAGGCATTTTAACTTCAATAAAAGCTTTTGTAACTTATTTCGATACTTACTTACTGTGTCCTTTGCAATATTATATTCCAAACCATTATTTGCGCCGCTCTTTTCATGCATTTGAAACGTTGCTCTACCTGCTCTGTATTAGTAAAATAATCTTACTGTTCCTTTCCTTTAACATAAATGTTATTTTTGTTTAAAATAAATTCCATTTGTACCAATTCTCTGACAGTCGTCGCAGACTAAAGTGCATTTCATCCCAGCTTTTCCACATCCGCATCGTCCCTCACAACTAGCCGCACTTCACACATCTGCAAAATATGGTCTTGAAGATTGAGTCAGGAGCCGCCAGAGTCCTTGGTTGTTATAATATATGTATAAACATATATGTAGAAACTATTTAGTAAAAAATATTGTTCGCCATGCCATTTGCTGTGGACTGTGACGAAAAATTTCCGATAAAAAACTTTTGAAAAAATTGTTATTTTGTCGATATCGAATCTTCGAAAGTATTAGTCTTTCAAAAAAATGAATAAGACCATTTTTGTAGGAAATTTTATCAGAAGTAATATCACAAGACCTCCTGATTTTATCGATAAATATTTATTTTGCACGAATTCTTTTGCTTAGCAACAAACACGAAAGCATACTGCATGGTAAATCCCGACTCCGAAGGAGGAGGGGGTTTTACATAATGTCAGTTTGCTTCAGTGATTTTGTTTAAAAGCAAAATGAATGAGTGCTTAAAAATAAAAGTTTATCTGAGAAAATCAGAGAGGTCGTGTGGTATTTGGTGAGATAAATTCCAAAGACAACGCAAATTGAAATAATTTTATTATTATTATTTTATGTTTAATCTTGAAATATTAATTAACTGTCACACTAACAGTTATAAACAATAACAACTGTTTATTTACTTGGTAGCGGAAATTTATCGGGGTAACGGCGTTTTATCAGTATAATACTGTTCTAATTAGTTGAATTTTCAAGTGTTTTGCATCATGATTGGTTAAAAACTAGTCATTGGAATTTATCTACTTAATTTTGTGCGAATTTTGTGTATAACCTGTTTTTCGCTAGGACCGATAGTTTGGAAGATTTTTCCAAAAAAAAAACGTCAAAAAGACTCCCTTAAACGGGTCCCCCACCCTTCCCTCATCCCCCCACCATCGGGGATTTTTATTATAGGTTTGTTCGCGGTAGCGATCCCGGACTAGTTAGAGCATAATACGCATGCGTAGTTTCGTTTGAGTTGTTCGCGGTACGTCTCCGACTGACACATGATTCGTCACACTGTTGGTCACGTACTAATCAGACCAGTCCAGGTGACGTTCAAACTAGTCTGGGATCGCTACCGCGAACATACCTTATGATGTACAGTAGACACCAGCGAATAACTGCTAAGTTTCATTACTACGGGATTTTTTCTCTCAGTCACCTTCTATTGATCTAATTCGACTGGGCTAGTAGTTAAATAAACAGTCTGATAGTGTTTAATTTTTTCCTAATTCCTATTTAACCATTTTTCGTACATACCTATTAATTCTTTTTTTTATTTACAGTGACCACGAATATGAACCAATAAATCCACCGGTAGAACCGGACACAGAAGCTGTGAAGGCCAGTACTGATATCCAAGAAGCCTCGCCTTCGGTACACAGAACATACCTAACAAATCTCAACGACGACGACGAAGTGCGTACGATACCTCTTAAAGAGCCGACAGCACTCGAACTCCGACAACTACGAATCCCACTGGACGATGAGTTGGTTGTAGTGAATACTGAAACTTCCGAATTTGATACTTCTGTCGACCGAGCAAGTTCGCCAGAAACGCAAGCTACAAACCTCGGAACTCCTGCCACTACACTCAGCTCCAGAACGGATGGAATCAGCACAAGTCAAGTAGACTCTGCTGCACTTGAACATTTGCCACTCAAAAAAGAAAATAGAAAGAAGAAATTAAAGGAAATGGAAGAACCAATACCCCAGGGTCCTACTATACAAGATAAACTCAAAACACAAGCTGGAAAATTGAAGAATAAAATTAAAAATATAAAAAAGCCAACTTTCACAATTCCAAATCCAAAGTTTAGTCCCAAATTTAAAAGACCGAAATTTGAACGACCAAAGATTCCTCGACCTAAATTTCAAAAACCCAAATTTGAAAGACCAAAGTTTTCCATGCCTTCGATGCCAAAAATGCCAGACCGACCCAAAATAAATTTTCCTTCATTTAGTATTCCCCGTCCAGGCAGTACGAAACCGCAACAATCAACAGAATCCCGACACATTTCTACGACGGAATCGACAAGCGCAGATGATTCTAGGAATATATTCGATTTTAGAACATATCCACGATTATTCGACAGATCAAAGAAAAAATCGAATGTTAAAAGTAATGAAGAACCAGTCCCAGTACCTGAATTTGCAACAGTACCTCGTGCTGCTGCACGTAAAAAAGGGCCTGTCGGTGCACGATGGGTACATCGTTTCACAGACATCCAATTTGCTGATGACGATTCGAAAAAACCTGCAAGTTACAGCGACGAATTACATAGTAAAGATCGCGGAGATTCTTTAGAACGACGTATGGAAGCAGATTTACGCTATGAACAGGCTTTAGCTGAAGACGACGACGAAATGAGAGAATATGTAAAAGAAAATCGAAACATTAGTCGCCATTCACCATATCATGTGGACAATATGGAGTATCCAGAAAGATGGAGGCACGGTAGTTTCCATCGAAGTGATGATTTTAAAAATAAAAGAAATGAAGAGGAAATTCTATCAAATCAACCATTGGAATATGAAGGACAACAAAGTAATCGTGATGAACATTCATCACTTGCAAGTTCCGGTCATCAAGGTGTTATTGAAGAAATAGATTCTGATCAATTCTTTCTTCGGGAAAAGGGTATTTCACAAGATAATCTTCAAGTTGGATTATATTTAAGCTCCGAAATCCGAGATGCATTTAAGAAACCTGTAAACACTTTATCACAAATGGAACGAGAATATGATTCTTACCCAAAACGACCAAAAAGGAAACATCTAAAGAAAACAAAACGTATGAAGAAAACCCCTCATGCTTCTGCAGAAAGAATTCCGTTTGACCAGATATCCATAAATACAGAACCTGAAGAACAATTTACTTCTCCTATGACAAGACCTACACGCACTAAACGACCAAAAATATTAGCTAAAGAAGAATCGTTGGAAACGTCACAAAGCGAAATGGTAATCGATGACGAAACCAATTTAAATTCCGAAAATCTGAAATCACAAGAAAATTTGACATCGGAAATAAGTAATGAATCAATTGGAAACATAATAGGTTATGTGGAGAAAGATATAGATGTAACTCAGGAATATGACAAATACCTTAATGAATCTTTAATGTATGAAAACGAAATTATGACAAATATTGAACAACCGGAGATAATAATACATGTTGATCAAAACTATGAAATCGAACGAAGAGAAATAGATAAATATTTAGAATATGCTGGAATGGTGGAAACTCCGAAGCCACCAACTCGTCGTCATAGAAGCTTAAAAAGTTTGAATTTATCAGAACACGATTCCATACTCGGAGAATTTAATAAAGACAAAATGATGCAAGACATATTGCTAGAAGAGGTAATATTTGTATTAAGGGCACATTGCATGCAAAGTGTCAATAAATAGTTACTGTTATAGTAATATCATAGTCGGGACACCGAGTTTAAACATACTATAAAGCTGCGTCCCCACTGCATCGGCTTTGCCATTCGACTCGGTCGAGTGATATCGCATTTCCATTTTATCTTTAGATTCACCAAAGAAAATCACAATTTTTATTCAACTATCGTGCCTCTTATGCCCATCTTATCATTTTTATTACTAAAGTCCCCAAGAAGGATACATTTGTTGTACTAAATCATTGTCGTGTGGCCTTGCCAATCGGCAAAAGCCTACTCAGTGCGGGTGGGGACGCACCTTAACATTGCTACTATGGAAGTAATGCCGTATTCTTTCGCTGCGTTGGATCAGATCCAACTGATCGTACACGTACCACAATTTTGGGTCTCGTACGACCATACGATATTTCAATATGAATGTACGAACTTTTAAGTTATTTTGTTACGTATATTTAATTCCAATTTTCATCCTTAAGATTACAATTAATATAGGTCTGTCAGGCTTTTAAAGTGGAGAAAAAAAAATGCAAATGTCTTTCTCGCTTTCTCTTATATGTAAAATTACAGTTGCCACTTCTCTGGGTTTCAGATTCATTTTTCGGGCTCATTTATTAATTTCGATTCACGGATCTTATTAAACAATTTAAATTCTTTCGAAAAATTTGGGCATTTAAAAATAATTTTAAAATTTTATATTTCAAATTTGGCGCTAAAGAAGAATGAAATGAAGTAAACCAAAATTATAGTTGGCAAATTTTATATTCGAGCATACTCAAAACTCTTGCTTCGCGGTTTTTATTATTTCCGTGGCAACTATGTATAATACCAATATGCGTACGATAATTTTACCAAAAGTACGATAAAATTCACGTATGCGTACGATACTTCAGATTTCAAAGGTTGGCAACGCTGGGATTAGATCAGGTCACGTGGACGTAGATTAGTTTATTCAAAAGAATACAAGTATCTGTCAAAATCAGTTAGAAAAATGAACTTTAATTTTCTGTATTTATCATTGTTTATTCTGGTTTAAATTTCTTCTGGAACCTTAAATGTACCCTCTTATCCTGATTGACTAGCATAAAATGACAGATTCTTCCGGTGTTTCCGCCATTTTTTTACCTCTCGCTAAGAGAGGTATTGTATTCATGCTAAAAATCGCATATCCAGATTTTAATGAATAAGCACGTTTTAAGGTCCCTAGTATCCGATTATAACATTTTTACGATGATGTCCGTATGTGTGTGTGTGTGTGTGTGTGTGTGTGTGTGTGTGTGTGGGGATGTGTGTGTGTGTGTGTGTGTGTGTGGATGTTGGATTCACTATATCTCAAATACTATGAGACTTAAGACATTTTTAACTACGGATTCCTCAATCTAACAATAATGGGAAGAGTCCAGTCAGTTTTGGTAACAATCGGACAACCGGAAGTAGTAGTTACAAGAAAAAAATCGTCTAAATATTATTTATCGAAAATTTATGTAAATACTTATATTAAAGAACATTAAATTCTTTATTCGATAAATATAAATTCATTATTATATCTACTATAGATTTAGTGATAAAGAAAGGCATATAAAATAATTTGATGTAAAAAATCTCAGATCAAACTACTACAAGGCAAGAAATTCAAATGTTTGTAATTGACACATAAATGTCACTGTCAAAAATATTTGTATGCCTCTGTCAACAATATTTGTATATTATTATGAAGATTATGAAAATAAAAAAAAGTCAACAACGCAAAAGAATATACGTAAAAAAGAATATAAAAGGAATTTGCGAAAAAATGACGAATATAAAGAAAAAGAAAAGGAAAGTAGAAAAAGAAAATTTCAGGATATTGAATATAAAGAAAATGTAAGTATTGTACATAATTTATTTTAAAATATCCCATAGATTTTGCAAATATATGTGAGAATTATTTTGTAGTGAGACATGAATATATGTATTTAAAAATATTTTTCGTTTAATGCGTACAACCAGGTAAAATATCTGGCGAGAGGTTGTGTTGGCCACATCAGATTTTTGAATCTAAAGTGATCAGATCTTACTAATCCACGTTTTTGTTAGAGTAGATGGCACTGATCTGGATTACTTAGTCTAAAGGCCCATTCAGAATAAAAAAAATTAGCGGTAGTGTAAGAATTAGTGGCATCGGTAGCGTAAGAAATTTATAGTAAAATTTTTTTCCGTTCACAATGAAAAATTGATATTATAGTTTCTAGGAATTTTTTATTATAAATTACTAGGATGCAAGGTTGACAGTTATAGCTGTCATTTTTTTTTTGTTCAAAAAGCAACTGACATAGATGATGACTTATTAATTACCCTTATCCACAAGCACTCCATTGTGTGAGATAAGCAAAGAGATTAAGGGAGTTTAAAATTATTTCAAAAAAAGAAAATGCGTGGGCACAAATTGCCTTTGAAATAGACAAAAATGGTAAGTTACGTGTTCACTTTTAATTCTGCAAAGTTTATTAATAAATATGTTTGTTTATATAGCGCAACGTCTGAGGCACACCACAAAATGATCCTTTTTCTATTGCTCATTTTATCTGATGAAATAAGAAATCAGATGTCAATAAACGTCAAAACTGTCAAAAAAATTAAGCGGTAGCGTAGTGGCAACGTAGAAGTTTGGAGATTGCAAACTCCTACCGCTGCCATTGCCACTGCGCTACTACTAATTTTCTTAATTTTTGGATGTGAACGAATAAACTATTATTCACGAAAGATGACTATTCAAGGTCATTTGTGAGCCGTCTGATATAATATTACTTGCAGATAACTTCATTGCATTTCGTTTGCATAGGCGTGCAACATGAAATATTTATGGACACATTTTAACTGAAAAAATAAAAGTAATTCATCTGAAAATTATGTCTCTTTCTAAATAATTCCTTTTTGAAAGTTCTATGTTCTTCATTTACGTTTTTGCAAAATTCAAAAACAGACTTAAATATAAACCATGGAATAACGCCACTGGGTAAATATTAGCACAGAAGACAGTGTAGTAGATAATTAGGTATCTGTAATTCTACGACATATGTCATTATTATTTATAGTGTGTTAGAAAGTAATGCCACTATTTACGTATATCTGTCACACCACATAAATTAAATAGACATAGGTCAAATAATCTTTCTCTTTCTAACACAAAATGTTGCTAAGCTACTGCTATAAAATGATGTGTATTCTTTCTTCGAACAAATAACCTTGAATAGTCATCTTTCGTGAATAATAGTGTACATTTGCTATAACGCATTCAATCTTTTACCCAGGCCACTAATTCTACCGCTACGTTAATTTTTTTGTTGTGAATGATACTTTAGGATAGGGATACTGATCAGAATTCAAAAGAACATTCAATTTACTGATCCAACGCAGCGATAGAATACGGTTTAAAGTAAACTGGATTTAATTGATCCATGATGTAAAATGACCAAGTGAATTCTTTTGCTTTTACGAGTAGTATATTTCATTTTCAAATAATTGAAAAAGGAATACATAGGTACTAATATTTATTAAAATATTTCTACGTAACTACTACGATCATATACAGCCAATCGGATAACGAAGATCAGAAACTGAAATTTCTTAATTTATTTAACTGAACAAAACCATATAGTACACTCAGTAAAATTGAATAAAATAATGAACGTTTAAATACGTGCCTATTTAACTTTTATATTTTTTTCTATTAAAAAGATTTTAAGGGAAGTTCGTCTTTCCAGACTCTCTTTTTTCAAATATTCTATATGAGGCGCGGTCGGACACGTGACTTTGACAAGTGCTTGTAGGGCCTCACAAGTATCCCAAGTATACACCTTGTGTTCCTTGCCTGTGTTGCCAAATCAATTTAAGCGTAAAATTAATAAATAAAATTGGAAAACTAGTTATTATTAATGAATATTATATTGTTTTATTTTCTGACGCATAATAGTATATTGTGTTATTAGGAGTAAAAGTGATACTTTGTGTGGCAAGCATGGAAGTTTGCACGACGAGCGAAGCGAGTCGGACAATTGTATGCGAGGCACACAAAGACACTTTTATTCCGAATGACACATTAATTTTTTTTTTTCAAACGCAGTACTTTTCTTTTTATTCGCTAATTCTATGTAGTTTCTATGCCGTCGTAGAAATATCCAGCGGCTTAGAAATGAAATTTCTACCTTGTGAATCAAGTCACAAAAAATGCCATTTCTACGACGTTTGAAAAAAAACTTAATTTTTCAAATATTTTTTTTTATAAAAATTGAGCGATTAGTGCTGCCATCTATGATACAAAGATTTCTTGGCGCGCTAAATTTGAGGAAACCATCAGTTCATCTTGAACACTCTATTTTTATAAAAATTAATTAAAAAATTAAGTTTAATGTGTCAGAAGTAAAACATGATATTCATTAATAATGACTAGTTTTACAATTTTATTTATTAATTTTACCCTTAAATTGATTTGACAACTGTATACTTGGCACCCTTGTGGGGCCCTACAAGCACTTCTCTAAGTCACGTGTCTGCCCGCGCCTCATACATGATTCGTGGCGTAGGTGTTTAAAATGGGAGAACATTTTTTTAAATATTATCTGTCTGTAAGGAGTAAATTCAAAAGTATTGTCAACAAAAAAAAATAGCGAATTTTATGCTTTAAAATTCGATTTCTAAATCTAAAATACCTCGTAGTCTTATGGACCAGATAATAATTGAAGTAATCTGTTTCTCATATTAACTGCCTGTCGCGGTACTCACTATGCAGCCGATGAGTAGTGGACAACTATTTATTGACACGTTGTGTAGCGTAGATGAATTTTTTAAAAAAATTATTAATTTGTTTTATTTTCAGCTGAAAATTTACAAAACAGAACATGACTATGTTATACCAGATGAAGATGAGCCCGTAGCGCCTCGCAGAACTCGCTCCCGTTCGCAAG
The DNA here is from genome assembly GCA_963082715.1 of Harpalus rubripes. Lineage (NCBI taxonomy): Eukaryota > Metazoa > Arthropoda > Insecta > Coleoptera > Carabidae > Harpalus > Harpalus rubripes. Next base: position 17,316,006 of record OY720452.1, read on the forward strand.
TTGGGTCACAATCACAAATAGACGATGATCGTACGTCCCGAGGTGCAGAATCCTTTATATCTGAGCCGGAAGAGGTTTGTGAACCTCCTTGTCGTCAAGATTTACGAGATACAATGGGATACGCGATTATCGATAAATCACAAAAATATCGTGAACCTCCTCTCCCATCTACTGCACGACGCCGACGAAAATTCAATACTACGCCTCATGCTGCCAAAGATGCACCACCCGTGCGACCGGTTAGAAACTATAGCACTTTAGGTCCTAATAAACCACCACGGAGGAAATCAGAATTAAGTTTAGCAGCAGCAGAAGAAAAAGAAAATATAGATATAAGCCAATATATTGAAATTGAAGATGACGAACAATCTAAAGATTTGCAATCAGGTGAAATTATAAATAAAATGAAAAGCAGACCGCTTCCTGCTCCACCAAGACCGCCTAGAAAAGGTCGAGATAGATCAAAAGAAGCTCTTCGCGATATCACTCAGCAATCGAATATTACAAGTGATATAAGCGATTATGAAAAGACATTAGATATTTCTCCTACTTCTCCAATAGAAGCAGTCGAAGAAATAGAAGTGTCAACACAAACTGACCCATTACCAGACGATTTTTGTTGTGAATCATTTGTTGAAGAACCAACAGATAGAATAGTGGCACCCACAAGAAGAAAACGTAGCATTCACCAAGATAGTTATGAAAGACCTAAAACACCATTAGAACCAGATTCTAGCCTATCGTTTATTCACGATAGTATTAGAAGTGCAAACGAAAGAGCGTCAAGTCCTAATGCTTTAATTATTGAACGTAAAGTACAAACTCCAGTTGAAGATGAAACTATTACACATGCTAGTCTGCTAGTGAGACCGGTACCAGAATACCCTCCTGATTCATTTGTTAATAAACGTTTTGGCAGTGATAGCTTCCCAGAAAATATAAATTTATCACCGATCCTGTCATTTTCAGAACGTGAAAAAATGTTACAAGACTTGGAATTGGAAACCAGTTCAGAAATGAAAGAACCAGTTCCTATATCAGTAGATAGATCTAGTGTAACTGATATTTCAACTGTATCTATAACACCATTAGATACAGAAATAATTGAGGAAGAAATAACTGAGGAATATCCTGAAAAACCACAAAGAAGAAAATCTCAAGTTCAAATAACACAACAAACATCTCAGCCGCAAATTATTGAAAGAATAATTGAAAGACAAGTTCCAGTGTGTGTAACTCCTGGACCCGATACAGAGGTAGAAGTATTGCGAGCTCAGCGATTACAAGTGTCAGAACTTGATGTTGATAAATTAAATGTATCTGAACTGCAAGCTAACAAGATTTTAGTTTCTGAAATTGACGGTGTAAGTTTACAAATATCTGAACTGACCTCAAAGTCGGGCAACTTGATAGTAAATGGTCTAGAATTCCCATCTGGATTGATACAAGAAATACTAGATCGATTACAGACATCACAAACCGCACAGCAATCTTCTCCTAGCACAGAACAGGTAGCCACACAAACTAGTATAGAGGAAATAGAATCTAACAATACGGAATTTACAGAAACCACCAGAGAACAAGTAACAAGTATTGCTGCAGAACCCATCACAGAACAAGTAACAAATATTGCTACAGAGCCCACGTCAGAACAAATGACAACTATTGGAAATTCTACTGAAGTTACAGAACAAACTGCTATTGATGAAATTGATGATACCGTTATACGTTACTCAACACTACAAGATCAACTAGACGAAAATATTGATCTTGATGAATTTGAAGAACTTAATATAATGCCTGTAATGCATGCTGAACAATTAGAACATAGAGATAGTATATCTCAAAATAAATTTGTTAGATTATCTACTTCTTCCCCAACAATAATTGTTGATCCCCCTGAACCATCAACAGACCAAGCAGAACTTGAACCAGACCAAGAGCCAGAACTTGAACCTGGCCAAGAACCAGAACTTGAACAAAATGAAGAACAAGACGCAATAGCACAAATACGGGAACGTATTCGTTTTATAGAAGAAGAAATGAGTGAATTTATTAGTGACTTTACACCTAGTGAAATGAATGAAATAAAATCTGAAATTGAATCTATTATTGACATTGCAAGTGAACATGTCAGAAGCATGGAAAATATTTCTGAAACACAAGACGATAAAATGCCAGAAAAATTATCAACAGATGATACTGAAACCGTAAGAGAAAGTACTGAACAAGAAACTGAGAAATCAATAGAATTTTGTCCTACATATTCCCCAGTTGAAGTTTTACCACCAGACTCTAATTCTGCTATTCTATACGAATATTACGATGAACCACAATTACCTCCCCTTATACTATCAGAAATGTATGAAACACAAGAAACTGAATTTCACTTAGACACAGATTTACCAAAAACACAAGAATCACAAAAAGTAATATCTCAAATTGAACCAAATTTAGAAACTAATGAATTTATTGACAGTATTGTTCCTAAAGAATTTCATACATTAAAATCAGAACAAGCTCAAATAATTGACAATATTCAAAAACAAATTGATATGGAAGTACAATCAGTATTAGGGAATACAGAAATTGAGGAAAATATTGAGTGTCGGAAAGACACAATTAAATCATTTGAAGAATCTGAAATAGATCAAACAGAATCAACGCCAACTCAACCTACACCACCTAGACCACCTCTTCCTTCCCATCAACCTCTTTCAGAATCAGAACAACTACAATCAGGACAAAGTATATTCCATGAAATTCAATATCCACTTTCTTATTACCCCGAATATATAGCATCCATACCACCTGCTGGTTTTTATTCATTGCCACCTTTGCATAATCAAGATAGATCAGATGAAGAAGTTCCCGTACATCATCGTCGACGCAAGCATCACAGGCATTTATCTCGTTCGAGGTCCAGCTCTGACGAAAGATATGTTGCTTCACGAAGACTGGTAACACGTTCCCCGGAACCCTCTATTCCACAGCTTACAGGACAGCTGGTACAAGCGTATTCTACAGTCATAGGCAGGATAATCAGACAGTTAGCATGTTATATAGAATCTTGTTTAGATACAAGAGAAGGGAAACAATATTTACAAATTGCTATGTTAATTTTGTTAATTTTAATAGCTGGATTAATTCTTTTAGGTTTTGGAAGTGGAAAAACAGTTCATCTTCATCATTGGGAATATTTTAATCCCCCAGGAGAATTGTAATTCGTTAAATTATAATTTACCGGTGTATAATGAAGCGTTCTATTTTTTTTTTTTTTTTTTGTTATGAAAAAACGATATACTTATTTGTATTTATTATAAATAATATTGTTATTGAAATAAGGAATAACGATTTTTTGTATATGAGAGTTCTTTACAATAATAATAATACATAGATCTGTTAGTGTTCACTATATTAGTATTTGAAATAAATTAAATATTACTTATATTAATCAAATATATCATCGTACACAACTAGATCCCGTTTATCCTTATGACTTCCTTTCTGTGAATGACTGGCGGCTGAAATAAAATAAATATATTAATTTTTATTATTGAGGAAGAATGCAAATATAGGATACCGGAGTCCCAAACAAAACATGTTGAACTTAGGAGTCGCGACTATTATTAATTATTTAGTAAATTATAATTCGCTATTTTTATCCATAATTTTAGTAAAGAAACTACGTATGTGAACTCACTATCGAAATTTTTGACAAACAACAATACATTTTTCACGTGTAGGTGACGTAAGGTAAGAAGTACTCCAAAGATGTGCGAAACAAAATACAATACTGTTTCACTATTGGAAATTATTTTAAAAAATCAAAATCAGCAATTTTTTCCTTTTTCGAAAAATCTAATAACGTATGCTTTATTAATACAAGATTAAAATAGTAACCTAATACGACAAATTTTGTCTAATGAGGGAGTTTTCGAATTTTTGTTTTTTTTTTCCTATATCAAAATATTTTTAAATCTAAAGCGTTTTTACTTTTATATTTTGTAAAATTTTAAAAAATTCCGTAGAAAAAAAATGTTAAACTTTTGCAATATTTTCTTCCCGCCATTACGGCGTACATAACATTGTGTGAATTAGGTCTAGACAAACGTTCTCAAAACGTGCTTCATAGAAAGAGACAGAAGCAAAACACGGCCACCTTTTTATATTTACATTTGTGACTTGACAATTTAATTTCTGTGTTTATCATTTTTCTAAGTTTTACATTTACATATTTAAAATCAAATAATTTGCATTTTGCGATTTGACATTGAATTTGACGTTTCAATATCAAATATACAAAACATACGTTCATGTTTTCATTCTAAACTAGCGCTCGTAGCGGACAACTACGGCTAACCAAAGATGCTGCATACGTCATCGTATTGCGGGCGATTTAACTAACGATAAATTTAATATCGTTTGTACAAAAAAAACGCTATATTTTATATTTTTAATTATTTTATTATTATATATTTAAAATTTCCGAACACTTTTTTAATAATCTGTATGTTAATGTAGAGATAAAAATATTAGAGCCCTATTTCTTATTTTACATAAAAATTTCTAGAACGGGAGAAAAATGCAAAAGAATTTTGCAATTTGCCATGACGTCATCCTGTGACGTCACAACCTCACCTAGACCTTGGCTAGCCCCAACAAGGGAGAAAGCTTGGTGAACTATGAGACAGAAACAGTTGGGACAGGTGAATTTAGCTACAAAAATAAATACAATATAATAAAATAAATTGATAACTATATCCAATAGTCTTTTTAAATACTTGATAAAACACGAAAGTTTAACGACAGTTTCTTGTTATGGCACGTTTATTAACCTCTCAACGTCAACAAAAATATTGGAAGTAAAGCCAGGCAGGCGCACAAACAACATCAAATGAAACTACTTCGTTGTGTGACCTCGTTGGAGTTTTAAAAATATGTATTTTTCAATTTAATAATTCATTCATAAATACTATATAATTTATCATTATTTTTATTTTATATAAATATACTCTACTCTGAAATTTATATACAATACTTATTTCTTCAAAAGCCTCTGTCTTGGAAAACCCTATTATGGCCCACCACGATTACTGTATGTCGAATAATTTAGAAACGGTGAGACGGTGGTAATAGGCCCATCCAACATAATCAAATTTTGATAAATTTGTGTCAAAAATAGAATTTATATGTTCTAATTATGATTAATAAAAGAAGAATCATTAAAAGTTTATTTAGCTCCAAGATATAAAGGTTTATAAAATTCGTGTCATCAGGAATAGTTTTGAAATAAAGCTTCTCATTGGCTAAACATTGAAAGCCCGCTCTCCGCATTACTTCAGAAAGACAACATAATAGATACAAATTTAAATTATTAAAATCTGGAATTTTATACATACAGTTTATAGAATAAAGAATTACAAATGTCTAAGTATTCAAAACAAAGTTTAAAACTAATTATTTTAGTTCAACATCATATGACAAGCCCACTAGTACCACGGAAACGTCAAAAAGGTTATCCAAATGTAAGGAAATGTTTCACTAACTTTCAAAAGGATGTGTTTAACAATACCGAAGACAATTATTAAATAAATATAAGGTTTAATAAATTTTTAAAATATTAAAAAATATAAAAAGAAGTAAATACAAATCACATGAAAATCAACTGAGTAGTCCTGATGACGTCACATACCAATCTTGAACTTTAAAAAATTATATTTCCGTTAATACTAAGAATTTTCATTGATCGATTTATTTTGTTTTGAAGTTTCATGGAAAAAGATAAAAATGGTTCATGGGCCCATTAGTTTTCATGACTTTAAACGTTTTTAGTTTCTCCACATGCAGGAACACTATAATAGACGAACTGATACATTATAAAAATAGGAATATCTCTGAAATAAAGCATTTGCGGATATTTGCTCAAATGAACTTTTTACCTTATTTTTAAATGTTTAATTCATGGTTAAAGTTCGGCCCTGAACCTATTATAGAATTTATAAATCCGAATCTTTAGTATTTCTGAGGCATTAGCATATTGTTATAAACAGTAAAATGTCTGATTAATAATAAAAAAGTTGTTCACAACCAATCACACGCACTGTATATAATTATTAAAATATGGTTGAATGATTTCATTAAGTTTTTATAATAATTTTATATAAACGCAATTATTTAAAAAATAATTGAAATGTAAACAAAAAAAAATTGAAAATATTTTGAATATGGAAAAATACATTAAAGCATAACTTACCTAAGGTTGACCATGTTGACGACGACGTAATATCATTTATTGGTTCAATTTGAGGTTGTCGACGTGCTAAGGAAACTTTTAACTGTATACCAGACACCATACTGCCATCCATCTGAAATATTTAAAAAAATATTATTAATATGATCATTTTTAATTATAATTTTGAAACATTTTCTCGATAACGAAATATTTTGTCTTGTGCATGTCAGAAAGGAAAATCGACCAGTCAGTTTTTCGGTATTATCTAGTGCGTAAAAGATTTTTTTTTTAAATCAAGAGCACATCTAAAATTGTTCTCCAACGGCGCACAAAAAATATGGCTAAAGAAAACTTACAGCTATCGAGATTCCAAGTGTCTATTTTAAATGGGTTTTCGTTTTTCGAAGATCACCATTGGGATATTGGAAACTATAAGAGATACGAAGTCGGTTAAATTAGGGCAAAGATACCCCATTATTAGACCATTTTAAAGATGTATTTGCTTTTCCAGAAAAAATCATAGGTCACTAGATAAATGCAAAAAATCAGAAAAATTTAAATTTTTGCATTTATCTGACCTACGAATTTTTCTGGAAAAACAAATACACATTTAAAATGGTCTACTAATGGGGCAACTTTGCTCTAATTTATCCGACTTCACATTTCCACTCACAGTTTTTGCCGTAAAATTGGATATAACAAAAATCCCATGTTAAATCATTATGTTCGCACCTGACCGTCAACAGCCAGTGTATCGTAGGCGGATTGTGTGTTAAGCGAAAATGCCCAAATATTAATTTTACAATTTATAAGTAATCTAATTACCTCAGCAATTGCCCTTTCTGCAGATTCGATTTTGTCAAATGTTACAAATCCTCGACTACAACATACAAAAATTCATTATCATTGTAGAAATAATTAAAACTCAAATTTTTACTGGTAAAAAATACATATTGCTTAACAAAAGAATATTATATTTTATAATAATACAGAAAAATTGTGTTACATTTTGAAATACAAAAGAATTTTATTTCTTTTGTCTATTTGTAAATAATATTCTAAATATAAGGAATTATTCGCGTTATATATATATATATATATATATATATATATATATATATATATATATATATATATATATATATATATATATATATATATATATACAGAGTGTCCCATTTAAGGTACGAATGCATTGGGATCTCGAGAACCGTAAGAGCTACGAGGTTGGTTAAATTAGACAAAAGTTGCCCCATTAGGAGACTATTTTAATGGTATTTTGTTATTTGCGAAAAAATGCATAGGTCACCAGATATAGGCGAAAATGTAAATTTTGCAGTTTTTTATTTTTGCAAATAACTTCGAAGTGTGAAATGATACTGGATTTTGGTTTGCACATCTTTAGGGCACTTTTTTATGTTCTTTTGACTGGCGATGCTCAATTTTTTTTATAAATGTTGGTTTTCGAGGATTGATGTCAAAGTTTTAATTTTTATATGGACGCTATATTGGAAAGTTACGCCATTGAAAAGAGAATTATTTTAGCTTTACAATGATATAAAATAGTAATAATTTATTTTTATAATTAACAGAGGAATTAACAAAAAATGTTATTAATACTAAAATTTAATTGAAAAAAGTAAATCGAAGGCTGCTGTTTAAGAAAATAACTATTTAATAAACAAATAATATTAAAAATACAAAAATAATTTACAAAAACGTTACAATAAATTTTCTATTAACCCACCATTTCATTCTACGCACTTCTGCGCCCTTCGTTCTGTTCCTTCTATAACTTTTCTCAGCATTCTTGGCCTAATTTGATTTATAATTCTTACTGTGGCATTTCTTAATTCATTTTCATTCTGATATTATTTGTTTATTTTTTAAGTATCCCCATAAAAAAAATCTAAAGGTGTTAAATCTGGAGATTTAGCAGGCCACTTGATTTCGCTGTTGGTCCCTATCCATTGTTCTCCAAATCTAATATAAATATTGTACTGTAAATTTTAGTATTAATAACATTTTTTGTTAATTTCTCTGTTAATTATAAAAATAAATTATTACTATTTTATATCATTGTAAAGCTAAAATAATTCTCTTTTCAATGGCGCAACTTTCCAATATGGCGTCCATATAAAAATTAAAACTTTGACATCAATCCTCGAAAACCAACATTGATAAAAAAAAATTGAGCATCGCCAGTCGAAAGAACATAAAAAAGTGCCCTAAAGATGTGCAAACCAAAATCCAGTATAATTTCACACTTCGAAGTTATTTGCAAAAATAAAAAACTGCAAAATTTACATTTTCGCCTAGATCTAGTGACCTATGCATTTTTTGCAAATAACAAAATACCATTGAAATGGTCTCCTAATGGGGCAACTTTTGTCTAATTTAACCAACCTCGTAGCTCTTACGGTTCTCGAGATCCCAATGCATTCGTACCTTAAATGGGACACTCTGTATGTATATATATATATATATATATATATATATAAATATTGTAAATATTTCATACACTTTAATTAGTAGATTTTTGTTTTCATAAAAACTGGGCACAAGAAGTATGTGCAATGAAAAAATATTTGAGTTATATTTTACTTACTTTTTTTCTATTTCCATAGAAACATTCACAATTTTCCCAATAGTCTGAAAATGTTTATTAAGAAATTCTTCAGATATTTTATACCCAGAAACGTAAATTGTATTTCCCTGTCTAGGTTTATCAGGTTTTTCTCTTTTTTCAGTTATTCCTCTTTCTTCACGGTCTCGTGCAGTGGCAAAAGTATCATATAAGTTTTTCATTCTTGGAGCCCTATTGTCTACATTTTCTGAACTTCCTTCTTCAGACTGAATTGCAGAGAATGGCTGGTAATTACTAACCGTTTTCTCGGCTATAATTTTTCTTTCTACACCTCTTGGACGTTTAAAAGTAGTACTTTGTTCGGGTCGTTTATGTGTTTTTGAAATAGCAGATATAGCTCCAGATTTAATTAATTTCTTTGCAACTTCTCTGGCATCTCTTGCTTCGGCAGGTCTTTTAGGAATAATAGGTTTTTCTGGTTCTGGTTTGGGAGTTTTAAGAGCTTGAAGAGCTTTTTTCTAAAATTATTTCATTTTTTAGCAAATAATGCTAAATATAGCAATGCCGTTTTTATGAAAATTTCGATAAACATTATATATTGAACTGTATACCTTTTTCTTCAGTTTCTGATATTTAGCTTGTAACATTAATTCTTCTTCAGTAAAATTGGCTGGGAAATGTAAATAGACCATATTTAAGCAATAAAAATTAATTCTCAAATGTAAATCTGTAAGCGTCAAACATAACCATTAAATATAAACATAAACAAAGAAAAATGATCATATTTACAAACACGTTAATTACATCATAGTTCACAGTAATGTAACTAGCAATATATGTACCAAACGTGACCAAATAACATTTTATTACAAAGAAATTAAATTGGCACACGTACTTTTAAAAATGAAGCGCAATTACATAAATTAGCTTGCGATAATAAATTCGGAAATACAGTTGTTGCAAATTGTGAATTAAATCCTGTAATACTTATTTAACAATTTAATTTTAATGAAAAAAACAAGCGTCAAGCAAGTGATTAAGTTTTCGCTGACTGTGGTTGACAGGATCACTCGACCACTTGACATTTCAATATGGTGGACATCAGTGTTGCCACTTCCCAGATTAATTTTTTGATTACGAACAGCATTTTGGGGAAAGGAATAAAAGAAGATAGAAAGTTTAAAACATTGCGCGAAAACCACTTCCAATAAGATATAAACTTGAGAAAAATCTTGAATACGTAAACGTTTTAAATATATATTTGACTTATTTCATATTTCACACTTGTGTACACAATTCAATTGTTTTTCATTTACTTTCTAACAAGTCGAACAATAAATTTGTTTGTCACATTATTTAAGATATTAATAAAATAGTGTTGATTAATAAATAAATTATACAATGAGTGTCAACGAAGACCAAGATACAGAACATTTTAATCCAATTGCTGAAAATGAAAACGTTTATACATCTCAGAGAATACAAATTATAAATGAAATGGTATGTACATATATTTACGAAATAGAAAGACAAACACTTTTCTATACGCAATTACACTTATTTTATTATAATTTAAGGCTTCTGATAAACAAAATGAGGAAAAGATTAAAGAATTTATGGAACAACAACAAAAAATAATTATAGATAAAATTAAATTCAATCATGAGAAAGAGCTAATGAATAGCGAGATGAAAGAAAAGTTAGAAAATGAAATGAAACTACGAGATGAACTTGTAAATTTACTCACTAATACTAATACACTGATGACAAATAACGTAGAAAACTTAAAACTTTTTGGAAATGTAATACAATATTCTATAGATGACCATAATAAAGTAGATGAATTAAAAGTGGAAGTCGCAGACTTATTTGAGAAATTAAAGATTCAAAAATATGCTGAAGAAAAAAAACTGATAGAAAACCTAAATTATTTGAAAGTTTATGCCATTAAATTGAAAGAAAATAATACAAAAAATATTGAAAATTGTCGTATTATGGAGAATGAACTGTTAGATAGGATTAACGCACAGAAACAAAACATTAAAATTAGAAACGAAAAAATAACTATTCTTGATAAAAATGATTATAAAGTAAATCAAGAAATTGAAAATATTCAAAATGAGACAAGAGATTTGTTAAAAAAATTGCCAGAATTGGCTAAAACATTAGAAGACATTAAGGATAAGAACAATATTAAAAGAAATGCACATAAACAACAATTACTAAATTTTGAAACAATTTTATCTGAAAAAACTGACAATTATACGAAGAAGGACACAGAAATTGCAAATTTCATAGATGGGCTAAATTGCAAAACAGAATATATAAAATCGTTACAAAATATAAGGGAAAAGAAAGACAAAACTGTTTTAAAACTAAAAAAAAATATTTCTGAGTTTGATCAGACAATTCAAGATTTAGACATTGAATTCGATAAAGAAACAGAATATCACGACAAAGAAATAGAAACCATGACACAGGAAACTAAAAAAATAGAGGAAAATATGAACAATGTAGATATTTTATACAAAAATAAATCATTAGAACTTGAAAAATTAGAAAATGAACAAAAAGAATTAAACAATCAAATTAAAACCACAGAAACAAGCACTTTAAACACCAAAAAACAATGCGAAAATCTTCAACAACTTCTCGAGGAACAATGCCTTGAATTCGGCGTCAAAATCGCCACTATGGAAAAGAATCTCAATGAAGAAATCATGGAAGAAAGTGGGGAAGAGAAAGACTTGGAAAAAATATACGAAGAAATGTATAAACAACACGAGGAATTTATTCTTCGAAATGAAGGAAAAATCACCGAATTAGAAGTCGAAATACTAGAGGCAGAAATGGCCGCGAATTTAAGAAAGGATGATTTAAAGATAACAAAAAAGAAAATAAAAGATGGTTATACTGAGATTTCTAAAATTGAAGATGAAATTAAAATAAAACAAAAAGAACTAAACCAAGATCATGATAATAGAGTGAAAAATATGAATTCTTACTTTGAAAAACTCAAAATTAAACTTACAAGTGATCATCAGGAAGATGTAAAAAAGAAATCTGAGGAAATGAAAAAATTAAAAGAAACTGGAAAGACTTTAGAATTACAAGTTTCGGAATTGACGGTCAGCACTCAGATTCTACAAAACGAACTAGATACAAAGATAAAAGAACTGAAAGAAATGAAGCAAAAACTCAATAATGATCAAAAGGAGGAGAAAGAAAATTTAAAACGAAGCCGCGTCGACTTTAAAATTCCTAAAACTAAAATTCCTATCTCAAAATACAGCTCTACTAGTGATGATAGTGCAGATGAAAGAGCTGCACTGAAAAGGAGAAAAATTAATTTTAAGCGTCAACAACATAAAACATCAGTAAGATTTTAAGAAACTATGTCCCGTATTCTCACCTCTTTGAAGTAGCGCTACTTCAGCTGTCAAATATCAACTTTAATATTAAAAATTAGAGAAATAAAAATAAAATAAATTGTAAATAGCACTTATTTCAAATATTATAGGTTTCATTTACAAAAATATGAAACCTATTCGTGTCTATAAATAAAATTTAAAAAATCGAAATAGCGCTACTTTGGAAGTAGCGCTACTCTAAGAGATGTGAATACGGGCCAATGTTTTTATAACAATACAATATTTTTTTTTATTTAGGGACTTTCTCAAAAATCGACCGACCAACAATATACAAAAAAGGTAAGTGAAAGATATAAAAATGTGTGCATTATCTAAACATATAATTTTATTGATAGAGTATTGAAAATATTTTGGATTCCATTAATTCCGGGCCAACAAAAAGGACGACCCGTAAGAGAACCATAAAAAAACCTGTATTCTAATATTTATTATAATATAACTATAAGAAAAAATGTTATATAGTTTTAGGTATTGTTCAGAATAAACCAAATTTATGTTCTAAAAGTACAATCTTGTTTAATATGTATGATAAAAAAGAAAAATTCCACTTTAAATTTTTTTTTTAATTTAGGAGTATTCTCAAAAATCAATCAATCGGTAGAATACTAAAAAAGGTAAGTAGGTAAAACAAAAATATGTGTATTATCTAAATAATGGATATTTTACTATAATGAAATTAATAAAATTAACGCACGCCAGCTATTACCTCAGAGCTCCTATCAATGAGGCGCGGGCAGACACGTGACTTTGATAAGTGCTTGTAGGGCCCCACAAGGGTGCCAAGTATACAGCTTGTGTAGCTTGCCTGTGTTGCCAAATCAATTTAAGCGTTAAATTAATAAATAAAATTGTAAATCTAGTTATTATTAATGAATATCATGTTGTTTTATTTTCTGACACCTTAAACTTAATTTTTAAATAAATTTTTATAAAAATAGAGCATTCAACATGAACTGATGGTTTCCTCAATTTTAGCGGGCCAAGAAATCTTTGTATCGTAGATGGCAGCACTAATCGCTCTATTTTTCATGATATTCATTAATAATAACTAGTTAGGCAAGTTACACAAGCTGTATACTTGGCAACCTTGTGGGACCCTACAAGCACTTGTCAAAGTCATATGTGTCTGCCTGCGCCTCATAGAGAAAGGAAATGCACAGTCCAATATTCGCCCAGTCCACCGTAAGTTCTATGTATTTTGTATAAATTTTATACAAAAAGTTCCTTGCAAAAGATTCTGTATCTTGTACATTATCTTCCGGCAGTTGTATGTATTTTACACAAATTGCATACAGAAAGTTTCTAGCAAAAGATCCTATATTTCCAGTAAAATTATAACACATATTATGTCAATTGCACTTGACACTGACATCTTCCAATCAGAATTTTCTTAATATAGTAGCTGTTTCCAGATTCCATAGTTATAGCATAGCTGGCTAATTTATGAAATTTAATTTCTTTATAATTTTTTAACTCTATCCTTTTAATATGAAGTACAAAATGCAGTCAAATCGTATAGAGAATAAAATATTCTTTAATATTTATAACATTAAATGTGAAAAAATGATATTTAACAGTTTTTTCAAGAAAAACTCATCGTAAAAATAGTAAAATCGTATTCTAGGGATCTTAAAACGTCCTTATTGATTAAAAACTCATCACCGAATTTTTGTCCAAAGACAATATCTTCCTTACCTAAAGGTGACGGAAGGTAAAAAGGGGTGTACGCAGTGCGTAGTCAATTTTTTTTGGTTTTTAGTAAGCGTTGCGTATCTTTGTTATGAACATTTGAGGTTGGGTAATACACCGCCTCATGGACGTACTTTCTTACGTCCATGCACCGCCTTCTACTAATATACCTATAAAACTAATATACTGCCACTGCTAGTGGGAGTGAGATTTGTGAGACTAACATTGGACGAGTGCAGACATATATATCTGCATATATAGCTGCACTTGTCTGTAAGAATAGCTCCGCGCAAGCGCCAGATTGCTTTGATTTTATTGGTGTAGAACGAGAAAGGGGAACTAGCGGGAGGGATATTCTTACACTAACTGACAAGGATAGACAATAATGTTTGTAGCAGACTCCTCTTAAGTGAGAGATATGGCATCAGCAGTATATTTATTTATAGGTATATTCTTCTACTACGTTGATACGAGGTCGAGGTCTACATGTGACAAAACGTCATCAGGAAAATTTTGTTGGCGCGTGTTGAAACTGGACATGCGCATCATAGCCAACCTGAAAACATCGATTACTACCTTTAGCTTCACAATAATTAAACCCCTTCCCCTTTATACCAATTTTTTTCTCGTTGAAATATTAGCATATAATAATTACTAATAAATAGGTTACAATTATTGTATATCATTAAACATATGGCTAAACGTCAATTTACCTAACCCTTCTATTACATTTTGACCCGTCCAAGTACGAAATTTAGGTTCTGCGCATTTAAGGTCAGTCTCAACTTAACGCGCGCCAGCTATACTACGATTACCTGCTGTTACCATAGGATCCCAGTATTATTTTCATTTTGAAAGTTATCGCCTTCAAATTATGTTGCTATGCAGCAAAAATATTTTTACAGCCTAGGAAGTAGAAGTGACATTTTACAGACTGTTAGCGGTCAAAACAATTTTACTTTTAATGTCAATCGGAAAAAAATATTTTTTTTTTAAATGAAACTAAAAGTATACGATATCACTCCGCGAAGTCAGCCAAAATAGTAGGTAGCTAAAGTAAAACCTCACAAACTCTATGTCAAAATTTTACTTTACATACTCATCTGTCAAATTTGAATTAACCTAAATTTCGAACTTCTTTAAAAAATATACACATTGCAAACTTTCTTTCACTGGATATTCTGTGTTCACATACCAATCAACTCGATGAAGACTACGTCTAACGAATCATTTTTAAGTTTGTGGTAAACTGCAATGTCCAAAGAAATAAGTTATGTTGTGCTGTTATAGTAACTAACGTATCAAGGGTGTTAAGGTCAACAGTGTACTTTTCGAGGGCCTTTGGTCCGAGATTTGTACGTTGACCGAAGGCATTATTGTCCGTTTAACTCCCGTGGTGCGTTCAACGTTTAACGTCCGACTATAATTTTTAATATTAATATTCTACGGATTACGGATCAGCAAGTTTTAATAAAATTTACGGAGTAGGTAGGCTATGAATGCTTCTACTTGTTTTTTAGGCTTTATCCTAGTATCAATATCATTTATAGACAACATTACCATAGCAACAACTCATAACACGCTCTAGGGTGTTATTTGGTATATAACAACCCTGCTTTCAGGGTTGTTATGATAATAACGTACCAGTCGGACGTTAAAGTATTTGACAGGTCTTAAGACATTTGTCAGTATTTTTGTTACCACAGCCATCTCCATCGTAACAGCTAACATTCACTTGTTCTAACATCTTAAAATACATAACATAATGCTATTTATTTGTTTACATACAGGGTGTAAATGAAATAAGTGCATTAAATTTAACCAGTAATGTAACTCGTCGAGAGCAACAATTTTTCTTAATATTTTTTTTTCTAAATCTTCTAGTTTTTGAGTTAAAATTCTTTAAATATTTGTTTAAAATTTCGTTACCCGCCACTGGCCAGATCTCTGCTGCCCTCAGCTGTCTGAATCAAAGATCGATGTACACAGCACAAAAATTGTCGGGTGGTGGTTGCATACTTGTAAACACAGTAATTAATAAACGATCAACGGAAAACATATTTATTATTAATAAATTCGTAATAGTACAATTTTTAAAATAAAGAAATTTAAAATTTGGATAACAAAATTATAAAATTGTGTATTAACACAGGTTTCTGAACTTAGGTGAATAGAGTAAGAGTGTGGGAGCTCTTCCCACGCTCTTACTCTCTTACTCTATTCACTAGTATGCTCTATACTAGTTATGGAGGTTATGAAATGAATTTTCGTGTGTCAACACGGCAAATCATAATAGTTTAAATACGTTATTCAAAAAATGTAAATACTTTTGTCCATTTAAACGAGATGGGATTATATGAGGATCAATGACTCGTCAATTTATTCCCGCCCAAACAATTAATGATATTTTTTGTTGAAAATTGTGTTTCCTTCTTACAGTATGAGGATTTTTGTGACCGGATAAGTGTATTGTGCATTATTAAAGACACTTTCTCTAATATATCCAGCCCTATCGGTGAACAATACAACTCATTCGCAAAATTGAAATGAAACAATGGCTCGTACCACGAGCACGATTTTAACTAAAACGCTGTTTTAAAAAATGTCAAATTTCATTATTTAATATTAATAATAAATAATATCAAATTTATCAAAATATGATTTTAAATCAGAACAGGGTTTGTATTCAAACAAATTTTTTTTAAAAAATCGTTCTTTTAATATAAGGGCGAAATTAAATATTGAAATTTGAATTTGACATTTCTTAAAACAGCGTTTTAGTTAAAACCGTGCTCGTGGTACGAGCCAGAGATTTTTGCACATGGTATGAAAGTAACTCTTGCAACGATTTCGGAAAAAATATAATGTGTACATCAGCACTAAAGTATCTTTTTATTGCGTAATTTGTAATAAAAAATTATACTTTAGTGCCTAGGTACACAAATAACTATTTATAGTATCAGTATCTACAACTTTTTGAGAATATCTAAGTAAAGGAAAATAAATGATAATATATATAATCAAATATTAACTCAAGTTTGAATGGTGGTGATGTTTATTTATGTATTACATAGAAGTACATTTCTATTATATCAAGGTTCAACACAGCGAAGTATGATTTTAACAGGCGCCTTGAAAATTATAGTTTAACCGAGATATTAGCCAATGCACATCATCAATAATTATTTAGTTTTAGTATAAAGGATTATTTATTAGGCATAAGAAAAGCAATATTTATGTTAAATTGTTATATTTCAGCATGTAGATTTTTAAATCAATGCCTGTGTGGATTATATAATAAAAAAATGTATTATTTACGTTAATTTAATATTGGTATCTACGTCGTACACTGGCTTCCATCGTCGCTTAATTCATAAGCATACAAATACATAAAATTTACTTTAAACATACGCAAGGTTTCTAAACTGCTGAGTTCAGTACATTTTTGCGTGTAAAATAGACATACATATAACATTTATTATACAAATAGCTGTGTAGTTACTATATTACTACAGGTAATAAACCCTATATTACTTAGTTAAAAGTCACAGAGATATACATATATTATTTTAACTCAGTCATTATAATATTTTTTCTTGGTTTTTAAGCTGCTAGAAGATGACAACTCTTACTTCGCCGTGTCAAATAATAATAATTATTATGATTATTAATGAAACATCTATATTAATAGTTCTCTACTAATATTACACATATAAATAAAATAAATAAATATATAAAAAGCATTATTAAAGAATCACATTTAATATTTTATAATAGCATAAAGGTTTCTTTAAATATTTCGTGGTACGTTGGACTGTAAATAAAAAGTAATTTTATTTTAATATTATAAGCATGAAATTTCATTGATTTTTTCTTATTTAGAGTTCAAGGTAGGAAAGTATGGTCCATTGTTCTAATATTACGATGAAATTTGGTTTCTTATGAAATTTCATTGTATAAAATATTATATTTTATCAGAGCCGTAATTAAGAATTTATAGATACTGAACAAAATTCAATCAATGCACTATTTTTAAAATAAGAAACTTAAATTACTTATGCAGTCTTAGAAAGGAATATCAAATTCTACATGATGTTTCAAGAAGTTTATTGTCGCTTCCGCACACGGAGTAAGTATATACAATGATTCATCGGTTTTTTTTATAACTTGATTGTTTAAATATTATTGAAAAAAAATTCAAAGTTTAATTTAAATGTCTATAAATCTACAGTGTCCCAGGACGAGCTTACGCTACCTTTACTTTAAAAACTATTCAATATTATTTTACGAAATTTGGTATGTAGTGGTTTTCCGACTTTCCATGTTTCAGATCAGTAGCATTACCGGTTTAACCAGAAGTAGACTCTAACTTTCTTATTTTAAATGAAATGCTAAATTTTTTATTTTATCATTGAATTCAGCAGACAATTTTATATATGAAATCATAAAAAAAAAATTCTCATGATCAACCATTTCCGGCATAATTCAATTTTTTTTTTCACTAATAACGGCCACTTTTTTATCACTCTATATCTCGAAAATGAAAAGAATTTCTATAATCTGAAAAAACCAGTTTTATAAAGAAAACTTTTGTTTGCAATAAGATAAATCAATAATCGACAATTTTTAAAAATTGTAACTGACTTCTGAATATATTTCTCCTAGATTAAAAACAGAGTATGTACAACAAATACGTTTTTTTTTTCGCGATCGTCCAAAAAATGAGCACAAGTTTCTGATCACATTTTAGACCGAAAAATTCTTCTTTACGGAGCTAACTCGAAAAATTGTCTAGAAGGGATCGGAAAGTAACTTTCTGATCCCTACATGAATGTTGCCTTGGCGATCAATTATTTATTTATGTATTTTTTATTTCCTCGCATTAAAAAAATAAACAAATGCGTACATACAGAATATTTTTTCCAGGACCGCGGAAAAGTTTTTGAACCCAACATGATTTGAAAGTGTCTTTACAAACTCACAAGCTTCCACGCTCGCCCTGGAATATTCTTGCTCACCCATTAAAATATTACTTTCAGGTCCTGTTACGTAAATATTAATAATAAGGTTAAATTTAACTAAAACTATTATAATTACCCCTTAACCTTAAAATTAATTTTAACAAAAACTAAATACGTATTTCGAGAACTAAGTTCTCATCATCAGTAATACAACAAGTGAAAGTTGAAACTCTGAGTTGTTAGGACATCTGGCATGGTTGACATGTTGAGTAATCTTGACTACTCTGTTTAACTTTCACTTGTTGTATTACTGATGATGAGAACTTAGTTCTCGAAATACGTATTTAGTTTTTGTTAAAATTAATTTTAAGGTTAAGGGATAATTATAATAGTTTTAGTCCTGTTACGTACATTACTATTATGTATTTAAAAGTTCTTATCATCGCATACATGGAACCGGAATTGATAATCTTTTTGATACATCATTTATTTTTTCATATTTACTTATTAAATTTGGTTATATGAAATAATAATAATAAAATAGCTACCATAATGAAAGATTTGAGTATTTAAAAGATTATTTTGGAGTGATAACTCTATGTTTGTCTTACGAGCTCTCAATAGATACATAGGTGGTAAGTTGTATACAGTGTTTTTTAATAAATTTCACAATTATCATTTGAAAATTTATTCAAAATATCCTTGTAAATGCGTATTTTGCACCAAATATTACTATTTTCTAATTTCCCATTTTAAGAAAGAATGTTTATCTTTCCAAATTTTATAACATTTGTATATATGTACGTCATTCAGTCCTTTGTGCTTAAATTAGTTACTTTCATCTAATTACGGCTCTATTATGAATTAATCATGTTTCAGGAACATAATTGACAAATACATACATACAAAACATTACTTAATTATAATGTGCATTATGCTTTTGAATTTATTTTATTTCTAACAAAACGTATTTAGAATATCTATTAAATAAATTAATAAAAACAATAATCAACATATATAATTGCAATGAATGGTAACAACAAAGTAAGTAACAATAACGTATAACTTATATTTTTTTTCAAATATTTTATATTGCACTGATAATTTAATTGTGATCTAACATTTAACACTTAAAAAATTAAAGAATGTGCGTGCTGTAAATTATAAATACCTATAACAAATACCTAATGAGAATTAAATATATAATTTTATAATAAATATAAAAATAATTATATAAAATATGTAATAAATACTAATACATTATATGTTATCTACATAAAACTGCGTACAAAGCAACAAACTAGCCAATATTGCATTGCCAAAGGTGAAAATAATAATTTTTACCATAGACGAGAATGATAAAATTTCAAATCTAAGAAACCTTGATCAGTTAGATTACTTGGAGTTCGTGGAGTATAATCAAGAGGAATTTCATCAGGTATAATATTATTTTCTCGTTCAGAAATTATCACTTTACTACCATGAGAAGATGAAGCATTGAAATCAGGAACAAAATCCTCTGTTATAGCTAAATTTTCAATATTTACGTTTAAAGTAGGAATATTTATCTCGTTTTCTTCAGTGGTCTCTTCGATTTTTAATTTCTCATCATTTATTTTAATTTCTGCTTCGTCACATGTGTGAAGTGAAAGCGAACGTGGACGTTCTAATTTTGGTGACTGGTGTATGGGCTCTTGTGTTGGAGGATCACTGGAATATTTTGGTATTTGTATCTAAATTTTACTACCAATTTTACTACCATCTGTGAAAATTAAAATAAAAGAAAATAAATTAAAATTAAATAAAAGTGCACCAAGACAATGGACAACTAAACACTAAAGCGATATTACTGTTTACTCAAAAATAAAATACAAAATAAAGAAAATATTAATTTTTTATTTACCTGCTAGGTTCCGTTGGTTGAACCGTCGGCGAATGATTGTGAATTATCTACAAAAAAATAAGTAGAAAAAATGCTGATGTATTTCAAATAAAAAGCAAAACATGATCTTCCACACAATAATTTCAAACAACACGAATTATCTATTCAAACAAATTCTGTCTCTGTAAAAAAATATTACGTATTAATATAATATTCAATAAGTGATTTCAAATTAGCAAATTTTATACTCAGATTCTTAAAATGTCGTAATTTAAAAATATATTACAAGATAACGTGTATAATTTCGTGATGTTATAAATATCACATGTAACTTGGTACCCGCAGAATAGCATGCGACGTCAGCGGAATTTTAGGGAACTAAATTAATGGCGGCCAGTAGGACATGTCAAATTATGTAAACTTTAAAACCATCATTTTGTCCAGTTTTGTTGAATATAAAAATATGTTTTCGCGCTTAGATTTTATTTCATTTGAAAATGTGTGAAAAATAAGCGAATTAAAAAAAATGAACACAATATACACAAAAAATTCTGTGTTAAAGTGTTCGAGTATAACGAAAATTCAAGACATATTCCGTAATTTTTGGCAAAGAAAAAGTTGATCGACTGAACTTATGGAAAAGAAATTTAAATATATCGCGATACTTTAATCTGATAAATAAATATGCCTTTTCCTTGCATTTTACAAAAAGAAATAATAAAATTTTGCAGATATGTAGTTTTAAAACAACTATTGACAGTACTGATAAATAAAATTTGTAGATTCATTGATTTTACTAATATTTGTCCCTGTAGATTGCAGTTCCAAGTCAGAATGGACCTTTCCAATTTAAGGGCTATCTCTTTCTATCGCTGCAAATAGTAAGAAAATGGCGCGAACAACTGCCAGTTGGGCTGTCAAATGAAACGTCAAAAATATTGCAGTCATTAAAATACCTGTATTGTCAGTAAAAATTTACATCGTTAGACATTTTACCTTCAATAAAAGCTTTTGTAACTTATTTCGATAAGATTTTTTAAAGTTATCTTACATTTTACGTCTAATTTTTTTAGAATCAAACGTCATAGATCTCAGTTGTTCTTACTATGCGCAGATCCCCATTGCGCATATCTTCTATCTCTTTAAATTGGAAAGGTCCATTGCTATAAGTCAAGTTACGTCACTAATAGTAATTAAATTCAGATTTACGAATCGTTGCCCTTCAACTATGTTTCTTAAAAAAGGATTCGACTGAACAAATTTACAAATTATGTTGATTTGAACTGTTATCAATATTATGGGTCAGAAAGCGCTCATTCAAAATGTAAACAATCTGACATGTCTTACTGGCCGCCATGACAGGTGCGCTTACAGCGCCGCCAACAGATTCTGTGAGTCCCAATGGGGGTTTCCACTACTTTTTATTATTTTTATATGTTATTCTTCATGAAAAGTTATATGTATTAGAATAAATAAAACATTTTTATTATAACAGGTTTTCTGTAAAAAAAAAATTGAAAACAGTATTTTTTTTCAAACGGCGTAGAAATGGCTTTTTATGACTTGTTTCACAAGGTAGAAGTTTCATTTCTACGCCGCTGGAAATTTCTACGCCGGCGGAGTAGAAATTAGCTATTTCTACTCCGGCGGCGTAGAAATTAGCTATTTCTACTCCGCCGGCGTAGAAATAAATAAATATCCATAGAAACTCCATAGAATTAGCGAATAAAAAGAAAAGTAGTGCGTTTGAAAAAATAATTTAATGTGTCATTCGGAATAAAAGTGTCTTTGTGTGCCTCGCATGCACTTGCCCGACTCGCTTCTTCAGTCGTGCAAACTTCCATGCTCGCCACACAAAGTATCACTTTTACTCCTAATAACACAATATACTATTATGTAGCTTGTTTAAACGGCCAATTTTTACTGCCACGGCAGCGCGTTATTGGCCAGCAACGTAGCCATTGCTCAATAGATGGTGCAGAATGGCGTCTCTAGTAGCGTTATCTATCAATTGATGGTGTACTTACATTATTCTATTACAGTTTTCTTGATCATACATAGGACACAAATTATTTGGAAAGCTAAAACGTATTTTCATAAATTTTGATTTTATATAAGAATATTATTAATTATTATATCATGCAAAAGAATATTTTACACTTTGATCTTTGAACCTTAAAAGAAGAAAAATAAAGAAACTTGCAATTAATCTGACTAAAAAATTGATAATAGCGAATACCAACACATAAATATGAACAGATCTGTCTGTTTTAAATAGGATTACTCTAGTAAAAATTATGCCACGTGACATGTGTTTGTTCTTTGAGGCTTAAACATATGACTGGTAGTATTTACTAAAAATTTTAGTCACCGTAACTAACTAATTACCATGGCTACCATTTAAAAATACATTGGTACGAGTATGACTAAAAACAACTGAATTAAGAGTAATGACTACCAGTTATCATGACTCATTTACTCAAAATTTTAGTCACTCTAACTAATTAACATGGCTATTACTTAAAATATATTAGTATGACCAAAAAACACACGAAGTTTATAATAATTACTAACTTTCAATTTTTTTTAAATATAATGTTGAAATTTGAATGTGCTGTCATCTATTATCACATAGTAAGAAATTGAATTTATTTGATGTATGTAGGTAAAATCGAATACTGTAAACTACTTACATCACACATACATGTTGACAGATAACATAAGGTACGTTCTATCGGTGTCAGAAATATTCCTACTAGAATAAGAATATTCTTACAGCAATAGAACGCTCAGTAGCAAATATCTGTCAAGTAATAAATAAATAGAACAGAAGTTACTTAACAACTAAAGATAACTTTGTATGTTTATTCTGCATCTTCAAAATGTTGTTATGCAAATATTACAGATTGAAATGAAGAAAAAAAAATATTGATTATAGATTAGATTTAATTTTTTTTATTGTCTTCCATTTTAAGTTATCTATTTTGAGCACAGCCTAATCTAAACATTCACAAATGTGTCAAAAAGGCGCGCGACAGTCAGCTAGTAAAATTTTGAATTTATCCCCACTCCATAGATCTTCCTACCAACGCTTCCAGCTCTGCAGTTGGAATGATTCGTAGGAATATTCAGATTTTTTTGACGCAAAAGAATGACCATTGAGCTACTACTAGAAGAAGTAGGAAGATTTCTGATACCGATAGAACGTACTTATTGGCTCTGCAAAATGGAGCCGGCATGTGACGTCATCGGCCAGCAGTGTTTCAAACGCTGTATAATGTTTTCATGCATTAAAAAAAATTAAAAGATATTTAACAATTTAGTTAGTGTTTTCATAAATGTTTTATGATATATTTTAGTGTAATAGTGTTATTATTCGCTATTTTGATAACGGTGGAAACTCCAATTCTCTGTTCGCTGAAACTTGACTTGTCTATGTTCAAGAATTTAGTTCCATATTCTCTCGCTATCGTGAATGGAGTATAATATATAATTTAGCCAAAAAAAAAAAAACTATAATACAAAACAGGCTTTATTACATGTTGTTAGAGCAAAAGTAGCGAGAGGAAGGTATGTGAATTACATTGTTTAGTAAAGTTTGTTTATGGTTTGCTTATAACAATAATAATATTCCAAGAAAGAAGAAAATATGAAGTATCTTGAGGTGATATTTTAAAATTTGTGTATATTCTATACATAAGTATGATGGTGAGTAATAAATCGATAAAAATATTTATTCACAATCGTTTAGTAATATATGCCTTTCTAAACTTCAATACAATTGAAAAAGGGACACTATTTACTCTAATTAAAAAAAATTCAGCTAGAATAAAAATGTCCATAACCAATAAACATTATGGCGTTGTGAATAAAATAGTATACACATCTCGCAGGAATACTTATTCCACCCTTGCGCTCATAGCTGACCTCAGTATATCTTAATGTAATATAAATTTATTTTAACTTGAAGCATTGAATTTTTATAAAAATATATAACATTTTTCATACTTGCTTATTTTAGAACAATTAATAATTATCAAATCTTTCAATATAGTTATTTGTCTTATTATCTTTATACGCAACACATTTATATAAATGTAAAGTCTCACAATAGGTGGTCTGGTTAGCACATCAAAACTTTACAACGTTTTGACAATCTGAGTACAAATTAATTTTCTAAAGTATTATCTCTAATGTAAATTATTTTTCAGCAACATGTTGCTGTACTTATGGTCATACTTCACTTTAATTTAGAAAATTTATTTCAAATATTGGAAAATTATTCAGACATATTTGTAAAAATAAACGCATATCAAAATAAAATTTACATAATATAGTAAATAATTAATATATAAAAATAACACAAGCTTGTTAACTCATTTTGAGCATAACAAACATAATTATCGGATATGCACCTCTTTATCTAGATCTAGAGCAATAAAAAGGTTAAAGAAAAAAAGTACTATGAAAGCTCATTTTAGTAAAAACTTACGAACCTGTCCCATGCTACATGGAGGCCTAGGAGCTCCATATCTGCCGAAGGGAGTACCATGATATCCATTTTGAGATTTGGTAGGAGTGATGTTAGATGGATTGCTGTTAGTGAACCATAAAGCCCATTAATAATTACTTTAATAATCCTTAATAATAAATATTAGTTTAATTAAATAAAAATGTATCTGTAATACAGAAAATGAATAAATAATTTGTAAATGCTAACTATAAATTTTGTGAAATTCCAATTTACACTTATCTTATTATTGAAGAGACTAGTAATAGGGTTTTCCAAGCCAACGGCTTTTGAAGAAATAAGTATTGCATATAAATTATCATAAATAATATAAATAAATTACTTAGTATTTATAAGTGAATTTTTAAATTGAAAAATACATATGTTCAAAACGGTCGCCAAATGACGCCACAACCCTAACGAGGTCACACAACGAAGTTATTTCATTTGATGGTGTTTGTGCGCGGTTATATTATTTTTGTTGACGTCGACAGGTTAAATACATGTGTTTCAAGAAAACTGTGGTTAAACTTCCGCGTTTAATTAAAAATACATACAAATAAAAAGGACACATATGCTGAATCAGTAAACGCCCAGTTGACGTGGATCACCCGTGGATGCAAGTCTTGTTGGAGTTGTGGACGTCATGGAATGACGTCATGGCAAATTACAAAATTCTTTTGCATTTTTTTCCCGTACTATAAATTTTTATGCAAAATAAAAACATATGGATCTAATATTTTTATATCCACATTAACATATAAAAAAATATTGTATTAGAATTAAATTATTTTTTTCTTTACATAAATGAATTTGAAATGGCGTACTACACCCATTTTTTTAAGAAATCTGGAGGAACAGGATGAACTAATTTTAGTGCAGACGCGACTTAAAAAATTTACGTAACAAGCGAGATATGAATTTTTTGAAGTATAGAATTCGACGAGAGATCAGTGGTAATGGTCGACAAACTGTTAGTTCTAGAGGCTACAAATTTTTCATGTTGCTTAGCTGAAATATTTTTATACATAAATTAATACGTTATATTCATGAAGAAATTATTATTAAGCATTAATAACATAAATTTATTATTATTATAATTAAAATGCATTTTTTTTAAATATATAGGGCACGGAAGATCACGTGACCTATCATATGTTTTGTCCCTTTCTCACTTCAGACTCGATCTTCAGCTCTGTCCCATGCTAACTTCAGACTGTACTTTCGACGCAATGCGCATGCGTCAGTTTGAATAGCTGTCATATTTTTCTACCGGTATATTGTAAGAATGAGTTTGCGCAAGCGTAGAATTTGTTGCCATTTTGTTATTTGGCGGTTCTTGTGCATATAACGATTGATTGTGTTATTGTTATTCATTGTAGTGTTTTATTATTTGTTTCTTTTTGTTATCTTGTTTGTTGTTATTTCTTTTGTTATTTTTTGTTGTTTGTGAGTGTTGTCATTCTTTTTCAAACGATGCCAGTGCGTTGTTGGATGCAAGTTTGTCGTCGGACTATAATATAAAACTGTTTGCTATCCCGTCAAGCACCGATTATCGAGGTAATATTTAAAACGTAATAATATTTGAACATAAGTAACAAGTGACAATTTGTATAGGTAGGGTAGGTGTGGTAGGTAGGTTACATGTGAAAACAAGAGAGACGTCGTCTGTGGCTTGTGGCCGTTTATGTTTATGAGAATATCACTTGCTGACATATTATCGATTACTCATATTTGATAGTAGGTCGTTGATGAAGCTCTAAATTTATAAATTGTCAATTACTATTGGTAATATTTTCTTTTTAAACAAGAATGAAGACTAAGAACATCCTGATCGTAATACTTATGCATATACATATTATCACATTGTTATCTTCCATTATATTATTCAAGAATTCAATAAAAACCTATTTGATTCTTATTGTCTTCATTTTATTCTCATTTGATATCTTGCTAGAAATGTGACAGCTATTCAAACTGACGCATGCGTACTGCGTCGAAAGTATAGTCTGAAGTTAGCATGGGACAGAGCTGAAGATCGAGTCTGAAGTGAGAAAGGGACAAAACATATGATAGGTCACGTGATCTTCCGTGCCCTATAGAACATTGAAACAGTTTAACCATTGTTTGACAATATTGTGGCACAAACTATTAACTAATTCATATTTAAATAAAATTCTTTGGCTAATACTCATTGATTTGTGCATATTTTCGCATTCTTTTCTAAGATAGTTAAAACGTAAGGTATAGTACCCCATTAAAATTCAATCCTCATTCGGGATCTGGCTATTAGTCTACTCTTATCAGCTACCACATTTAACTAAAGAAGGAATCGATTGAAAGTTGTCTGGTCAAGAGATTCAATGTCGCACATGTAGGAAAATTGAGACGATATATTGACCTATATCGATTCGAAATGTGGAACTGCATGCTAGTTTCGAAGCCTCATGTTATTGCGAAGCTAAAGAAGACAAATACAAGCTGATGGTCAAAAGCCGTGTTATCGCAAGCCGCAAAAACAGGTGTAAACCTATGAGTTGGATGTCACAGTGAAATAGTCTAACGATACTTTTAGAGCATAAAGGTTCGAAACCAATTTAGTTTTCTTTTTCTTAGTTTTAATGCATATAAATATTCGTCATCACTTAGATTGCGAAATCATAGAAGTGCCCGCTGTCCGTAGATAATTCGCTATTGCCGGGACAAAATGTCATAAGTCTTTTTTTTTAATGCGTTTGGATTCAATTTGGTACTTAAAACGTACAACTAGACCATTTCAACCGTATTTAAGAATGCCCATAAACTTCTTAGACTTATAGCTTTGTTCTCAGACAAAATTAAATACATTAGGACACCAAACGCAAGATTTGAAACAAAAATCGACTTATGACCGTTTGCCCCGGCAGTAGCGAATTTCACCAAGACTAAGGTTTTTTATAGTAGATGAAATTTACCTCAACAAGATGTATGCGAAACATGCACTAACACCACCGACAAATTCTACGGCAAATCAGATTTAAATGTTCTGCTTTTGAAAAATGTCGTTCTTTAAATATAAGAGTGAAATTAATTTATTGAAAATTGTCATTTTCAAAACAAGGCTTCTGGTACCAGCCTTAGAATAAGAATAGAGAGGAAACGAGGCATAGTCACGCGTATGTTTCCAAATCATCTGAGCGATTTTGAACCTTATTACAATGTTAGAATCAGCTGCAAAAGACTAGTCGACCAGTTAAATATTGTTATGTTACAGTTGGCCAAATCTAAATAAATTCTTGATTAACCATAATAACAAATTATCTTGATTTTGTCTTATAAAACTAAAATACATACGAACGAATATTCATAAAAAAGACGAAATGTAAATGACGGACAGGTTAAAACGGTTGACTGCACACGTATGTAACATATCTGGCCGACTAGCCTTTTGCAGCTGATTCTGACGATACAATAAGGTCGAAAATCGCTAGGATAATTGGATATTCCTGGTCTAAGGTACCAGCCATCTTTTTTATTGTAAATTACCTCGGTAATTCTTTTAGACATTTTATTTAATAAAATTTAACGCCCTTACAACTTTAACTCGTTAATTTTTTTCAGTTTTTCTTGAATTGTTGGTAAAACTAAATATTACTTCATTTTACATTAAAAGAAAATATTTTTGAAAACATATTTTGCTACGTGTCATTAGAACGACAAAATGACCGTAATATTAATAAAAATTGGCGATAATTCATGTTTGTTATTATTTGTATCATAAATTAACTAAATAAAATATATCTTCTGCTTTTGTAGTGTCATTTTAAAGGATTTAATAAACGGTTTGTTCCACCATACAATCAAATGGCGTTCCCACTTTAATACTGCGCTTACGTCGTACAGTCCCGTACTGATTTGATTGCATATTGGAACAAACCTAATATATTAGAAAAGCAGAAAGTTAAGTTAGATTATAATTAACATTGAATAAATATTTTTTTCATTGTGAGAACATCTTAAGCATTCCTTCGTCAAAATGAACATCTTTCCATGTGGGAATTTTTCTAATGAACTATTTTTGCATAAACTCTTCTCCATATTAGTATTTAAAATAGTGGATTATTTTCTGAGTGAAAATTTTGTGTGAGTTTATTTCGTATATATACAGGGTGTTGACCGCGACACCGGAACATAGGACTTTAACATGTAAAATCATAGTTTCGTAATTTCCTGCTTCCCTAATTATTTTAGGTAAAAAAGCTTCAAATAAATGTTGTAAAACGTCAGAATCAATAAACTAAATTAATGCATGCCCTATTATTACCTCTTTATATCAGTGCAAATAGTATGTAAAATGTCGCCAACAATTGCCAGTTGGGCTGTCAAACGAAACGTCAAATATATTCATTAAAATATCCGTATTCTCGGTGAAATTTTGCATCGTTAGACTTTTTAGCTTTAATAAAAGCTTCGGTAACTTCTTTCGGGAAGTTTTTTAAAGTTGTATGAGATTTTAGTAACAGTTTGCGTCTAATTTTTTTAGAAACAAACGCCATGGATCTTATGACAAGCGCGTATCCATGACTCCCGCCGTTTGTTCTTACTATGCGCAGATACCCATTGCACATATACATATCTTCTATCTCTTTAAATTGAAAAGGTCTATTGTTCACTTGAACAGATATTACAAATAATACATAATAAAAATATATTAACCTAACTTAACAGGCAAAACGTCACTCATTTGTTAATTTATCTGATTTAATTCCATAGCTATCGCTATATGGGGTGATTTTTATGTTTGCATACCTAATATCTGCCATTATAAAGTATGTAAAATTAATTGATGCATAACTTTAAGCTCTACAACTTTTATTTGAAGCATTTTTTGTCGCGGTCAACACCCTGTATATCTTGGAATCAAGTAAAACGCACACCCAAACAAGAGATATTTAAACATAATACACAAAATGAGCACAGCTATATAAAAGAAAACAAAAAAGTATTCGAATGATGTGCATATTCATAATTTATATTACATAATTCATATTTAGAAGTTATTTACTGTTTGTAAAAAAATGAAATCACGGGAAAAACTAATTTTTATTAAAACTGGAAACAAGAATCATTGTAGTTCAGTTTTATTTAGGTATGTAAAAATTATATTAATTATTAATTTCCAAAAGAATATAAAAAATATCAAATTAATTCATACCTGTTATTGTTTTCTGCCACATGCTGTGGTTTTTCGTTTGTTGATTCTCCTGAATGATGCCTAGCAAAGAATCCGTCAAAAACAACGAAGTTATTCATCTGAGGAATTGGTCCCTCTAAACCGTAATGTTTCTTCAAAAAACCAAGGAATTTTTCACTTGGCCTATCAATTGCTAAACGGACTGGGTCTACATTTTCATCCTGTAAATAATGCCACTTATTAAAGAATAACTCCATTTATATACGTAAAAATGAAGTATTCAACAATCCAATGTCATGATCCTTTATAAGTTTTAGAATTGAATTCGTAGCTATTTTTCGATTTTCGTTACAAAAAATTAATCCTATTCTTCATATAAAAATTAATAAAAAGTGAAGTTGAGGGCTTTTTAAATTCATAAAGGCGTCCAACATAGGGTTTTGGAGAAAACTTGTTGAAACTGGATTTCGCTTATGTATTGCGCCTGCGAAATATTTAGTTTGCGGGCGGTTGTACAACAAATAAATTATAAAATTTACTTTTAATAATAAAAAAAAAACATGGTGTATCATCACGACAATGCTCCCGTTCATACCAGTGATGTTGTTAAGAAAATACTTCATTATTAATCATCTTACTTTAGTTGAAATATAATGAGACCAATTCTGTAACTCAGTGGTTAATTTTTACAACTGGTTAAAAAAATTACTCAATTAAGGGCCCTATTCTGTAACTCGGTGGTTAATTTTTAATCACTGATTAACATTTTTATCCAATAGGGCGCGAGCAGACACGTGACTCGGGCGTCCTTGACAAGAACAGTGTCACTTTGACAAGACCATTTTGACTTATTTTGATTGACTGCTAAAATGTTATTAATGTACAATTTTCAGGCAGTAAAACACATGAAAATAATAATAATAACTTCTCAACAGTCCAAAATTAAATAAGTCAAAACATTGGCCTTGTCAAAGTGACATTGTTCTTGTCAAAATGACAAGCGCACACAAATCAGCTGATTCCTAGCACGTCAAGGACGCTCGACTCACGTGTCTGCTCGCGCCCTATAGTTATTGATTTGACAACTAAAAATCGCTTTTTTTGTTATATGTCAACATACTTGATTGGCTAACAAATTTAACCAGTGGTTAAATATTAACCACTGAGATACAGAATAGGCCCGTAAAGGTCTGTGTCCACGATCCTAGAAATCGATCCGAGTTCTCGGATATAGTCGGCAATTCGATAACTCAGATCGTGGACAATACCAACTCGGACGCAAAAATCGAATAGAAAAGTAAAATGGAAAAATGCGTTCTGTCCCATTTTTTCGTACAAGTTGCTAATTTCATTTACCTATTAGCAATTTAAAATCTTGACGTTTGATAAGCTTGAAAATTATAATATAAATATAATAATATAATATAAAATAAATATAATATAAAATATATATAATATATATAAAAATTATAATATAAAATATTACTTATTTTTGATAAGTTCTAATAAATAATTATAAATAAAATAATATATACGTAGTAAAAATTTAATTTACTTACTACCGGGATAATTTCTTAGTTATGTTTTATTAGTTTTTGGTATTGGTAGAAATGGCTGAAAGTGACTTTATAAATTCGACCAACCTGACATCTGTAGTCCTACAAGTTCAATGTTTAAGATCAAAAAATGTGATCGAGAACGAGAACTCGGAACGATTTCTAGCATCGTGGACACAGGCCTTAAGTATGTTGATATATAACAAAAAACAATATAGATTTCTAAACAGGCATTGCCTTGAAAATCCCCACGAACTGTTGTTTTTTTTAAAATTTTTACTTCAGATACATAGGTATATATTTACCTCAAGCATATATTCAAATATCTTCCTGCCAAGACCCATACGTTGCATATTTTCATGGACATAGAAATCGAGCACACAGAGCGGCTTAAGCTGATGATGTTGTCCCTCTCGGTCGAAAATATATAATCCCTTGCGTCCCATTTTCAAAAGGCCAAGTACAGCACCTTTACCCCTATGTCAAAATATTTTTTGTTATTAGTACCTACCAACATTTATTGATTTATAATTATTGATATTGAAAACTATCAACCATTTCAGTAAGATTTTTTTTACAAAATATGTGTTTCTATTTTGATCTACAAATTTCAAAAATATTACACAATGGGGTCATTTCACATTTTCTAATTTATTTATTTTTTGAAAGAATAGGTCAAATTAAATATGTAGTTGCATGTTTTACCCCTTACAAGTCTTTAGAATCAGAGATATGATTTTTTAAAAGTTGTCTTTCATTTCAAATATTTGGCCGCTGACGTCACGGTTTGCC
Organism: Harpalus rubripes; assembly: GCA_963082715.1. Classification (NCBI taxonomy): domain Eukaryota; kingdom Metazoa; phylum Arthropoda; class Insecta; order Coleoptera; family Carabidae; genus Harpalus; species Harpalus rubripes. The sequence goes on from OY720452.1 coordinate 17,348,822, forward strand.
ATATTTGCCGGACACAACAGTCGAGCTCTACCGGTTTAGTTTGGAACTATGATTGTTTGGGTTGTCACTTTGATTTTGTGAAAGCAACAGGTGGTGCCTATAATTTTTTTGTTCAATTAGTATTTTCTGCTTGTTATTCGAATGAATATTTTTTTCGATGTTTTCAAAGAGGTTTTATCACAGCAAGGCACGTCACAATACTTCACAACCATATTGTTAACTAAAAACATATTTCATACAACTATTGATATTTATTTTAAAGAATATTTTATTTACATATCTTTACTATTAACTCTGCTGTCACCTGTCACAATTTTAGGTTACAACAAACGGAAACCACGTGGACCGTAAATATGTGTGTGTGAGAGGAATGTCTTTGTGTAAGTAACAACCCGTCACGTCACGAATTTTACAGCGCGAAAGTTTGATAGTAAATTTATGAATGAAAAGTCGCATATTTCGTGTTTCTTTATATTACTATATTTCTTAAATGAGACGAATTTCACGATTTTATAAAAAAAAACAACAATTTTGTTTTTTTGAAATGACCCCATTAGCACTACAACACAATATTAATTATTTCCTGCAAAAAACCGTTTTCGTTACGCCGAAAATAAGATAAGTAAATAAACATCGAGAATAATTCGTATTTGTGAATAGTGTTATGTTGCTGTGTTGTGGTTAGGTTAGATTTTTTTGTAATTACGATATTACGAATATGCATATTCTACAAAAATTATTTATATACCAAAAGTTGAAAGTAGCGTTTTGAGTCCTTAAAGGTAAAAAAAATGTAATTTTCCACTTTATCACACCTAAGAGAGCTAAAATTTTCAATGGAGGTAATTAGGAAAACAATACACCTACTTTGTAGACTGTTACTGTTATGGAACTTAATATTTTTTTTACTATTGGATAGCAAATTTTGTGTACTTTTCAAATTTGAATAAATATATAGGATGTTTTACTTGAAAATCAAAAGTTTCTGACCATTACTCAAAAACCGGAAGTATATAATAATATTGAACTACTTCCGAAATTAAAAATTAAGGTATATAATTACTCTCTTAAGAGCCTGTCTGTATAATAACCATTGTTGATTGTAATTGTAGTATACTTACTTGGACCCTTTGGGGTCGACTAGAAGATATAGCGTGTGATCAGAATTCTTTAGACGATCGGCGGTAGTAATAGATTTGTTTAAACCCTGTGCCCGTGCTGATGCTTCGCCCATGACATTTACTATGTCTGTTAACTTGCTTTGAAGGTCCCTGTATAAAATAATAATAATAATAATAATAATAATAATAATAATAATAAGAAGAAGAAGTTAAGATCACTATAAGATTTCACATGTACAGGTGTTAGTTGAAAAGCGAGTCAGACATGGGAAATCAGTTTTTCATTGCGCAAAAGTTTCCAATTAATTTTAGGCAAATATTTCAAATATAAGTTGTAGATGCATAATTCAATTCAAAATCTAAATTAAATTACTAAATATATTTTATTTTGCACGTTTAATACCTTGGAAAATAAAATTTTAAATTTTATAAATATTGCTCATTCGTAGTGATAGCCATGGAATTGAAACAAAATTACAAAGAAATGCATATCGTTTGTACTGTTAGAAATTTGATTAATTTATACTCCATCTGGTTTAAGATTGCAGTGGTGCGAAGATAGGAGAAAATTGATCTTGTTTTCTGATTGGATAATATCGGGGTAAACAACAAGTTCAAACTGGTCCTATTTTCACACCACTGCAATCTTAAACCAGATACAGTATAAACTATTATTCAAAAAAGATGACTATTCAAGGTTATTTGTTCGAAGAAAGAATACACATCACTTAATAGCAGTAGCTTAGCAACCTTTTGTATTAGAAAAAGAAAAATTATTTGACCTATGTCTATTTAATTTATGTGGTGTGACAGATATACGTAAATAGTGGCATTACTTTCTAACACACTATAAATAATAATGACTTATGTCGTAGATTTACAGATACCTAATTATCTACTACACTGCCCTCTATGCTAATATTTACCCAGTGGCGTTGAAGTTTAAATCAAATTATTATTCCTTGGTTATATGTTAAATCTGTTTTTGTATTTTGCAAAAAAACATAAATGAAGAACATAAAACTTTCAAAAAGGCATTATTTAGAAAGAGACATAATTTTCAAATGAATTACTTTTATTTTTTCAGTTAAAATGTGTCCATAAATATTTCATGTTGAACGCCTATGTATACGAAATGCAGTGAAGTTATCTGCAAGTAATATTCTATCAGACGGCTCACAAATGACCTTGAATAGTCATCTTTCGTGAATAATAGTTTAAGTAATTTATTTACGAAAGATCACTATTCAAGGCCATCTATGAGCCGTCTGATATAATATTACTTGCAGATAACTTCACTACATTTCGTACCAATAGGTGTGCAACGCGAAATATTTATGGGTACATTTTAACTGAAAAAATAATTGTATTTTTTTTGAAAATTTTGTTTCTTTTTGAATAATGCTTTTCTCAAAGTTTTATCTTCTTCACCCACGTTTTTGCATAAAACAAAAATTTAGACTTGACAGAAAACAAATAATAATTTGATTTGAATGTCAACGCCATTGGATAAACATTAGTCCAGAGGTCAGTATAGTAGATAATTACATGTATGTAACTCAACGACATCCGCCACTACTATTTTTAGTGTGTTAGACAGTAATGGTACTATTTACGTATATCTGTCACACCCCACAAATTAAATAGACATACGTCAAATAATGTTTCTCTTTCTTATACAAAATGTTGCTATACTACTACTATAAAATGCTGTGTATTCTTTCTTCGAACAAATGACCTTGAATAGTCATCTTTCGTGAATAAAAGTATAGCTATTATTATCATTATTATTATTATTATTATTATTATTATTATTATTATTATTATTATTATTATGCAAATTTTAACATTTATAACATATCTCTGTATCCTCTCTATGCCGGTTATCTGAAGATGAACATTTGAATGTTCGAAACTAGTAGTAATTAAAAAAATTAAAACGTTTAGGAAGACTTATTCTTATTTTTCCTTATCATTTCCACTTCACTTGGGTTTCTCTTCATTTATGACAATAATTATTTTATATTACTAATGAGAGAGAAGCACAATTACAGCACTGCGAGTGTGAAGAATTGCATACGCGAGGTTGTAGACCGAATCTTGTAATTTAATCACACGAGTGCTGTACTGAAGCTCAGGTGTGATACACAAAATTTTATCTACGCCCGCCGAAAATCAATAAAAATTGTTTCATTTTTCAATAAATTTTTACGTTTTTGTTTATTATTTTTACATAATATGATACTATTCAACAAAATAAAATGCCGGTGTTTTTTTCAAATCAATTACATATTAGTACTTTACGAGAAAATAATTATTAAAAATTTGGGGAAGGGTTATGTGACGTGAGCATAGTAAAAGCGTGGAAGAAGACGGGTAGATTGGAAGGATTATAACTGTCTCTTTCCTTCCGGCAGACTATCTGTCTTCTTCCTCGATTCTAACATGCTTACAGCATATATCCCTTCTCCAAAACATTAAATTGCTAATAACAATATTATTACAAATTAATGTTTAATTTTTATTATTATAATGAAAAGCGATAGTGGTTAGTTTTTATATTTAATGACATATATTGAAATTCGAATTTGGTCACATACCCCACTAAAACAGTTGAGATATTTATACAGGTACAGGTATGTAGGTACCTAATTCACTTCTATGTTTGTAATTTAATTATTCAATATAAGAATCAGATAAATACTTATGAGGATTTTTTATATTTTTAAATGTTAATCTCGATAAAAAATATTAGACCACTAATTTATTATTTATAGGTACAACAAATTAATAATAACAGACATATATATATATATATATATATATATATATATATATATATATATATATATATATATATATATATATATATATATATATATATATATATGAAAATGGTAATAACATAATAACCCCAAATGAGAGTACCATACTTTGTTCCATTTGTAATTCAATATTGAAGAGAATAGGGAATAGTTTAGACCTCTCTGACTGGCTGGAGACAAGAGACAAATTTACCCAATGTAATTTCGGCAACTTAAAACTAGCGCTGTTGTGAGCGCCATCAACTGAATGGCTTAAATGGAATAGAGTATACTTGTTTGCTGTGAAACATAATTGTAAATGACAAAGAAATGCATCAAGGTTCAATAAAGGATTATTTTTAATAATTTAATTTTGTTTTCTAAATTGAAGCCAAATAAATTCTATAAATTTCACTTCTTTCTGTATCACGTTACACTTTTATAAAATAATAAACGTCAAATAATTAAATTCAGAGAAAATTGCAATGCGCACTGATTCAAATATATGAAGTTTACAATATGTGCTGTGATGTCACATTATTAAATAATTTTTAATTTCGTAAAAACATATTACTGATATGCAGTAAATTTTTTAAAAGGGCGTTGGCTTAGATGATTGAAATATTTATAATCTTTACATGCCTGCAAGCAATGTCATAAGAAACTTATATAAAATAAAGACAACACTGCCTTATTTCCAAAAAATAATTTCTATTCTAATTTTGTATTTTAATATCATTTACTATTTCAAACATCCTCTTCATAAAGTTTTTTTTTTTCTTTCAGAAGTTGTAGTTTTATAGTAGGTTTACTTACCTATCGTGAAACTTTATTAAATATGGAAATATGTTGAATATTTAACTTCTTTTAAAATAATAATAATTACATTTATCATATCTATAGTTTTCATTTCATATTCATATGAACTTAACACAGAAATTTAAAACAATTTTTGCTATTTCTTTTTTCTTGCTCGTGTTGCTTCAGTGAATATGGAATAAGGAAATTATTGTTCTTTAACAAAAAAACATACGTTCGGCACAAAATTGTTTCCACAGAGCTGACAAATGAAAGGTTTATTTTTAAAAAATTGAAAATTGCCTAAAACTTAAAATTCTTGTTATGAACTCCCGAATGGTAGTTTTATTACACCAGTGAATTTTTAAATTGGAAGATCATTCCAAAAAAAAATTATGAGATATAAGAAGTCTAATTTGTCTACTTTTAACCTGCATATAAAATAACATTGGACTTTCTATAAAAACACAATGCCAAACGTAAATATATGGACATGTCTACGTCTAGAACACTTGCAAATATAATTACTTATATATCAAATTCTTGTGACTTACCATAGTTTCCTGCGATCTCCAGTAAATCCAGGAGGGATAAAGTTTGGTCCAATTTTTGTAATAGGATAGTGCAATATATCATTCACATTAAATGTAAATTCCATTGTAAAATAAGCACGCTCTGTTTGACAAATAAGTCAGCCCTGAGAAGCAAGGTCTCACGATATGACAGTCCGATGAATTTGTAGCTAACTTCACATTTACACAGCCATTGCCAATGAATATTATTATTAAATGGATGATATTTCGGATATCTTGAAAATTTAATATCTTTAATTTTAATCAACGATACATGAATATTCTGTGTTAAAATAATTAGTAAAATAAAATATTCATACAATTTATGAAGTGAACGAAGTGAAGTTCGTGCGTTTATGCGGGATCAATGACAGCGGTCGTCAAACTTTGGTTACTTTGGCGCTCCCAGGCAAATTTTCTATTCCTTGGTCCTTGGTCCATTAAGAATTAAGAATGGAGCATTGCGCGAGATAGACCACATATTTTCGATAGAGTAATTGGATAATGTACTACTAAATATATTATTAATTACTATAGAAGTGTGTTATTATAAAATAGAAACATTTGACATATTTTACCTTAATTTTATGCCGGGTGTAACACGAAAAGCGGGCCATAAGCGTTTAACAGGGGAAAACATTTTTTCTTTCGCAAAAGTGGCCTATTAATTTTAGACAATAATGTTTAAATAATAAATAAATGTAGCAATGGCTGAAATCCAACCGGCAGTACGGCAGTGGTAAAACACTGCGGCTCGGTGAGCCCGGTTGGAAAGGTAAACGGCGACAGCTGTATTCAAGCCCTAAATAGATGTTTAAATTAAATATTATAGAAAATTTAATTCTGCATCTATTCACATTTTATTTTCTACGTTCCGTAATCTAGAAAATTGAATTTAAAGTTTTATAAAAGTGACATCTTTATGGCAAGCCATGATATTGAAGTAAAATCACAAACAAATGTAATGGACCTTTCCAATTTAAAGAGATAGAAGATATGCGCAATCGGGATCTGCGCATAGTAAGAACAACTGAGATCTATGACGTTTGATTCTAAAACATTTACACGTAAAATGTGAGAATATCTCGGATAACTTTAAAAAATCTTATCGAAATAAGTTACAAAGGCTTTTATTGAAGGTAAAATGTCTAAAGATGCAAATTTTCACTGAGAATACAGGTATTTTAATGACTGCAATATTTTTGACGTTTCGTTTGACAGCCCAACTGGCAGTTGTTCGCGCCATTTTCTTACTATTTGCAGCGATAGAAAGAGATAGCCCTTAAATTGGAAAGGTCCATTACATTTCATCTGTCAGAAATTTACTTTTCTTCGTGTGCATAAATCTCAATTTTCAATAGTGATGATTCAAACAGAGCGTTTTTGACATTTATTAAATGTCACAATGTGACAAATACGTTTCTGACAGGCTAAAATGTCAATACATTTGTATTTTTATTTCAAAACCAGGTCAATTTTATAAAAAAAATCTGATGTGGCCAGCACATAACCTCTCATCAGATATTTTACCTGGTTGTACGCATAAAACGAAAAATATTTTTAAATACAAATACATATATTCATGTCTCACTACAAAATAATTCTCACATATATTTGCAAAATCTATGGGATATTTTAATATAAATTATGTATAATACATACATTTTCTTTATATTCAATATCCTGAAATTTTCTTTTTCTTTATATTCGTCATTTTTTCGCAAATTCCTTTTATATTCTTCTTTTACGTATATTCTTTTGCGTTGTTGACTTTTTTTTATTTTCATAATCTTCAGAATAATGTACAAATATTTTTGACAGTGGCATACAAATATTTTTTACAGTGATATTCACGGGTGAGATTTATGTTTCAATTACAAACATTTGAATTTGATCTGAGATTTTTTACATCAAATTATTTTATTTGCATTTCTTTATCTCTAAATCTATAGAAGATATAATAATGAATTTCTATTTATCGAATAAAGAATTTAACGTTCTTTAATATAAGTATTTACATAAATTTTCGATAAATAATATTTAGATGATTTTTTTCTTGTAACTACTACTTCCGGTTGTCCAATTGTTACCAAAACTTAATCAACTCTTCCCATTATTGTTAGATTGAGGAATCCGTAGTTAAAAATGTCTTAAGTCTTATAGTATTTGAGAAATCGTGAATCCAACATCCACACACACACACACACACACACACACGCACACACACACACACACGCGCGCGCGCACACACACACACACACACACACACACACACACACACACACACACACATCATCGTAAAAATATTATAATCGGATTCTAGGGACCTTAAAACGTGCTTATTCACTAAAATCTGGATATGCAATTTTTAGCATGAATACAATACCTCTCTTAAAAATAAATTAAATTTACTCAGTTACGGAACTTATGAAAGAAAATGTGATTATTAGATGCAGAATTAAATTCGCTAACATATTTATTTGAAGCACTATTGTTTAAAATTAATAGGCTACTTTTGCACAAGGAAAAACTGTATTTTTTCATAAACGCCTATGGCCCGCATTAAATATAACTAAAACTATTATAATTACCCCTTAACCTCAAAATTAATTTTAATAAAAACTGAATACGTATTTCGAGAACTAAGTTCTCATCATCAGTAGTACAACAAACAACAAGGGAAAGTTAAACAGAGTAATCTTGACTACTCTGTTTAACTTTCCCTTGTATTACTGATGATGACTACTTAGTTCTCAAAATACGTATTAAGTTTTTATTAAAATTATTTTTAAGGTTAAGGGGTAATTATAATAGTTTTAGCCCACTTTTCGTGTTACATATTTCTGATATAGTATTATTCACGAAAGATGTATGTACCGTCTGATATATTACTTGCAAATAACTTCACTGCATTTCGTACCCATAAGCGTGCAACGCGAAATATTTATGGGTACATTTTAACTGAAAAAATAAAGTACTTTATTTGGAAATTTAGTTTTTTTTTTAAATAATGCTTTTCTCATAGTTTTACCTTCTTTACCTACTTTTTTGCATATTACAAAAATATAGACTTGACGTAAACCATAAATTAATAATTTGATTTACATGTCAATTTCACTGGATAAACATTAGTACAGATGGCAGGGTAGTAGATAATTACATGTCTGTAACTCTACGACATATGTCATTGCTATTTTTAGTATGTTAAAAAGTAATGGCACATTTACATATATTTGTCACACCACATAAATTAAATAGACATACACGGAAAATAATCTTTCTTTTTCTAATACAAAATGTTGATAAGATTCTGCTATGAAGTGCTGGTTATTATTTCTTCGAACAAATGACCTTGAATAGTCATCTTCCGTGAATAATAGTTTAATCATATTCCTCTTATTATGTTATGTATGGAATACTTGAAAATATAAGTAATATACATTTTTGTCTAGATATTCTGCGTAGTAAAGTAAGATTATACAGGATGATGGTGGTGACCGGCACTAATGAACATAGGACATTCACATGTAAAATCATATTTTCGTAATTACCTTCTTATCAGATTCAATAAGCAAAATTAATTTTGCATGCTTGTAAAGGCAGAAATTAAATATGAAAATGTCGAAAATCATTGCCAAAAATAGCGATAGCCATGGAATATGGAATTGAAACAAACTGTTCCCAAACATTGCATATTGCGGTCCTACATATTTTGCAATATTTTTTCGAGGCCTACCTAGGTTAGGGAGCGCACCTTTAACCTTTTGTAGGCCGGCCCAAATGGTCGTCGCCCATTTGACTATCGCCCAGTTTTCGCGTAACGTAACCAGACTACCACCCCCTTCCAATTAAGAAATATTATTTATAAGTTTATACAGTTTAAATAAAAATATGTATTGATATTTTTCTATTTTATTTCCTTGTCAATTTTCATATATTTTGCGGACCACTATTATTTTCCTCCAGGCCACAGTTTGGGACACGCTAGTTTACATACACCCTACGGTCTATAGATCAAGACGGTGCACTTCCGGCTACCGTCAAATATCATATGTCTGCCAATTTATTTTATTACTGAGATCGTTTCACTAACGCAGAGTCATATACAATGCCACTTACATTACGATGTTGTTAATCTCCTTAGTCATAGTGTAGGAACGAGTCATCAAAATTTAAAAAGTAGTGCATATTGAAACAAATCAGACAAATGGAAATAAACCGGGGATGCAAGAATTAAGAGACAACTGCGACCATATAAAATTTGATAAGAAATTAAAATATAAATAATTTACTATAAAAATATGACTCTCGGTTAATTGATAATTACCTATTACCTACCTACTATTTTGTAACTAATTAATAATGAACGCGATTGAGTAAAAACGGAATGAAACAATAAAACTTTGATTTAGCTAAATATAGAAGCGATTGTACTAAACTAGTACAAACAAAAGTTTTGGTTCTGCGTGACTTTGCACGATTACATGTTATATGGCGCAACCTGGCGCAGTTTGACGCTTGATTTTCGAAACGAACAAGGAGCAAATAATCGATTTCATTATTCGTTACATATTTTGTACAAGACAGATTTATTACTTACAATAGTTATTTATGATATAAGTGTTAAAAGTGACATTTTATTTTGTGAGAAGGAAAAGAAAAAGAAAATAATATTATTTTTACGCCTGTTAAAAAAGTACCTTTTTTCATTAAAATGGGTTTATAAAGTATGCTTTTTTTAATACATGAAGGTGTGAAAAAAGCGCCCATTTTAACGCTGCGGAGTGAAATAATGAAACGCTACGGCACTTTTTTTCACGCTTACATTGAAGACGTAAAAAAAATTTGTTTGCAACTCGTGAGTAAATTATAAGATATACTTTACTCACTTGGTACATAAATAGCTATTATTACCAAACTGAAAGAAAATTGACTAATAGAGGTCTCAGACATTTTTTTTCCATTTTTACCTCTCGCTAAGAGAGGTATTGTATTCATGCTAAAAATCGCATATCCAGATTTTAGTGAATAAGCACGTTTTAAGGTCCCTAGAATCCGATTATAACATTTTTACGATGATGTCCGTATGTGTGTGTGTGTGGATGTGTGTGTGTGTGTGTGTGTGTGTGTGTGTGTGTGTGTGTGTGTGTGTGTGTGTGTGTGTGTGTGTGTGTGTGTGTGTGTGTGTGTGTGTGTCTGTGTGTGTGTGTGTGTGTGTGTGTGTGTGTGTGTGTGTGTGTGTGTTTGTGTGTGTGTGTGTGTGTGTGTGCGTGCGTACGTGTGCGTGTGTGTGTGTGTGTGTGTGTGTGTGTGGATGTGTGTGTGTGTGTGTAGATGTTGGATTCACCATAACTCAAATACTATAAGACTTAAGACATTTTTAACTACGGATTCCTCAATCTGACAATATTGGGAAGAGTCGAGTCAGTTTAGGTAACAATTGGACAACCGGAAGTAGTAGTTACAAGAAAAAAATCATCTAAATATTATTTATCGAAAATTTATGTAAATACTTATATTAAAGAACGTTAAATTCTTTATTCGATAAATATAAATTCATTATTATATCTTCTATATATTTAGAGATAAAGAAATGCATATAAAATAATTTGATGTAAAAATTCTTAGATCAAACTACTTCAATGCAAGAAATTCAAATGTTTGTAATTCACACATAAATGTCACTGTCAAAAATATTTGTATGCCACTGTCAAAAATATGTGTACATCATTATGAAGATTATATGAAAATAAATAAAAAGTCAACAACGCAAAAGAATATACCTAAAAAAGAATATAAAAGGAATTTGCGAAAAAATGACGAATATAAAGAAAAAGAAAGTAGAAAAAAAAATTCAGGATATTGAATATAAAGAAAATGTATGTATTGTACATAATTTATATTAAAATAATTATTTTGTAGTGAGACATGAATATATGTATTTGTATTTTAAAATATTTTTCGTTTTATGCGTACAACCAGGTAAAATATCTGGCGAGAGGTTATGTGCTGGCCACATCAGATTTTTTACTAAGTTAATCCGTAGGTACATCAAAATATAAGACCCATATTTTGTATTTTCGCCGAAAAAAATTATTAAAGTTTTAAGAAATGAGTACCGATAAAAACGATGTCGCGTGTGACGTCATCTACACCAAAAACATACGTTTCTAGAGCTGAGTGAGATGGATACGCCGTTGCCGTTTACTAGCCCAGCACGTCACTACACAGCTGATACTGAATTTTGTGCGCTCGATTTAAATGCATTAAACTTTAATTTTGATATTAGGGTAATAAAAATTAGAAAATTGACGATTATATTTACCTCAATATTACTTACATGGTTACATGACAATGATATCGAATAAATACTTTTTTTAAGCCATATACTTAGAACTTAGGTAGTACTTCACCTATTAGCGCGGTCCCAGCACCCCGAAAAAGTACCAGCCTATCAATGTTTTTATTATTAATAAATGTGTATAATTTAATAAATTTTATATTTTGTAAAAAAAAAAACATGTCTAAAAATTAAATAAAATACAATTAAGGGTCGGTATTTCCAACTCCGGATAAATTGCGGAATAATAAACCATACAACCATAGAATAAATTTATTCTGTAATAAATTTCGGGATAAGTTAAAATGTGTATTTCTAAATATTTTTATTCCATGGAAACATTCCAAAATTCCAACTTTAAAATGTTATGTGCTTAACATATAATGTAATGTCATTCTAAAACAATATTGGAAAACTGATAGATTGATAACTATCATAGAAAGAAAAGACCACTCATATTCCACATGTGTGTTGAACATGGTGTAAATAATAATTTAAGAAAAAAAATATGTTTTGGAATTAGTGCTGCCATCTCCTCTCCGTGATTCATGTCATGGAAGACGCGAACAACTGACAGAAGCAGTCAGAAGTTTGACATAGCTTTGCAGCTACTTTGCGGTATGACGGTATATTTACAATAACTTCGTGTGCTAAATTCTGGATTAGTAAAATCACGTAAGTAGAAATATATTCTTTTTGTTCGTATGAGGATTGTAATGTTGCAAATGTAATTTATATTTTAGCAGTGATAAAAAATCATTTGGCATTTGGCAACACTGTAAATGTATACAGTGGTCTGCTGTCATTCCGGTATCAGCTGCCATTATTTTAATATAAAATAAAAACATGGGAGATGGAAAAGATAGTGAAAGGCAACCCTTATTAACAAATGATACAAATTCAACATATACTGCAAGCAATGCAACAGAATATCCTCCAGGTAATTACGCAAATAATTGATTTTTTACACCTTAAACTTTAACGAGAACAAAGATGACAGTTGAGTCATTTTTATCAAAAAAGTTTACACTTTATGATAATTACAATTATGTATTTGATGATTATTCAAATCCGAGCATGAAATGGGAAGATATATTAATTAATCGTTCGTAATAAATACATCGTTGTGCATGTATTATTATTATGTATATATAATTTTATACAAAATTGTGTTTGTGTTTATTTAAATGTTATCAACATTACATATTAGAATTGATCAGGTAATCTATGATTTCCGCATTTCTTGTCATTTTGTACTTTAGTACATACTATGTCAATAAAAGATTTTTTCAAATTTGAAGTTTTTACTCTAATGACAAATGTTAAGTAACGTACATCGATTGACTCGAGGTTTTCATGAACAAGTGCAAAATTATAATACATACTTCCCCTTTTACATTTTGCGATGGTTTCGTGGTTAGTAATTAAGGAGTTAAATATTAACAAATTCTGATGATTCAGGGCAACAAACGACAGTGTCCCCTATTGGCCCAGATGAATTACCACCACCGTACCAGGCAGCTTCCAGCGGCGGAGTGCCTATGGTCACATGCAGAGTATGTCAGGCTATGATTGACATCTCTGGTAAAAGGGATCAGCATGTGGTTAAATGCTGTCAGTGCAATGAAGCCACGGTAAATTACACCTTTTTACATATTTCTCAAAAGAAAAACATTACTAAAATTAAATTTGTCATTTATTAAAAATCTCGTCATGAATGTTTAGGAAATCTCGACCTAAAAACTGTTCATGGTACGTAATATATGAAACACGGATGTGTTTAGTATCAAAAAATTCTTAATTCGTTTTAAGCAATTATCTCTGGTAGATTCTCGTCATGTTGAATAAGAACCAAATAATATTCCTAAAAGTCATAATTATTTTTAAAATGGTTATAAAATAATTTACTTCATTTATAATAAAAAATATTCTTCACAAATACTACTCGTCCTCGTAACTATCATTATATAGTATGGTCTGTGATTATATCAGATTATTTTTTTCAACCATTTACAGTATTCAACATGCTTTGCGTCAACTGTTTAGATTTAGATTAAACCACTTAAGGAACGCTGTTTTGATTAAATCGAATACTTGATTCTTACGATATTTTCAAGAAAAACTTACTGATAAAATTTCAGTTACTTATCATATCACATTCGATGAATCATAATGTATGGTGTTCTGCGCTCTCAACTAAACAGACAATTGGCTTAGTTAGCCGACTAAAGAATTTATTATTATTATTAGCATATTTAGTCTAGAGCTCAGAATGTCAGTCAATATTGACAATTTTATTATGTATAATATAAATAATAGTGTATTAAAGAACGATTGTCGTAGTTATCAATTTATTTTGTCAGAAGGAAGTATGGGTCACGACGCGAAGAATAGGATCTACTCAATTTTTTTTATTAGTTTAAATGAAAGTTCGTTTAATTTTGAAATGATTCATAGTTTAATAAAAGTCAATTGTTTTTAGTTCAACAGCATTTGATTTTTAACGAAACCTATAGCTTTCTTTCTCGCGGCAGTTTCTACAGTAGGCTGCACGAGAAAGATAGCAATAGTTGTGACGCAGATATATAGATGCTTGATATCTAAAATATTTCAAAAACAATTTTTTAAAAACTTTTTTCGTCTTAATCATGATTTTTTCTTATCTTCGTTCAATATAACTAACATTTTACTCAATTTTTTGTTATGGTGGAGGACCCCATTATACAATGAGTTCTTTATACTATTTTTTCTATTTTATGCCCTTTATTAATAAAAAATCGCAGTTTCAAAATATAGAGAATTTTGTGTTATTATGTGACGTTTGAAAATTTATTTGACGGTCAATCACATAACTCTTCCCGGTTGCAGAAACGTTCATCAACGGATTTTTCAGTTAGCGGTTCATCAAAACGAACAAATGTAATGCGATTTTTTGACAGCAATGATTTAAATGTCATAAGACCAAGGAAACTGATTCGAATTTGTTCGTTTTGATGAACCGGTAACCGAACAATGCGTTGATGAACGTTTCTGCAAAACCTTGTTTTTATAACACCAAGTATCTCCAATATTTTCCATTTCTTTCTATCTTTACTATTATACTTTATTACCAATATTTCTTTTCTTATTATTATTACTACTTTTAAAATCAATATATAAAAATAAAATTCGTAACAATTGTTTGTGTTCGTTTACTCAGCGAGATTTGACATTTGATATTTTTTGATATTCACAGACACCAACCATAAAAAATTACTATACTTCATTTTACGTAACAAAATAGTGATGGGAAGATAGGTGCAGTTTGATCTTGTTGTTCGATTGGATAATATTCGCGAGTGAAATTAGACCGTAGCACCAAGCGGCAAATTTGCGAACCCTCCGAATTGGTAATGGCAGCCAATTACACCTCAGAAAATTACCATCTAAGTCAACCATCTTAAATGAACGCAGTGCCACTAGAGGACGTATCAGCCGCCATTAAAAAAAGGTCAAACTGCACCTATCTTTCCATCACCATTTTCTTACGTGAAATGAAGTATGGTCTATCACAGCACTCGAATATGCTATTAACGAATTCTTTTGGGTTCTGTAATAGCCTTGTTATACACGCAAAACAAAGATATTGTAGTTGTTTTAGTTAGTTTTTGTAAAATTATTTTTCTCCGTAGTGAAGATTGAATCCTTAATTTATTGACGTTACTCTGAATATGCTCTAAATCATGTTGAGAGGTTCAAAATTTAAAAAATTAAAATTTTAAAAAAGTGTGCCTCTCGAGCCACTCGATAGAAGTGATAACTTTGTATAATAATATTCTTACACGTACCTTGAAATTGGTGCATCCGCAGATTCACTGTCACTATCCTCCATATTTTTTATCTTAAAAATACTATACTTAAAAAATTAAATAAAGTAAAATAGTCAGACGAAAAAGATTGTTTGTCGGACGTGTTGCACGCGCACTGGCTTGCCATCTCTCAGTGGCAGCTTGGGCGTAAAAGTTTTAAATTCCTTATCGGTTTACTGGGAGGGTGTCATCGTAAAAATCGCTTATTAATATAAACTATTTTCCCATGACAGCCAATACGAAACGCACCGCCAGGCAAGAAGTATGTAAGATGTCCATGCAACTGCTTACTGATTTGTAAGAGCTCATCTCAACGGATTGCCTGTCCGAGGCCTAATTGCAAACGTATCATCAATTTGGCACCCAGTCCGGTTACGCCACCTGTACCTTCTATGCCTGGCATGTGTCGAGTGACATGTGGACATTGTCACGACACTTTTCTGGTAAGAAATTCACTAGAATTTCGTTCATTGTTAGGATTTCCGGGAATGTGAATTACAAATTAGTTAAATTGAACGTCTAGTGGAGCCGTTTTGTAGTTGTAAGGGAGATATTGTGACAGCATCGTTTTGATTACGATTGAACAAGTTTCACGTTGATACCTCTGTGTCTGTCTGTATGTTTGTATTTCTGTGGGCACGTCTGTGTCAAATACTATTTTAGAGTTAATTTAAAGCGAATTTATTCTGTACTAATGCCGTTTTTATGTATTTTATATTTAAATTGAAATTATTTGGAAACTTCTAGTTTTACTTTAGGGTAAGAATTGGATACCTTAAAGTTCCTTAGCTTTTTATTACGACAATCATGTTGCATGTTAAATTAAATAGGATGTTTCGTGTGACATCCGCACATTATCAGCAAGAGTAAATTCGAAGTTTACTTAAATATTACATATTGTAAAATTATAGTGTTGTAATTCTAACATTTTTACTGAGCCCATAACTTATTGGGAACTGCTGCAAAAGTCACCTCACGGGCTTTCAAAACTACTGTCATTTAATGCACCCAGCCACATAACCCCATCTAATTTAATCGACATATCTCTTTTAGTTTCCAAAATTCCAATGCAAGATAGTCATATTTGCGTTGTTCCTTATATTTTGATACTAGGACTTCATAGCGGTAAGACAAGGCTTATATCAATATTTTACCCTTGTTCAAATATTGTAATTCTTATTACATTCTATCTATTTGTGTGTAAGTATCTGAACTTTGGCCGAGAAGTTTTAATCTCTTCTGTAGCAATGAATTTGAAAATGTGTTAAATTGAGACAAATTAAATAAAAATATATTTACTTGACAAAATACTTGATAATAGTTATACAATTTTAATATATAAATAGATAAGTAATACTAGCTTAAACTATGAATATCTAGTTATATTCTGAATCAAAATTTGAATACGGTATTTCGGTCTAATGAAATTTATGCAAAATAGTAACTTTTCTATAATTTACATCTTCATAAAGTAGGAAAATACAATAATACATACAATAGCAAAAGTTTTCAGTCATACAATTCTAGAAACGTCGTTGAAAACTGTGAAGTAGATTCGATATGTAGATTGCTCATTTCAGATTAAATATATGTCGTTAGAAACACTGATGGCGCTAGTAGTTACTACGTGCCGTGGTCAACTTCATTCCTTTACGATACGCTTATTAGGGTCGTTCCATATCCATATAGAGAACGTGCACGTCACGTTGACAACCATGTCAAAATCAGCTGAGTGGAAGTAAACATATGCTATGTAATTGACATGTGATATGTTTTTGATATTTGAAGAAATTTATTATATTATATTGAGTTCATTTTAGATGCTATATGATTTTAATTTAGCAGAATTGTTATTTAATGTATTAGTCACACAAAAATTGCTTTTATAACGAAACGTCAGAATATATCACACGTCAGATATAGACTTTGCAGATCCACCTTGATGCCAAATATTGAAATTATTACTTAGCACTGATTTTGACATGGTTGTCAACGTGACGTGCACGTACTCTATAAAATTTTGTCATGAGTTTTTTACAGATTTGGTACGGATAATAGTGACATCTAATGTCAGTGTCCCTGATTCTTCTTGGTTTCTGTCAATGAAGATTAAATGTGCAAAATGTGTTGTCAGTTTATTAAAAGTAAATACAAAGCTTAAAAATTTAATTATAAAAATTAATTGTGATGGTAGGGTACACCCAAGTGTGAAAATTGAATAAGGATAATATAAAAGATTTAAAAACCAATAAAGTCTTATTCACACTGTTCTAATTATTTACTGCGAAAATAGGGGACTACAGCGCAATTGATTTAAGAGAAATTAGGAAAATTATTGAACTTATATGCTTAATAATAAATATTAATAAAGAAATAAAACGACATAATTGAAATACTTCGCAAATAAGGGGATTTTTGTTATAGCAGCTTGTCACTCATATGAAATCCATATATATTATTTTGATTGGCGACTCAAAGACGGCCTATAAATATATAACGAATACCCAGTTAGGGGCGGAGCCTACTACCAATAGAAGTAGAGAAATTCAAATAGCAGAGGCGTGGCTATCAGTCCAGTAGTGTAATTCTCAAACAGTTTTTCTTTGAACATAAATATTTTGCATTAAACTTAATAATTTAAATACATTTCCAATTATAAATTATGTAGACTTGTACAGTATAATAATATTCATTTATTTTTTATAAATATAATTTAGAAATAGCATATATTTCAAGAACATTTAGATCCACGAAGAAAATAGTTTGATATAAAAACTTATATTTGTGACGTCACATCTATATTTTCAAATTTCGGAGGACTATAACTCGCTTATTAATAGGAATTTTTTCACCGGATTTTCACCGACAGTCTTAGTTTTATTTATACGTTCATATGAAATTATATTAAAAAAATGGTGGAATCCGCTATTTATGAAAATGGTACAATGTTACTTAGTGTGTGGCGCCACTTGACGTTCTCTCTTCGTAATTTTCGTTTGTTGTAATTTTTGGTGACATTTGAGACGGCCATAATAAGCGTAGCGCAATTCAATGAGTTGGCCTACGCGCGACGCCCGTATTTTTTGTATTTCACATTCTATTTATTTCTTCTTTGATATATTATGTTTGTTTACCTATGTTTTCTTTATCAAAAGTTGTATACAGGCAAATATGTAGCTGTCTATGAATACGTGGATTTAGGCGCTGAAGTTCGCTGCAGATGTCAATAATATTGGATGGTCGTCATAAGCGCGCCATAAGAGAAAACTTGAATTTCTAAGAATTAAATAAAAATCATTTCTGATTTGATGAATAAATTTTCTAATTCAAAATTATATATTCATTGACCGAAATAATGAAAAAAAAGCCGAAACACGGCCTATAGATGACCTTGAATAGTGATTTTTCTTATACTGTATCTGATTTAAGATTGCAGTGGTCTGAAAATAGGACCAGTTTGAACATGTTGTTTGATTGGATAATATCAGGGTATTATCCAATCAGAAAACAAGATCAATCTTCTCCTATCTTCGCAGTACTACAATAACCAGATTGAGTATAAATTAATCAAATTTCTGACAGTTCAAACGATATGCATTTCTTTGTAATTTTGTTTCAATGGACCTTTTCAATTTAACGACTATCTCTTTCTATCGCTGCAAATAGTAAGAAAATGGCGCGAACAACTGCCAGTTGTGCTGTCAAACGAAACGTCAAAAATATTGCAGTCATTAAAATACCTGTATTCATCGCTAGACATTTTAACTACAATAAAAGCTTGTAACTTATTTCGATAAGACTTTTTAAAGTAACCTGACATATTTCTCACATTTTACGTCTAAAGTTTTTAGAAACAAACGCCATGGATCTCAGTTGTTCTTACTATGCGCAGATCTCCATTGCGCATCTTCTATCTCTTTAAATTGAAAAGGTCTATTTGCTATTAATTTGGAGACAAAAGTTTTGTCACAGTTTAGTTAATTGGAGAAAAAAGAAATGTTTGGTTTAATATCAAGTTAATTATCTAGTCGTGAGTTTAGTAACAAATAAGTATTTTGGTGATTGGTTAATTTATTCATTTTAATTATTGTAAAAAAATTGTTATTTTAGTTTAACACGCTGAATAATTCACTCGCTCGATGTCCACACTGCCGCAAGATTTCTTCTGTTGGTCCGGACTTCGCACGAGGGCGGGGTATCTTCTTCCTAATCCTGGGTCTCATCTTTCTCATCATCGGCATTGGTGTTACTGCGGGTACGTACGCCTATGTTCGAGGACACGGAGGTATCTACGTAGCGTATGTGGGTGCCTTCCTGTTGGCTTTTATCACGCTACTGCGTAGTGTATATTACTGTGTTATGAAGGTTAGCATTATTGAGGGACCTATGTAAACAAGCATCTAGTTTGCTTTTGGTTTTTTATGCCGAAATATTTTGGAATACATTTACATTTTGAATGAACAATGGCCCTCCGTAGCAACAGGTGTAGCTGTATTTCTAATCTACTATTTGTTTATTGAAACAATGATCTACCAAATGGCTTTTTTATAAAGTAGATCTGCTGTGGTTGAAAATATGAAAAGTATATTATTAGTTACAACGTATTTTCAATTTGTGATTTTAATTGTAATATAAGTTTATGTATACCAATGAGCATTAAACTGAATTTTCTAATTTATTTGTCATTATATGGAAAAAGTAAAATAAAATATTTTATAAACGAATATTACTGTTTCTATTCTTTTCATTTTCATTGTTAGTTTTCTGAACTTGTTTTTCAATATCGGTTAGTCAATTTTCTAATTGTAAATTTTGATTAGATATTAATAAAAATATTTTAGTTACATTTAAATTGATCGTGTCAAAAGTTAACAGAATATATTAACGTGCTCCAAAAATTAAAATGAAATCATTTCCTTCAGTTCATTTATATACTCTGGTTGTGTTTTATAGAAATTAATTTCTTCTCCATAAAATAATTTTTTTATTAATCAAGTATCTCATTATTCTTAATAAAAGTAGCATTCCCGACTAATTATCATAATTTAGTTTATCTAGTATTTTACCATTTTTAAACTGAACTAAAAATCACAGTAGAGCTACATTTATATTATGAAAGTCATATATTGAATTTAGAAATAATAAGAAAGTATATATTGTAAATATAATTATGTATATGAAGTACCACGAACAATATAAAAATATTTTTTATCATTTTACTTGAATTTTTTAAGTGGTTATGTTTTGTGAATTGTTATTAAGTTTTAATTTACTTTTGTAATATAAAAATATGAGACATATAACACATACCCACGATTTAAATAATATACTGGTTGTGCCACTCTCCCTCAAACGCGTGACCAAAGTGATATAGCTGGCGCGCGTTAAATTGAGACTGGACCTGCGCATCCTAGCCAACCTGAAAATATCGACTACAATTTCTTTGGCTTGTGAATGAATCCCCTTTTATACTAATTTTAGATATTCAAGAAGAGTTTTCATTGTTGAAATATAAGCATAAATAATTACTAAGAAAGGTTACAATTATTGTAAACATTCGGCTAAACGTCAATATACCTTCCCCCATATTATTACATTTCCCGTCCAACTACGAATTTTAGGTTCTGCACATACAAGAGGTTAGTCGAAAGAGGCGTAACGTGGAAACGACATGGCTATCACTCTTGATTTTGAAAAAAAAAATGTTTTATAAAGTCAAATTTCTCTAAAAATGGCATCCAATGTGATGACGTCAATTAGATTATATATATATATATATATATATATATATATATATATATATATATATATATATATATATATATATATATATATATATATATATATAATATATATATATATATATATATATATATATATATATATATATATACCGTGTGTCTGTCGTAAAGGTGTACATAGGAGATTAACATGGGAAATCAATTTTTTTGCAATTTCCTGCTCGCCTAATTATTTTAAGCAAAAATGCGTCAAATAAAAGTTTTAGAGCATAACATTCTGCATCTAAATCAATAAACAGAATTAGCTTTCCATGCATTGTAACGACAGAAATTAAATATGAAAATATCGAAAATTACGTTGAAAATATCGACAGCCATGGAATTGAACAAAAAATAAATAAATGCTTGACGTTTAATCTGTCACAACGTAAGTTAACCTATTTGACATTTCTGACAATTTGATTTTATCTCTAGTTTTATTGTCTGAAATGATTAAAAAATGTACATTTATATGAAGAGCTAAATTCGTGATAAAATTTGAAAAGACTGCTAATATGTCTTCAAAAAATACACGTGAGCCGCGTAAGCAGAATATAGGACGAGCAGAACATGAGTTACTCTAAGAAAGAGTGTTAGGAATGATAAGTGTAGACCCCTTTTATAATACTAAGGTAGATGTATTGGAAGTGAGTTGAAAGTACATAACAGCATCATACATAATTTTTTTACGCAATGTTGAATTTTTGACATATTCATATTATTTAAATAAAACTGTATTGTCTTAACTTTATATATTTTATATTTCTATTATTGCCATAATTAATGCTATTTGTTCAAATCAAATTGTCAGAAACGTCAAATAAGTTAAATTACGTTGTGACACAAAACGTCAAGCATTTATTTATTTTTTGTTCAATTCCATGGCTGTCGATATTTTTAACGTAATTTTCGACATTTTCATATTTAATTTCTGTCGTTATAAAGCATGTAAAGGTAATTCTGTTAATTGTTTTAGATGTAGAATTTTATACCCTAAAACTTTTATTTGACGCATTTTTGCTTAAAATAATTAGGCGAACAGGAAATTGCAAAAAACTGATTTCCCATGTTAATCTCCTATGTACACCTTTAAAATAGACACACGGTATATATATATATATATATATATATATATATATATATATATATATATATATATATATATATATATATATATATATATATATATATATATATATATATATATATATATATATATATATATATATATATATATATAGGGTGTTTCTTTTAAAACTACCAGAGCGCTTTTTTGGGCGAACTAATGACTTTAGAAAAAAATGTTATACATATACAAGAAATGATAAAGAAAAAGGGGCTAATTTATTAATAATAACAAACCGAAAATTCGACCATTGGTTCTCAAACGGCAGAACAAAATTATGTTTTTTTAAATGGTATATAATTTTTTAGCCCATTAGATAGAGATTTTTTTTCTGATTTCAACGATATAAATATGGTATAGGGTTGTATAACAATTATTTCGAGAAAAATGGCATTAAAAATGTTATATTACAATAGGTTATGCAATACATACGTCTGTTGCCTAGTTACGCTAATAGTAAACCAATTTTTTATCACATTATTTCTAGTTTTTAATACCATTTTTCTCGAAATAATTGTTATACAACCCTATGCTATATTTATATCGTTGAAATCAAAAATAATATTCTATTTAAAGGGCTAAAAAATTATATAGGGTGCCATTTAAAAAATATAATTTTGTTCTACCG
The DNA here is from genome assembly GCA_963082715.1 of Harpalus rubripes. Classification (NCBI taxonomy): domain Eukaryota; kingdom Metazoa; phylum Arthropoda; class Insecta; order Coleoptera; family Carabidae; genus Harpalus; species Harpalus rubripes. The sequence goes on from OY720452.1 coordinate 17,371,839, forward strand.
TTTGAGAACCACTGGTTAAATATTCGGTTTGTTACTATTGATACATTCACCCCTATTTTGTACAGAAGATGTTAAGTCTTAGCAACGTTGCTATAAATTTTGACCAATAGAAACAAATGTAAATCAACTTTTTTAGAAAATAGGGCTGATTATCCCCTTAACTTGATCATTTTTGGTATAAAACATTTTTCTCTAAAGTTGTTAGTTCGCCCAAAAAAGCGCTGGTTGTTTTAAAGGAAACATCCTGTATATATATGAGCCAGGTAGTAAAGCCGATTGATTGATCTAGTCGATGGAGCTGATATCTATTGTCAAAATTATGGGCTCTCGAGCAAAAATTTTACTAAACTTATAATTTAAATAAAAAGAAATACAATTGATTATAACAATTACTAAATAATAATAATAATAAAAAGGACCATAAAAAGTAATTTACTTTCACTATACATGTAAATAGTAGGTACACTGGCTTGCAAAAAATCGCGTACATCTATTTTTTGCTGTATTGAGTCGATCTCGATTGGAAAAATTAGGGGAACATTTATATGTTTCTCTTCCTCAAAATATGCAAAACATTCATTATAATTTATTGAACCGTTTCGATAATTTTTTACCGATCAATTTTTGATAGTCATATATGTACACATAAATTATTCATATAAGTTGTGACATACGGAAACAAATGCTGCGTAAAACTAAAACAATCAAGACAAACATGTTAAAATCGTATTTGATTTCTCCACTCATACTCTGCAATAATGTGATCACACTGGAATGCCATTCTAAGAAAATTTTGATTATAATAATTTTCTATACCCTGTTATTTTAAATCATAATCAAAACTAATATAGTTTTTCTTAATTTGAAAATGTGTCATTGACAGGCTAAAATACGGTCGTTGTCACGTAGCACATCTGGCAGACTTTTCAAGGAAACACGTATCACTCAGAACCAGAATCACAGTACATCAAAAACAATTAAATCCATGACAAGTGGCATAACCAGTATTTTTTAAATCGTGCGTAATAATCGAGTAAAACTTTCATTTTTAAGCAGCTAACTTTTACTATTTTATTTTCTAATTTTAGCAAGCAGTAGTCTGTATTATGCTCTTTTATATTTAAGTTAAATTACTCTTGAGCTACAATTGACTTTATGCAATTTACTGTAAGGAATTTAAGTATACAAATATTCACGAAAGATGACTATTCAAGGTCATTTGTTCGAAGAAAGAATACACAGCATTTTATAGCCATAGCTTAGTTTTGTATTAGAAATAGAAAGATTATTTAACGTATGTTTATTAAATTTATATGGTGACATATAAGTAAATGGTGACATTACTTTCTAACACACTAATAATAGCAGTGACGTGTGTCGTAGAGTTACAGACATGTATACCTTGTTTCATTTAAGCCATTCAGTATTGCGGAGCATAGGGAATAGTTTTGACATCTCTGTTTGGCTGAAATTAGAGACAAGTTTACTCAATGTAATTTCGGCTACTACAGATTTGCGCTGTTGCCAGTGCCATCTACTGAATGGCTTAAATGGAACAGAGCGTAATTATCTACTACACTGCCATCTGTACTAATGTTTAACCAGTGACGTAGACATTCAAATCAAATTATTTCATGGTTTAAGTCGAGGCTGAAGAAGATAAAATTTGAAGAAAAGCGTTATTTGAAAAGAAACAAATTTTTGAAATAAAGTACATTTATTTTTTCAGTTAAAATGTATCCATAAATATTTCGCGTTGCACGCCTATGTGTTCAAAATGCAATGAAGTTATCTGCAAGTAATATTATATAAGACGGCTCATAAATGACCTTGAATAATCATCTTTCGTGAATCGTTTGTGCTTTTGACTACTAATTTGATAATTTTGTCATAAAATGAAACAAGACAATGGAAAAAATATATTTTTATTTAGGACGTATTATAATTTTAGTTTAAGAACAAGATGTGAATTAAAGTTAAAGTGCCAAACAGTCTAATTTTAAACGTGTCTCATATTTTTACCACTGAAGTTATTTGAATTAATCTCACTTTAAAAAATAATTGTTATATTAAAATCATTGTAACTTTGCAACAAATTTCTGTTTTGGGTATTTTTTATTGTTAATTTAGCCAATATTAAGATAAAATAACTGTAAAAAATAAATTATGCAATTTTATTAAAGTGAAATGCATTCCTATATCCGAAATGAGGACTGAGAACTGAATATAATAATAGTAATTCAGTTTTATATTTATGTGATTATTGTAAATAAGATATACTAATTTTTTAGGTATTCTATAAATAGCTACAAAGATATTAACGGTGCATAATGTATAGTTTTGATTATACATACATATAATTCATTTTTATTTAAAATATTAAATTATCATTATGCATGTATAATGAATGTTAGTCATAGTTTATTTAGTCAACTCGATATACAAATCATTTATTTAGTACTTGTATATTTAATTGTATACTAATTAAATATCCGGTATTAAAATATACACCAATTTATTTTTAATAAGAATATTTAAGATGAAATTACCAACACCATATAGTTTTTTTCCGAACACATGTACATTCCCAACTCAGAGCAACTATATCTTCAATTTGCTGTCTGCAATCATTTATTTCTCCTGAAATAGAGGAAATTAAAATTAATAATGGTAATAAATAAATAAATTTATATTTACCAGATTTATACATTTTTGCTAGTCTTTTCAAATACTTAGTGGGATCATATTCTGTATAACACTCATACTTTTGTCCAATGCACGGACATTTTATCTTATATTTAGCGAGAAACACTATTTCCATCTCTTCATCATTACAAGTATTTATATCATTTATAAAAAACGAATCAGTAGTTTTTTCAATGTTGTTCGTGAGTGCCGTTTTTTTGGAAACGTTTGCATCGCAATTTGATACTGATGGTATTTGCTTGGATTTAATATTAATTGTATTATAAAGTAATATATTAATATTACATTACCTGATTTTGTATAGCACATAGTAAAAAAAACTGCAAGTAAGATACATAATATAACTTTGTTTATATACGGCATCTTGTTTAAATGTTAATAATATTTATCACTACTTATAAAGATTTCACAAAATAAAAATTTAAAATAATAAATTTATATTTAATTTTTAAGTATTATTTATTGCTTATAAACTTTATATATTGGCTTGATTTATTAGCTTTTGTTATGCAAACATAAATTATGTTTATGTTAATTTATTTATGTGTTTTGTCGTAAGTATCTTTCTGTTTATATCCCTGCACGTAACCCTCGTTTTTGGCTGCATCTACTCTACCTTCTTTGCCTTTTCCTTTACCTTCTGCATCGAACCTTTCTTTATGAGCGCCCGTATATTTAGACGGATCAGTTAATCTATCCACAGCTCCAGAAGCAGCGAAGTTCTACAAAAAATAATAATTACATAAATAAGAAACTTATTTGACGCAAATAAGTTTTTGTTAGTGCGTGGTGTGGTTCGAACTGAAAACGGCGATAGAATAAAATATATAATAAAAAATTCCAATATACAGGGTGATTCATAACGGCTGTGCCAAAATTAAACCGTATATTGGGAAAGTCATTTAGAATAAATGTTTCGTTACAGAGTTAGAGCCCTGTGCACCTTATCAGACACATTTTTGTTAATAATTCTGGTCTCATACTAGTTGCTTACTATACTCCGTTCGCTGAAACGGGAGAATGTGGAATTAATGAACAGAAACAAGTCTTTCTATTGGTTCGGCTAGAGAATTATCCCAATGCGCCCAATGGACCTTTACATCAAAAGAGAGAGATAGACAAAAATGATATATGTAGTGCGCAGTCAGTAGGTTGTTTGCGTATTGAGGAGGCCAATAGACCAGAAAAGTGTAACGGTCAAACTTAGGCGCGAAATTCAAACTCAGTTCATAACGCTGAGAACATAAGTTCAATCCCCATGTATTTCTTACCAAGGAAATTTTTGCTCAACTTTAAAGGCCGAAAAATCTCATAAAAGTAAATTTCTTATGCAAAGCATTATATGTAGCACCTAGACCGATCCTTTATCTCCAGATTCGTACAATAATATTCACAAGAACTCTGCACAGTTTACAATTATTTAAATAATACAACACTACAAAATTCATTGAACGTATGTCTTAGTTTGATCGTGCATGCTTCATCTTCTATTGTGCTGTCCTATTTATGCAGTGACCTCTATATACAAAATGGATCGGCGATTTGAATAACTTGCGTGTATCCACCGAGAATACCACCCGCCTTACTGGTGGGGTATCTATCTCTCTCTAACTTTCGTGTATAGTTGGACCAAGCAGATTTGATTACATTTTATCCTCTTATTTAATGTGAAAATGTATTTAAGCATAAATCAAATGGGAATTGAACTGAAAAACAATTTCAAACATTTTACTAAATTCTAAAAACATTATCTGAATTAAATTAATTAAAATTTAATTGATATATCCTTTCATCGAATGATTTAACATAGGAAAATCACAAGGAAAAAATCTGATGTGGGCACCACACGACTTCCTTGTACACAAGACTAATATGAAGTATAGACCCAAGTATAAAATTGCACGTATTTGACGTAATTTGACATTAGCATCTATTTTTCATTTTTTTGTTATTTTTTCTCCTAATCCATAGCAAGCTTCATTACAAAAACCAAAAAGTATATAAGTTTTAAATATACATATCTCGCTTATACAAAGGGCTAATTTAATAATACTTGATGTGCTAGACGCAGAATTTAATTCTCTAAAACTTTTATTTGAAGCATTTATTTCTAAAATCAAAATGAAACCATTTTATTGAAGAAAAACTGTTTACAACTTCAGGTAATATGTCACTTCCGGTTAGCCTGTTTTAATCAAAATCTACTATGTTATTCCAATTTACTTAAAAGTCTTATATACTAAATTTGAAAAGTTTTAGATTATATTTTAAAATAGTTTTTCATTAAAATCTATTATAGGCTTCAAATAAAGTAGCATTTCTAGACCAAAAAGGGAGGTGCACAACTAGATGTTATAGCAGTCCTAAATACAAAATTTCAACTTTCTACGGCTTACCGTTTTTGAGTTACGCGAGATACGTACGCACGTAGGTACGTACGTACAGACGTCACGACGAAATTAGTCAAAATGGATTCAGGGATGGTCAAAATGGATATTTCCGTTGAAATCTGAAAACCGAAATTTTTCGCGATTACAATACTTCCTTTACTTCGTACAAGGAAGTAAAAAAGGGGAATAGCATTATTATGTAGTTTTTGGGAAATTAAAGAAAACTACATAATAAAAGCTAAATAACAAGACTATAATCCTTATTGCGATGCAAATTTGTACATAAAATTCTACCGTATTTGATGTACACGACGCATACCTGAACTCATTTAAAATGCCACATTTTCCCTTTTTGCAGTGTGGTCTTCAAATGTATTTTGATATTAAAAGTAATTGTTGAATTATCTATTACAAAAAAGTATATAGAGGACGGGCACTCAGCTGTTTCCGGTAACCTTCGAAACAGCTGATCTTGCTGCCCCGGCCTGTAACTGACTTCATTGGCAATTAACTTTCTTGGCGCTCATTCAAAATCTGATCTCAGTTTGTCACATTATGGTGTGAAACACAAATTTTTCTAGTGTTTCATTGTGCGAGTTTAATAGGTGGTTTTTACATTGTCTGTGTATTTCAAAAAGCTATCACCTAATATGCAACTTCGCTAATAAGCTAAAATCAAGTTATTGGTAATAGGGCGCGAGCAGACACGTGACTCGAGCAGCCTTGAAGTGCTTAGAATCAGCTGATATGCAGAGACAACTATCTAAAGAGAGATTGGACAGACTTATGAGTGACCTTGTAACAAAGTGTTTGGTGATGAGGGGCTAAGCGGAGCACGGGGAAAATAGTTCCTTGCATATTTCTTCAGAGGCAGCACAATCGGTCAGATTTTAATCAGCGCGCCGAATTTAAATTAAGAGTGCGTGAAACCGTTTTTTATTTTACAAATATCAAACTGACAAATTCGACAACTGTCGCAAATAGTTAATTTTCATATTTGTTAAATACGTATCATTTGGATTTGTGTGTTTGAAACGTGCAGTGCCCATAAAGTAAGTATTTCATACATTAAATGTAGTAAGTTAATTCATTTTTCATAAATATATTAGATATAAATGTATAATAATTATAGTAAATGAAATATTTTTTTAGATCATGCGTATGCTAAGATGCATAGTGCCTAGCTGCAATAGTTGCAATAAAGAAAACCCTGATCTGGCCTTTTTTTGTCTTCCTCAAGTTAATTTAGTTTTTGAGAAATGGATTTCAAACCTCCAAATCAGAGATATAGTACAAGATAAACTACGGTCTACAGTAAACACATATCGCGTCTATGCTTTATATTTTCAAGCAGAGTGTTTTCAAACGCCATTAAGAAGAAAATTAAATCGTGGATCCGTACCCTTCTTACATAATATTCCGGGTAAGTGTGTAATTCTAAACTATTATAGGCAATTTTCTTATAGATATGGAAGTATTTATATACCTATTTTAAATACCTGTTCATAACCGAACGCTTTATTTACAGAAAAAAGGAAGCCGTATGGCATTTTAAAAGAGCTGACTCCGAGAGAACGGAAAATGTATTCCGAGTATATAAAAACTCAGAATATTATTCGAAGTTTGCAGAAGCGAGGAATAAAAAACCCTAGAAAATTATTTCCGGTTATGGATTTTACCTCAAATTTTTATGTAAAACAATTTGAAAAAATTAATGTGGTACAACAAACTTTTTTAAAAAGTATATTTAAAAATAACTCAAAGAAACCAGGAGGAAGGCGTTTTACGAATGAAGAAAAATCGTTTTATGTATCTTTATATAAAAGCAGCAGGTAGTTTGAAAACAACGGCAATAATAATAATCATAATAATAATAATAAGAATAACAATAATGTTTTTGATCGACACTGGGCAAAGTACTTTATGAAAGTACCTACATTTAATACAAATACCGCAACAGAAAAAGTATTTTAAATATAAATACTAAATACTTTAGTCTTCAAAGTACTAAAATTAAATAATCTATAGCAGTATTTAAATATTTTTCGAATACTTCATAATTTTTTATAACTGAAACATTTCATTATATATAATTTTGCAATATTCTTCCCAATATCTAATTAAATAAGTATTTAAATACTGTTTTTCAATATTGTGAATATAGAACTTCAAATAAAGTACAAAAAATATTTAAATATAAATATAAATAATGAAAATTGTATTGAAAACATTATTTAAGTATTTAAATAGTTACAATATTTATATTCTCATTGTTATTTTAAGCAATTTAAGAATTTGTACACTATATCCTTTAAATAAATAATTACCTATATACCAATACCAGTCTTTTTCTTTCTCATTCAAATATTTTAAAAAATTATTTTAAAAACACCAACGGATAGCGTATTAGAGATCTAGTTACCGTGGTTTAGTTCGTTGCATATGATGATAGATGGCCAACTTTATGAAAATCCGAAAGCATTGAGTTTCCAATCTCTCTTTAGATAGTTGTCTCTGGCTGATATGTATGCGCGTGTCATTTTGACTTGATCAATGTCACTTTGACAAGACCAATGTTGTGACTTATTTTAATTTTGAACTGTTAAAATGTTACTATTTTTAAGTTCATGTGTTATATTGCCTGAAATTTGTAAAATATTAACAGTTTAGCAGATCAAAATCAAAATAAGTTGAAACATTGGTCTTGTCAAATTGACATTGTTCTTGTCAAAGTGACACGTGCACACAAATCAGCTGATTCCAAGCACTTCAAGGTCGCTCGAGTCACGTGTCTGCGCGCGCCCTATACTGACCTATATGATTGTGATGAAAGTGAGTTTTCGTAGGATATATCGGATTTTCCGAATATTTTGCCAATGGATATAATCAATTATCTTGTTACCAACAAAGCGTTACTCTTTCCGGAGTTAGAAGCGTATAAGTTTTATCAGAGCAGTTGACGATGTAGAAATTTTAAAGAAATGTATTAATTAAAGGATAGGGGAGTATTTTAATATTGAAATGAAGTGAAATATTTATAACTTCTATACTCCAAATACAAATTTTATCTCATAAACTAAAATAAACCTTTTAGTTTTTCTAGAGTTGTTGCGGGATCATTGATCTCTAACAATTAAAATTTGTCTAGAATTATAAATATTAGTCTACAAATTACTTGTTCATGAAACTTTTCTTCTAAATGTATTATATTTTCAAAATATGCTTTAGTTTTTTAAATTTTCGTTTAATAATAATTTCACACCGCACGGGGCAGCAAGATCAGCTGTCTGGAGAAAAAACTGAACTATAGATGGCAGGCCGGACGGTAGCAAGATGGCGGAGGAATAAGGAAAGTTCCCTCATTCCTTATTGCTGGCAATATGCATTTCAAAGTGCAAAGTATTTGATATGGAGAAAATTAACATAAAGTTAAGTGATATTTCTGAATACATTGCTTCTTCACGTCCTATATAGGAAGAAAAACCAGTCATTTGAGTGGAGATTCTCATATGATTGAAATTTTATTAAATGAGAATATAAATTACTGGAAAGCAAATTTAGTTGTAGAGCAGAGTTGAGAGGCAAATGCAAACATATTGTTACAGTTTTGTTGCATATAAACAGGATAGTAAAAAATCAGAACTATATTTATTGTTTTACAACAAAAGTTATCAATATTATTATGCTATTAATTTATTTGTTTATGGGTTTGTGTATTACAGAGTAGCAGAAATAGAAAATTAGACTGTACAGATTTGGAACAAAGTAAGGGGAAAACTTATTAAAAAGGATGATAAACAGTATAGTTTGGCTATTATTATTAGAATAATTTTACCATGCTGTTTTAAAAAAGAAAAAAATAGAACCGATTGGAGACGTCAAAACTATAAGGGAAGAAAATTTCAAGATCATATTTTGTTACTTGGGATATAGTGTAAACTTACATTTTCTGACTTATAATTGCTCCATTGTGGCACTGAGCAGTATCTATGACAGTTACTGATCATTATTTAAACCTGAAAATGTAATATACACTATATATCTAATGTTCTTTTACAACAAATATAAATTAAAGCTGTTTAAAATTACATACGTTTCAATGTATACTATCAACGTTTCCTTATTCCTCTAGTTCACAAATCTGCCGCCAGACGTCACCCACTTTGAATTTTTTCAACAAAGGATAAGGACATCAAAAGTAAGATTTTTAACTATAAAAGAATAATAAGGTCGTAGTGCCTACAATTTTAATTTTATATAATACAATTACAGTACAACATAGTCAAAAAAATGGAAATAATTAATTACTTACGAATTTAAAGATATATACAGAAAATATTTATGTTAAACAAACAAGTCGTGACATTTTTATTTATTCTAATCATTAGAAAATAGAATAAGTTTATTTATTTTGTACCTTATACTAGCTTTGTTGCCATGCTTGTTTAAAGAAGTCTTCATGGCGAAAGAGTATCCACGAATATCTATATACATGTTGGTGACTTTCTTCAAAATTTCTAATTCGTGAATTTCTTCACCTAGAGCATGTATACCCGGATGAATCGGTAGAAACAAATTCAATTTGTCACCAAAATACATTGCATTAGCCAAGCTTCTTAACAGGATGTAATTTCTTCTTCATGTTCATCGTTAATTGGTTGAACTGGTACTAGCTAACGCATGCGTACTTCTTACTGTTAGAAAGAGATAGCTACCCCACCATGACAGTTGAGTGGATACAGCTCGTGCCGTTGTAAAGAGATAGGAGTCGCCGGCAGTGGCGTAACTAACGGGCCCGCAGGGCCCGCATTGCGGGCGGGCCCCCGGCTCTAGAGAGGCCCCAATTTACAGGAATCATAATTTTGTTACTACTGCGAAATTTTGAATTTAATCTTTTTTTGTAGCAACACAAATTTATTTAGTCCTTTATTTTTATAACGTCAATTTCCTAAAATAATATTGGCTAAGGGGCCCCTAATCCGCTATGCAAAATCAAGCTCTTTATTTTCCATCACATTCCACCCGGTAGAATTTCGATTTCTTGGCAAATATTTTCCTGCGACTGATCCAGAGTTTTCCTTTAAAATAACCCCATAAAAAGAAGTATGGGGCTGTCAAATCAGGACACCTGTATTACCAAAACGTGGGATTAAATAACGATAACAGAATGATTTTCGCAAAGTTGATACTATTTTGAGTGTATGATACTGATCCATCTTGCTAATACCATATTTTGTCGCATCCAAGTTCTTTTATTTGGGATACCAAAAATGTATGAATCAATTCCCTCGTAACTTTCACCAGTGGACTATGCCACCAATTTCATGTTCAAAAAAAAAAAAAAAAAAAATACAGGCTAATCACATTTTCATAGTAAATGCCATAACATACAATGACTCTGGTGGGATGTAAAGGTGCCTAATTTTGGATTGTCACACCTACAATATTAGTTATTTTGCTTCTTAACATGTCAACTCTGCTAAGGAAATGTGGAATCAAATCAGAAAAATAAAAGGATCAAACACAACATACGGAACATCTGTATTGAAAATTAATGGATCATATATCACTGGAAACCAAGAAATTTGCAATGAACTAGCAAACACATTTGAATATAATTCATCAGACAATCACTATAATCATGAATTCCTACAAATTAAAAAGGAGGCCGAAAAATCCGAAATATCAATAAAAGAATGCGGCAATCCTATAAACAAACCACTTACATACACGGAAATAAAAGATGCCATAAAAAACACGAAATCGAATACTAGCCCTGGCCCCGACCATATTACACCGGAATTAATAAAACATTTACCTAAAGAAGCTATTTTACACCTACTAGACATATACAACTTAATATGGAAAATGAACACATTTCCTGATCAATGGAAACAAGTTATACTAATACCAATCTTAAAACCTGGTAAGGATAAAACACTTCCTGAAAATTATAGGCCTATTGCACTTGCAAGTATACTCTGCAAAATAGTTGAAAAAATAATAAACAAAAGACTTTTATGGCACCTAGAAAAAAACGACTTACTATCAGTGCAACAAAATGGTTTCCGAAATAATAGATCAACAATTGACCACCTAGTATCTGTAACGTCAAATATACAAACGGCATTTACAAACAAACAACATCTTGTAGCAGTATCCTTCGACCTGCAAAAAGCCTTTGATACTACATGGCAATATAACATATTAACAACTCTAAAAAGATACGGAATTGACGGACACCTATTACACTTTGTAAAAAATTTTCTATCACACCGCAAATTCAAAGTACGCTACAATCGTTGCATTTCTCCAACAAAACTACAAGAAAACGGTATACCGCAGGGGTCAATAATTAGCCCAACACTGTTTATTATAGCAATAAATAGCATCTCCGAACACATACCCACAAATATAAAATACTCATTATTCGCCGACGATCTAATCATACATAGCAAGAACAAGAATCTCCAAACAATAAAAGATAATTTACAAATTGCGATAAACAACATAACACATTGGGCGAAACAAACTGGATTTACATTTAGTGACACGAAAACAAAAGCCATTCACTTTTGCAAAATAAGAAAAGATCAACATCATCACCCCACACTCTCTATAAATAACAAGTACATATCATACGTAGATACAATTAAATTCTTAGGCATGTACTTAGATAGAAAACTAACGTGGAAGACACATCTTGAACATCTAAAGCAGGAATGCAACAACAAACTAAACCTACTTAAAAGCCTGGCCAGTAAAGATTGGGGCGCAGACCACGAAAGCCTAATGAAAATCTATAGAACACTTATTAGATCGAAACTCGATTACGGATGTGTTGTATATCTAACTGCTAAAAAACACCAACTACGCAAAATAGAAGTAATTCATAACGCAGCAATAAGAATAATATGTGGAGCCTTAAGAACAAGCCCTGTCGTGAGCATTATGGCAGAAACAGGAGAACGACCACTAGAAATACGCAGAGAACAACTCCTGCTAAACTACATAACCAAATTAGCAACAAACACGAAAAATCCTACACATAACAACTTATTCATACACAAAAATCACAAACTAATGTTAAAAAACGACAACGAGTATCACAAAAATATCAACAAAATATTAGAATCTATAAATTTAACCATACCACCCATTCAAGAAATATATAAAATTCAGCATCCACCATGGACAATCAAAAAAGCCCACTTTAACCTCCAACTAACAAAACACGACAAACAAAACACACCAGCAACGATTATAGGAAACGAATTCTTAGAGCTAAAAAATGAAACATATACGAACCATGAGTTTATCTATACAGACGGGTCCAGAATTAGCTCCCAAACAGGCGCCGCTGTATTCACCGAAACATCATCATACGTAATATAACAAGTGATATGATTATCATCGATGATATTCTCGAGTGAAACCGAGTTGCAGATTTCACGAGTCCGAAGGACGAGTGAAATGTGCTGCTTCGGTTTCACGAGCAATATCTTCGATTATTAATCATATCACGAGCTTATATTTAATGAGAGAATATAATGAATTTTTGTGACACATTGTGAGTGCTGCTAACCTAACTTTTAATATATTGTATTACAACATGGTTAACTTGACAATTGTCTTATTATTTTCATCGTTGTTGATATCAACTCAACGATTATCGCACCTTTTTATACTCAAAATTAATTGTCAATGTCAAATAAAGAAAAGAAATCCCTTAGTAACGAATGTAAATAAGGTGATAATTTCTTTGTTTTTTATCATCGCTGTGATAGATATGTAACTAGGGAGATTCTGAATATTGATTGGCGGAAAACATGTCACGTGACTCATGAATTATATTCTCAAAAAAATATCACCTACCGAGCTACACGACTATCTATACAGCAGAAGCATTTAGCATCCTAAAAACAACACAGTACATAAACAAATGCAACAGTAACAAATTCGTACTATGCACTGACTCACTAAGCTGCATACAGAGTATTCAAAACCTATACCCATCCGATCCAATAATTCTAAAAATTCAAGAGAACATCCACACATCCATTTTAGAAGCCAAATCCATTACCATCCTTTGGGTACCGTCCCACTGCGGAATAAAAGGCAACGAAGAAGCGGACACTCTTGCTAAACAAGCTGCAACCCAGACAACCATTACACAAGTGCCCATACCTGCAAGAGATCTCATATCGACTATCAAGAAAAAAATGAAAGAAAAATGGCAACAACAATGGACTCAAACTACCAATAATCACTTGAGAAGAATAAAAGAAACAGTAAGCCCATGGAAAATAAATGCCAGCAGAAGAGAACGGATAGTAGCAACCAGGCTTCGAATCGGCCACACCCTCCTGACCCACGACTACATATTCAAACGGACAGAACCAGCAAAGTGTGCACAGTGCAATACAAAACTCACAGTAGAACACCTTCTCACAGAATGCAGACAGTACACCTCACAACGTAGTACTCACAACACACCATCCACACTCATAGAATGCCTCGGAAATGAAGAAAACCTAAAGAAAGTATTTAAATACTTAAAAAGTATTAATATATTTAACAAACTATAAAATGATATAAATGTAAACAACAAATAATGCACTGTAAATCATACTTATAAACAAACTGTACAATACTCTAAATGCAAATAACAAATAATATACTGTAAATTATACCATTGTTAAGCCGGAGCACTAATAATTTATGTAATTGAAGTGCTCGATAATATTAATAAATAAATAAAAAAAAAAAACATGTCAACTCAGATGAAAGTTCTTGTCGTATGTAGTTCTTCATGATAAGCGCAACAATTAAAAACGGGCCCCAGAAACTTTTTGCGGGCGGGCCCCAGAAACTTTTTGCGGGCGGGCCCCCGTACTCTTAGTTACGCCACTGGTCGCCGGTCCTATTTACTGGTGGGTCAACGACCAAGCATTTTAATTTCTAATAATTTTCTTACTTTACCTTTTCCACAGGTTTAAAATATTGCAATCTATTACTGAATAAACAAACTATCGAAATCTTAACAAGAGCTGCTTAATTTCTTTTCCTATATGAAACATATACTAGGGAATTCAAACTATGAACTCGCGCCAAGGGCAAATTCTAACCTGACTTTTCTGGTCTATTTCTTTCTATTGCGGCAAATAGTAAGAAAATGGCGCGAACAACTGCCAGTTAGCCCAAACGAAACGTCAAAAATATTGCAGTTATTAAAATACCTGTATTCTCAGTGAAACTTGCATCGTTAGACAGTTTACCTTCAATAAAAGCTTTTGTAACTTATTTCGATAAGATTTTTTAAAGTTATCTGAGATATTCTCACATTTTACCTCTAAATTTTTTAGAAACAAACGCCATAGATCTCAGTTGTTCTTACTATGCGCAGATCCCCATTGCCCATATCTTCTATCTCTTTAAATTGAAAAGGTCCATTATAAATTGTTTCATTGGAAATGAAAGTTATGACAAATCAAATAGGATGTTCTATTTCTTTACAAATTGTATTATAAATATGATATCTGTTTAACACGATCACAAAATCTTGTTAACAAAAATATAACCGTGTCAAACGAACTATATTTAAGCATTATTAGATTTTTAATAGACATATAATAATACATTGATTGAAAATAAAGTGGACCATTATTTAATCTTATATTACGACTGCGTGTGCAAAGTGCAATTTTGCGCACGGCCCTTCTACTTTGTTTACGCCGTTTGGACTGTTAAGAAATGAACCACTTTTGCGCACGCAAAACAAGCACTCAAAAGGTTACTTTTTGGGCAAGTTGAACAAAAAATATAGTACGTATTAACAAATTACAAATTGAATGACGGATATAATCGTACGCTAGAAAATGATTACTAGCCTTGTAATATGATGCGTGATTTTATGTATGTATGTAATATGATACAAATAGAACAAAGTATTATTTGTAACTAAACTATTATTCACGAAAGATGACTATTGAAGGTCATTTGTGAGCTGTCTGATATAATATTACTTGCAGATAACTTCATTGCATTTCATATGCATAGGCGTGCAATATGAAATATTTATGGACACATTTTAACTGAAAAACTAATAGTAATTCATTTGAAAACTATGTTTCTTTCTAAATAATGCCTTTCTGAAAGATTTAAGTTCTTTACTTATGTTTTTGCAAAATACAAAAACAGACTTAATTTATAAACCAAGGAATAACAATTTGATTTAAAACGTCAACGCCACTGGGTAAATATTAGCACAGAGGGCAGTGTAAACTATTATTCATGAAAGATGACTATTCAAGGTCATTTGTGAGCCGTCTGAAATAATATTATTTGCAGATAATTTCATTGCATTTTGTATGCATAGGCGTGCAACATGAAATATTTATTGACACATTTTAACTGAAAAAATAAAAGTAATTCATTTGAAAATTATGTTTCTTTCTAAATCTTGCCTTTCTGAAAGATTTATGTTCTTGACTTATGTTTTTGCAAAATACAAAAACATAGACTTTAATTATAAACCAAAGAATAATAATTTGATTTAAACGTCAACGCCACTGGCTAAATATTAGCACAGAGGGCAGTGTAGTAGATAATAAGGTATCTGTAATTCTACGACATATGTCATTATTATGTACAGTGTGTTAGAAAGTAATGCCACTATTTACGTATATCTGTCACACCACAAATTAAATAGACACAGGTCAAATAATCTTTCTCTTTCTAATACAAAATGTTGCTAAGCTACTTCTGTTAAGTGATGTGTATTCTTTCTTCGAACAAATGACATTGAATAGTCATCTTTCGTGAATAATAGTATAGTATTGCAGTACAGGAGATACCTCCCGAACACATCACAAATGGTGACAATTCTTTCTACTGCCGACTAGGATAATAGTATAGTAGATAATTAGGTATCTGTAATTCTACGACATATGTCGTTATTATTTATAGTGTGTTAGAAAGTAATGCCACTATTTACGTATATCTGTCACACCACATAAATTAAATAGACGTAGGTCAAATAATCTTTCTCTTTCTAATACAAAATTGCTAAGCTACTGCTATAAAGTGCTGTGTATTCTTTCTTCGAATATATGACCTTGAATAGTCATCTTTCGTGAATAATAGTTTACCTTATTTGTTTATACAGTGAAGTCTTAACATAAAATATATAACATAAAGCATATTGGTACAGTTCTTTATAGTTTGGACTGTACAATATAATTTAATTAATTTACCTTTCACTTCGTTACTGCGCTTTGAAGTGTACCTTCCTTGTCTACAATAGACGAAAAGTAAAAATAGAAGAGTAAAAAACGATAATATGATACAAAGGTGCGGCAGAATAAGCTCCCTAGTTTTGAAGGTGAATTAAAAAATAAATACTCGAGATAAAAAAAAATATTTTTACATTTTGAACTTACAACATGGGAACTTTTATTGTTCAAACATTATTGCGTTTGCAGGTTCCTCGGCTTTAAGAGTCCCCCACAGAAAAAAGATGCACGGTGTTAACTCTGGCAAGCGCGCGGGCCAAGATATGTCGCCTCTCCAGGCCAAGTTTTTCTAGATCTCGGACAAAAAAATTCTGGAACAGGCTTGCACACCGTCGGAATTGATGGTAATTGCCCGATTTCTCTGGTGTTCATATCTTTTCTTTACACCAAATCCTGTTTCCCTAAAGTTTTTTTACCAATAACGTAATCGATTTTCGGATCAGAACTGCATGGCGCGGGGGTATTTGTAACCGAATAGGTACTTACGAAACGCGCGCTGGGCGGCAGACTCGTTTTCGCGGGTGTAAGCTTCCACGGTAAAAGCGCGTTTCTTGTTCGTCTACATTATGTTTACAATTGATTTTTTGTTAAAGAAACTTCCCATCCACCTGCCTCTACAGACCCCCCCCCCCACCATTTTAGAACCTCTACTCGTTTCGACAATACCAAGCTAGGGAAGTTATTCTGCCACATTCTGTATAACATCGACGAGATTTTTTAGATCCTTCTACATTTTTAAATACTTATTTGTAATATTTTTTATTTAAAAAAATAGTTACCGTTGCCTGGTTAACACCTGGTGCTCCACAACTAACCATTTTAGTCTCAATTTCTTTATAATCCATTTTTTTATAATTCGCTAATTCTTGCAAATATTTTTGGTAATCTCCAAAATTTAAAGTTTTTGATCTAAGAATTACACACATTAAAAAAATCCCAAGTTTATGATGAATATTCAAAATTTACTTCATCTTATTAAAACATATCCCGGTGTCTGTTGTTGTAATCTTTTTTCCGATGATACCTGCTTGCTTCATCCACTTGTCACTTTGAGTTAAAGTAATTGCTTTGCCATCTGATTTTGAGTCACCGAATTTTGAAAACAATGTAAACTGTGCTTGTAGAGTAGCCATTTTTTGTAACTATAAATTATGAGTTATACTATGTAAATTTTTAGCATGACGTAAATGTCAAATATGTATGTAAAAAAACAAAACAGAAGAAACCACACAAGGCGTTTTTTATGTTTTTTATTCTGGTAACCGGATTACATGGTTAACCGCAACTAAGAGTGGCTCTACAGTTGCCGGGCCCGATTCTTCAAATCATGCGAAATTTTCCGCACGCGACAAAATTCGTGTCGTTAGTTTCATGCACGAACAGTACTGTACGTATGAGTGGTATTCTGGAATACCAAGTGCTGTGACCAAGTGAAACTCGGCCGGGCTGAAGCCTACGCATACGATTCTCGAAAGCAAGCGAACCTAGTATGTAGCAGCCAATCTAAACGAAACATTTATACCACGTGAATGCTTCATCATATAATTGTTTTTTAACTGTCACTGTCAACCTGTCAACCAAAGCTGTCAGCCGTAGCTGTCAACGACGCTGTCATAATCCATAAGTGTTGTAATTTTAATATTCAAAATTTATTATACATACGTAATATATTTGATATAGTAGGTATTATTTTTCTTAGTTTACAGTATATACGTACATAATATGGCAATATTAATATGCAAGTGTTATGTAATAATACTCTAATTTTGCTAACCATTTCAGATTTGGAATGCAAAGCTCGTTAAGAGGCACCTAAAATTCCTTTCTAACAATCCATTGTATCGTTCTATTAATGCACGAGCATACATTTGTCGAAGATTATAACGATACTCAAGTGTATGGAGATTCTAGATTTATAATTGGCGTCCCCGTAGTTATATAAAAACATGATTTGATTTATATCTAAGTACTGATACACCAAACACAAGTAACAGTAACAGACATAGTTTCGTATGCGAATGATACTTTCAAGTTATTCAAACCCATGCGATGTAATTGTGCACGGAATATTCGCCTACGACCACACGATTTCGTTTCAAGAATACCAATATGCAGTTCGCATGCGCATCTTTCCCACATATGTATGCGAAAAATTTCAAGAATCGGGCCCCTGCACGAGAACGAAGACGAAAACGAGAACGGTAAGGAAAATGAATAATACTTTTTACTTCCTTGTACGAAGTAAAGGAAGTATTGTAATCGCGAAAAATTTCGGTTTTCAGATTTCAACGGAAATATCCATTTTGACCATCCCTGAATCCATTTTGACTAATTTGGTCGAGACGTCTGTACGTACGCACGTATAAGGGAGTTTTTGTTTTAGCAGCTCGTCACTCATATGAAATCCATATATATTATTTTGATGGGCGACTCAAAGACCACCTATAAATATATAACGAATACCGAGTTAGGGGGTGGCGTCTACTACCAATGGAAGTAGACAAATTCAAATAGCGGACACGTGGCTACCAGTTCAGTACTGCAATTCTCATACAGTTTTTATTTGAATATAAACTTCTTGCATTAAACTTAATAATTTTGATACACTTGCAATTATAAAGCATGTAGACTTGTACAGTGTTTACAATATTAATTTGTTTTTTATAAATATAATTTTAAAAGAGCATACATTTCAAGAACATTTTAGATCCACGAAGAAAACAGTTTTATATAAAAACTTATATTCGTGAGGTCACATCTATATTTTCAAACTTCGGGGGACCATAACTCGCTTATTAATAGAAATTTTTTCACCGGATTTTCACCAATAGTCTTAGTTTTACTTATACTTTCTGATGAAATTATAAAAAAATTATGGTGGAATCCCCTAATAGAGCCGCTCTAACCGGTGTGAATAAGGGTATATTCCAAAAATAAAAAATAACCAAAACCATGGTTTCGGTTACCGACTGGTTGTGGTCACGTGACTATTATTGAAACAGTTCGGTTACTTTCGCGGTAAACCTAAAGTTTTCTATCAAAATATTTCGTCTATAGTCTTTCATAATCCTAAATTAGACTAGACAAGGCATATCTCTATCTCTAGTTTCTCTGACTGGCCAGCCGAAATCACAACATTCAGTGAGGAAGGATAAGGATAGGGAATGTTTTGTCTAGTTATATTTGGTCGTTGGTTACAGTACTTGTAATTTAAATTTACAGTAACTGTAAATTAAATACGGTCTATAGGACACGGAAGATCACGTGACCTATCATATGTTTTGTCCCTTTCTCACTTCAGACTCGATCTTCAGCTCTGTCCCATGCTAACTTCAGACTGTACTTTCGACGCAGTGCGCATGCGTCAATTTGAATAGCTGTCACATTTCTAGCAAGATATCAAATGAGAATAAAATGAAGACAATAAGAATCAAATAGGTTTTTAATGAATTCTTCAATAATATAATAGAATGGAAGATAACAATGTGATCATATGTATATTCATAAGTATTACGTTTAGGATGCTCTTCGTCTTTATTCCATTCTTGTTTAAAAAGCAAATATTACCAAGAGTAATTGACAATTTATAAATTTAGGGCTTCATCAACGACCTACTACCAAATCTGAGTAATCGATAATATGTCAACAAGTGATATTCTCATAAACATAAACGGCCACGAGCCACAGACGACGTCTCTCTTGTTTTACACATGTAATCTACCTACCACATCTGCCCTACCTATACAAATTGTCACTTGTTACTTATGTTCAAATATTATTAGGTTTTAAAGATTACCTCGATAATCGGTGCTTGATGGGGTAGCAAACAGTTTTATATTATAGTCCGACGACAAACTTGCACCCAACAACTCACTGGCTTCGTTTGAAAAAGAATGACAACACTCACAAACAACAGAAAATAACAATAAAAGAAATAACAACAAACAAGATAACAAAAAGAAACAAATAATAAAACACTACAATGAATAACAATAACATGATCAATCGCTATATGTACAAGAACCGCCAAACAACAAAATGGCAACAAATTCCACGCTTGCGCAAACTCATTCTTAAAATTTACCGCTAGAAAAATATGACAGCTATTCAAACTGACGCATGCGCACTGCGTCGAAAGTACAGTCTGAAGTTAGCATGGGACAGAGCTGAAGATCAAGTCTGAAGTGAGAAGGGGGCAAAACATATGATAGGTCACGTGATCTTCCGTGCCCTATTGCAAATCGAAGATAGCTGTATATGTATAATTTTTTTATTTTATTTTTACACCTTTCACTCTAGTCAAGAAATTTGTCAAAAATGACGTACTTATTTTTATAATATTAATAAATCAATATAAATTATAGTAAAAAATGGCTAAAAAAGCAAAAGATCCGAAACTTGTTCCGACTTTTACATTTCCAGAACTATTTGAAAGATATGCGAAATATTATGATTCTAAATCAGACGGAAGGGTTATGTGTTTATCTGCCAGTGACAAATGGATGGAACAAGCTGAGCTTTTTGGGAAAAAACTTACTCTTACTGATACTGGAGTGTGTTTTCTTAAATTCAAGTATTATATTTTATAATATGAGAAATACTCTTTTACCAATTCCTTTGTAAAAACAGGGCAAGAGCAATAAATTTTCAAAATTATGAGAAATTTTTAAAAGATTTGGCTAACTATAAAGGACTTGATTATCATGCAATTGTCGCTAAACTGGTTGCTTGCGGACTACCAGACCAACCACCTGTAATTTACTATTTTATTATATGTAATTCTAGTTTTTAACCAAGTATTTCATCAATGTGCAAATAAGTTACCTGAAACGAGAGGATATTTTTGTAAACGAAACGACAAACTATATCTGCACGACGAGCTTACGTTATTTTCTATTTTTATTTTAACAACTATTCAATATATTACGAAATTTGGGATCTAGGGATTTTCCGACATGCCCGTTTCAACTACTTTCAAGCAGTAGCAATTCCGGTTTAACCGGAAGTAGTCCCTAACTTTCTTATTTTAAACGGAATGCTATATTTTGTATTTCACCATTGAATTCAGCACGAAATTTTACATAATTGTCATAAGTAAAATTTTCTGCTCAACCACGGTGTAATTCAACTTTTTTGATTTTTTTTCTCTAAAAATGGCCACTTCTTTATCACTATATCTCGAGAATGGAATGGAAAACAGTTTTATAAAGAAAGCTTTTATTTACACTAATATAAGTACTCGTAAATAATCGACTTCATGAAAACTTTACAATTCAAAATACTCAAGTTTTTTTTTAAATAGAACACCCCATTTTTTTATTAAGTAAATTAATTTTTCGTTTATAAATAGGGGTAGTTTGTGTAGCATGTCCTATGTTGAAAGTTGATAGGTTTTTAGTAAAATGGAAAATATGTAAATTGTATATGTTAGTATTTGTTTATAAGGTTAAGTTAGTTATTAACATTTTGTTTTAGCTTTAAAGAGAATTTATTTTAACATGCAACATATGACCAATCACTTCCATGGTTACACACTACTGTCAAATGACAGCAATGTAATATTTGTCCATTTTAATATGCAACGTACAAAATTTTGTAGATTTGTATTATTAATACTAATTACCAATAAATTAGCCTACATACGATTAACAAAAATTTAAAACTTTAATGTAGCACATCTTAACAAACTTTGGCTTACAAACATACATAATTTTAATGTAATAAATGTTCAAAAATAAGCCCATTCACACTGAGGCAATGGCAATATCCTAGTCGGCAGTAGAAAGAATTGTCACCATTTGTGATGTGTTCGGGAGGTATCTCCTGTACTGCAATACTATACTATTAACCACGAAAGATGACTATTCAATGTCATTTGTTCGAAGAAAGAATACACATCACTTAACAGAAGTAGCTTAGCAACATTTTGTATTAGAAAGAGAAAGATTATTTGACCTGTGTCTATTTAATTTGTGGTGAGACAGATATACGTAAATAGTGGCTTTACTTTCTAACACACTATAAATAATAATGACGTATGTCGTAGAATTACAGATACCTAATGATCTACTACACTGACCTCTGTGTTAATATTTACCCAGTGGCGTTGACGTTTAAATCAATTCATTATTCTTTGGTTTATAAGTTAAGTCTATGTTTTTGTATTTTGCAAAAACAAGTGAAGAACATAAATCTTTCAGAAAGGCATTATTTAGAAAGAAACATAATATTCAAATAAATTACTCTTATTTTTTCAGCTAAAATGTGTCCATAAATATTTCATGTTGCACGCCTATGCATATGAAATGCAATGAAGTTATCTGCAAGTAATATTATATCAGACGGCTCACAAATGACCTTGAATAGTCATCTTTCGTGAATAATAGTTTATTTATAATGTTGCATTTTAAAACGGCCAAATATTACATTGCTGTCATTTTTGACAGTAGTGAGTAACCATGGAAGTGATTAACCATATGTTGCATTTGAAAATAAATTCTCTGTATATGTTCTATTTCTGTTTATTTCATATTTAATAGGTTTGTTCGTTCCGCTACCCTGCGTCTATCGCAAAACGCGGCGGTGAAATTTGCTGTTCTTTTCGATTCGCGGTTCACTGTAAAGTCACTAGATTCTGTTCGTTCCGTTTTTCTAGTAACTTGCGGTAAAACGCCGCGGCAGCTGGCGGTGATAATTTTTACAGTGACTCATGACTCGATGGTAAAAAAATAATCGGCGGTAATGTTCGCGTCTACATATGAAGTGCTAGTATGACAGTTTTTGACAAATAAATATTAGGAAAAAATTGTTATTTTTCAATAAGTATGCTATGTAATGTTTCAGTTTTGGAAATTAAAATACATTTGTAAAATATAGAAATGTCAATGTCATATGAATTATGATTTGTAACAAGTTAAATTTAAATAACAATAGTAAACAATTAAAATAATGGAAAATGGAATAATATATTTTTACTGAGTATCCTTTATAATTATAATAGTCTGAAGTATCTTCGAAAATAATTTAACGCAAACGGAACGAACAGAAAAATAATTTTTAGTAACTTAAATTATTACCGCGGCGATTGGCAGTGAATCGCAAAACGCAGCGACAATTACCGCCGCGTTTTGCGGTAAAACGCAGCATAGCGGAACGAAAAAACCTAATATGAAAGTAATTTATCAAAATTTATTAAAACAAAAAAAATAAATAAATAAATAAATAGGTAGGTTGTGTGGGTTGAGGCATCTCGAACCGACTGTCAACGCGCTCGACCCTGAGGTTATGGGTTCGATTCCCACCAGGGGCTTGGATGTAATGTAATATAGTATTTGAATAGGGCAACATATTGGTGTTCAAAACCCGAAAAAAATTATTTTTATTTATTATTAAATAGGTAGGTACGAGTATTAATAGTTATTTGTTTAACTAGGCACTAAAATACTAAATTACAGCACAGCCTGCCGTTTTGAACACATTATTTTTTTGTCGATTTTAGAATTAATATTTGTAAGTAGTGATTATTTTTAATACCTATTTTGAAAGTTATCGCCATCAAAAATTATGTTACTATGTTGAGTGGTTGCTTTATAAATAGCAACAAAAAGTAGTAAAAATAATTTTACTGCCGGGGCAATAAAAGAGATATTTTACAGACTGTTGTCAATCGGCAAAAAACATAATTTTCTTTTTCCCATAATGGCCCACTTAAATTAGATTTAAAGCCCAATGTAAACAAATGACAATTACTTATTCAATGTCAGCACTTAAAACTGTACAACATTGAAATATTGCCTATTTAACTTACCTCGTAGCAGTTAAGTTTTCGGTAACACACTTAATTTGGGATACCTGTATAGGTACAAAAAATTATTAGGAATAAGGGGCTAATTTATTAATAATAACAAACCGAAAATTCAACTAGTAGTTCTCAAACGATAGGATAAAATTATACTTTTTTAAAAGGTAATCTATATAATTTTTTAGTCCATTAGATAGAGAATTATAATTTATTGTATACCAAGGACCGATTCCGCTACAAGTTGCGTGAAGAACTTTTTGCTTTTTCAACAGATTTTGTTAAATAGGGGACTACAGTGCAATTGATTTAAGAGAAATTAGGAAAAATATTTAAAGTAATCCTTAATAATGAATATTAATAATTGAAATACTTTGGAAATAAGGGGTTTTTTGTTATAGCAGCATGTCACTCCTACGAATAGACCAAAAAAGTTAGGTTAGAATTTGCCTTTGGCGCGAGTTCATAGTTTGAATCCCCTAGTATAGGTTTCATATAGGAGTTTAATTTTACAGACAAAAAAAAGATATTTTGTAAAAGAAATTAAACAGCTCTTGCTAAGAATTCGATAGTTTGTTTATTCAGTAATAGATTGCAACAGTTTAAACCTATAGAAAACGTAAAGTAAGAAAATTATTAGAAATTAAAATGCTTGGTGCAAGCAAGGATACCGTATGTCGTTGACCCACCAGTAAATAGGACAGCACAATAGAAGATGAAGCATGCACGATCAAACTAAGAATTTTGTAGTGTTGTATTATTATTTAAATAATTATAAACTGTGCAGAGTTCATGCGAATATTATTGTACGAATCTGGAGATAAAGGATCGGTCTAGATGCTACATACAATGCTTTGCATAAGAGATTTTTCGGCCTTTAAAGTTGAGCAAAAATTTCCTTGGTAAGAAATACACGGGGATTGAAATTATGTTCTCAGCGTTATGAACTGAGTTTGAATTTCGCGCCTAAGTTTGACCGTTACACTTTTCTGGTCTATTCCATATATATTATTTTGATTGGCGATTCAAAGACGGCCTATAAATATATAACGAATACCTAGTTAGGGGGAGGGGCATACTACCAATGGAAGTAGAGAAATTCAAATAGCGGAGGCGTGGCTATCAGACCAGTTCTCAAACAGTTTTTATTTGAATATAAATATTTTGGATTAAACTTAATAATTTATATACACTTTCAATTATAAATCGTGTAGACTTGTACAGTATAATTATATTCATTTATTTTTATAAATATAATTTAGAAACAGCATATATTTCAAGAATATTTACGTCCACGAAGAAAACAGTTTGATATAAAAAACATATTCGTGACGTCTCATCTACATTTCCAAATTTCGGGGGACTATAACTCGCTTATTAATAGGATTTTTTTCCCCGGATTTTCACCGACAGTCTTAGTTTTACTTATGCGTTCAGATTAAATTATATTCAAAAAAATGGTGGAATCCCTTATTCGGAGAATTTCTAGATCGTACAATGGAGTTTTTAATCATCTTAACCATCTGTAAACATAGAGTATGTTTATATCGACGTCCTTAATCGGATTTAAGTGGATTTAGGATTAGAAATCGTATTTAAGAAAACGATGTATACGATCTGGATTGGATTTAGAATCGGATTCTATATCGACTTTACCATCGAGATTTGTACATAAATCCGATTTACTTTCACGATATAAACAGTAATTTAACAAAAAAAATCAATAGTAGGTACTGAAACAATGAAAAAAACGCAGAGTAATTTATTCATCTTTCATAGTTTGACAGTTAATATGTGTCAATATGATGTCAACGATAAGTTAGCATAATTATTAGAAGAGCAATGAGAAATCCGTGGACGCAACAAGAAACAAATATTTTTTTAAAATTAATCCTGGAAAGAAAAATAATTGATTTGTTAGATGGAAAAATTAAGTAAATTGTCAAGAGTCAAGATTAATACAAGTCAATAATGATCTACGCATTCCATGCTGCTATGGCTGCTATGCCAACAGTGTCAGTAGTAAATCCAATTAAATCTACGGTAAATTCGAATGTACTTGATCGCTTTAAATTTTTCTGGTATAAATAGTCAAGATTTAGGATTTATTTAAATCTGATTGAATTAGAAATCCGATTAAGGACGTCGATATAAACATACTCATATACATTTTGAAAATTGGCAAACAAATTTCTATATGTACCTACTTTGATATATGTAGTTAGTCGTTTTGATATTATATTCTCTCGGAAGGAAAAAAAATAATCAATTAACATCAACTAATAAATCTTTTTTTATTTTTGTAGGAAGAAAAAAAACCTTCTGTTGCGGCAAGAGGAACAATAATATAATTTATCCCAATGAATGAAATTTAGAATTTTTGTTATTAAAATTATATAAATTTTGCAAAATTATTGTTATATTTCTATAATTTGTCAGGCCGTGTCAGTTATAATTGAATGACAAGTGTTAATGTAAATTTTTTGATATGGCCTCCCACGAAATTTTTTCGAGAAACTGTATGTATCTCAACAATGTCAGCCACTGATGTTTTATCATGCTAAAGTTGACTCCATATTATGAAATTTGGGGTTCATCAGCATCCTCTAAGGCCCGGGCCATACTATGCGTTTTGGCGGGACCGGTAAAACCGCATTTGGTTCATAAATTACAAAATATTTGATAATTATTTGTCCATACATAGTAAAAGTATTTATTGTAATAATTTTAAAGTTCAATTAATTAGCGACAAAAAAATACGTTCTTTATTAAAAATGAATTATCTATATCTTATTAAAGAGTGTGATCGTAGAAAAAGAATAGTGTGCTACTCGTGCAGCAACACCTTTTGCCCACTTGTGTGATTCCAGCCCTCGACTTCGTCTCGTGCTGAAACTTTCACACCTCGTTGGTAATAGGTGCTTTTCCGCGCTTGTGGCACATTATACATATTCGTACTGTCAAATAAACGTTTAATGATTGCCAAAAATTCTCCTAAATGTAAATGACTCCAATAATAAAATTGCTTACCTTCTGAAATCAGTAACAATAAAAAGTGTTAAAGATGTTAAAAATAAATTTAATCGAAAACTGTTTTTATTCTGAAAATAATTATATGAGCATGAACCACTGCAAAATTTATTTTAATGTGTATGTTCTGTTTTGTTGACGATTTCCACAATTTTTGTATAAATTCTAAGAAAATAAATAAATAAATAATATTATGTTGGAAGTTGGAAGAAGGGTAGGCGGAATGAAGGTGGCGGGCAGAAGAGAGAGAGGAAGGCCAAAGAGAAAGTGGAAGGAGGAAGGACTGTGTCGCAGAAGACAGAAGACTTGAGAGAGAAAGGACTGTGTGAAGAAGGTGCATTGGACGGATATGAATGGAATGGGAGAATAATAAAGAGCAACTCCTAATAGAATAAGGTAAATCTGAAGAAGAAAACGTTACAAAATTCATATTTTAACTTATACATTCACTATTTATGATTGAAATACAGGTGCATAAACAGGAGAATATTATAAAACATACGTATAAATATATGTGTTCTAATTCACAACAATTTCAAAAAAATATTTTTTATCATTTAAAGTACATACTAAAATAATTATAAAAATATTTTATATATTTCGTATTACAATATAGAAGAGAATATTTATTAAAAAAATAATTTCTAATTTATAATCCAAGTGTTCATGTGTTTAAGATGTATCCTGTAGTGCAAATAATTTCGCGATGAAAATTAAATTCGTAACATATATCCTTCATAGTTACAAAAGTTCTAAGATCAAATATAACTAATATCCTTACATTTTAGTTAAAAATTTACAATCAAAAATTCCACTATCAATAAAGTTTTTCGAAAACAAAGTGCAAATGCTTGTTGATGTTCAAAATTTGTATATGCAGTAAGTGTATAAAGGAAGTAAAATGAACAATGTATTTATGTGTATAACTATGATATATTATTTTTAAGTTAAACTATTTTAAAAAAGCAATAAATGTGACATTGTTAAAAGAACAAACAACAAAGTATTAAAAATTAAAATAATGCCCAGAGCTTATATTTTTAAATATTTTCTCTCATGTTTTCTAGAGATAAAAATATAAAGCAGCTCAAGTGTAAATTTCATCGCGAAATTAAATTTATAAATAGATTATATTGAAGGAGTACATTCTTTATAATTTGTGAAACAATTTATTCATCATTGATGAAAATAATGTTTGTTCCCATATAAATCCCGTTAAGATAAAAACGGGTAAATGTAAATATTATAACAGTTAACAATAAAATATTATTTTAAGCACTGAATACTGCAATACAATCTTAGATATTTATACATAGATATATGAAACAGTAAATTTAAAGCAATAAATATATCTATTATTTGTTTCTTAAAAATTTAATTATACGCATTACAATTATTTTTATGAACCGTTACCGTTATAAAGTTCTTTTTGTGTGTATGATTTTCATTATCACAATAACTCTGAGAATAAATTATTTAAAATAAATAATCTTTGAAATTATGTAATAGTATACGAAACACTATATCACGATATGAAACGAAACTCGGAATATAGGATTTTAAAAATGTGTGGAAATTGGCTCACCTGTATAGCACAAGTACACTGGCTTGCAAAAAAATCGCGTACACCTATTTTTTGCTGTATTGAGTCGATCTTTATTTTGAACTCGTCAGTGACACTAGTGTCAATTAAGATCTCAAAAATAATAGAAACTCAAATACATACTTGGTTGTTCTTTCATTTACTGGAATACATTTGTAATTTAACAGTGGGCAAATTAAACACAATTAAGAACTAGCTCCATAATAGATCAAATAGCGATGACACAACTCGGTTACTTGATTTTTAAGGTGTACGCGATTTTTTTGCAAGCCAGTGTACAAGAATGAAATTTTTTTTAAAATTAATTTTTATTTTTAAAAAGACTTCATTTAATGCAATAGACCAATCCATACAAATGAATTTAGTGGAAGGCAACTGTCAGAAATAAATTGCTTACATATTTTACTCAATGATGGAGCCATGGAAAAAAATTGGTTTAATTTTATGAATAATTTGTATCAAAATTACTTAATTTCTATTATATTAATAGGATATATAATTATATAATTTTTAAAAATATTCAAACGTAAGGTTAAAATCACACCTGCCCTCCACTTATGACGTCATGTTGGATTCCCTAATAGAATATATGTAATATAAAATATGACATTTTCGTCAAAAATCAGATAGCCATGGAAATAAAAAATAAATAAGTTCAATTCAGTGTTATTTATGTTAATGGTTTTAATCAACGATCAAATATAACTAGACAAAACATTCCCTATCCTTCCTCACTGAATGTTTTGATTTCGGCTGGCCAGACAGTATTTCTCACTAGAGGCCACGTAGAGTGTCAGTGTATAGTCTAGTATTTAGTAATGAGCAACTTTCAAACTAGACACTGATACTCTACGTGGCCTCAGTGGAGACCTCTAGTGAATAATACTCGGACTAGACAAGACATATCTTTATCTCTGGTTTCTCTGTCTGGCCAGCCGACATCAAAACAAACCAAATGAAGTTTTGTCTAGTTATATTTGGTCGTTGGTCATTGTGTACATTTTTTTATATTTAACATTAAATAATCAAGTATGTATTATGATCTTAATTTTGTTTTATTTCCATGGTTATCTAATTTCTGACGAAAATGTCATATTTTATTTTCCAAACATCTAGTGCTACAGATATTCTATTGCATTAAATGAAGACTTTAAAAAAGTAATAATTAATTTTAAACAACTTTTTATTCTTGTGCTTTTGTTCTAAAATGTAGAGAAGAGTCAATTTCAGCATATTTTAAAATTATGTTAAACTACGCGTTTCGTTGCACACCTGTATATATAAGTTACAAAAGGCAATATTTTCTAACACGGGTTTGAAATTCGGATACGAGCTACGTATCGGCGAGTGGCCGAACGAACGAGTGTGGTTGAATAGCGTTCTGTACACCACTTTGACAGAGAACCAAAGAACTAGAATATCAATTATTTGTCTAAAATATAAACACGTAAATGCATTGAAAATTACGTTGAAAAAATTATGTACATAATCTACATAAATACTAATTCATAGCTCATTCATAGCACCGAAATTGTAACTTAGTACATCGTTTGTGGCGCTTGAGAACCGACAACTTAGTTTTTTTTTTGCTTTTGTGTTTTCAGTTTACATTTTGACCAATAAGAGATCACAGTTTATTTCTTTACACAAATAAACTTATTGAAATGCTGTACAGTACCTACTTTAAGAATGGGGTATTCGATTGTAGTAAAATTACTTAAATTTAAGGTAAAAAATGTCATAACATTACGGCTTACGATAAAAAATAAATGAATAACGTAAAAAATCAGAATTTTTATTTTCTAGCATGAGTTTTTTGTAATTTATTTTAGCATTAAAAAGGTAGTCTTATTCATGAAAGATGATTCAAGGTCATTTATGACTCGTCTAATACTTGCAGATAACTTCACTACATTTCGAACCCATCGCGAAATATTTATGGATACATTTTAACTGAAAAAATGATTGTAATTTATTTAAAAATTTTGTTTCTTTTTAACTAATGCTTTTCACAAATATATTTTTTTTGCATAAAACAATAATATAGACTTGACGAAAACCATGAAAGAGTCATTCAGTCATTTGATTCAAATGTCAACCTTACTAGATAAACATTAGTATACCCGGCGCGCGTTAAGTTGAGACTGACTTAAAATTCGTACTGAGGCAAGTCGAAAAGTAATAGAAATTATAATAAGCTAAAATTTATACAAACGGAAAGGGGATTTATTTTTAAGCCATAGTACGCGCAGGTCCAGCTGTACAGAGGGTAACGTAGTAGATAATAGGGCAGAAAAGTGCAACGGTCAAATTTGGGCGCCAAATTCAAACTCAGTTCATAACGCTGAGAACATAATTTTAATCTCCGTGTATTTCTTACCAAGGAAATTTTTGCTCAACTTTAAAGGCCGAGATATCCCATAAAAGTGAACATCTTATGCAAAGCATTATATGTAACACATAGACCGATCCTATATCTTCAGATTCGTACAATAATATTCATATGAATTGTGTACAGTTTATAATTATTTGAATAAAAATACAACACTACAACATTCAATGAACGTATGTCTCGATTTGATCCTATAACTAAATAGATTGTGTTGCACTTGACGTATTTACGGGCGGGTGAGGAATGATGAACGACATACGGTATCTTGACTTACACCTAACATTTTCTAATAATTTTCTTACTTTACCTTTTCAAGGATTTTAAACTGTTTCAATCCATTACTGAATAACCAAACTATCGAATTCTTAACAAGAGCTGCTTAATTTCTTTTACAAAACAACTTTTTGTTGTCAGTAAAATCACACTTCCATAAAAAACCTATGCTAGAGAATTAAAACTAAGAACTCGCGCCAAAAACAAATTCTAACCTCACTCTTCTGGTCTATTACATGTCTGTAAGTCTACGACATACGTCATTACTATTTTTAGGCCCGGGTGCTAGAAACACTATCTATGTGTTACTTAACTACCTGGTACCTCCGAACATGTGCTAGAAACGAATGTTGGCTGTTGCTTCGTAACAGATCGGTATCAGTTTATCAGTTAGTACTGGCACAAACCAATGAAATATGATGCGTTCTTTCACAATTCACTAGATGGCAACACTATCTAAATGTCAAATATGTCAAAAAATATACATTTTTGAGGTTACATTCAAGCAAAAAAAAAAAATATTTTTCGCTGTTCTCTGCTTATAAATATTAAATCATACTTGTTATTTTAAAGTATAAGAGAAATCTAAAGAAAGGAATGTCACGTCTTTCGAGAAAAATCATTTAATAAATACAATTTTAAGATACAAAGATAAATTGGCTATTTCTGGTAAAATTATTTTAATTATTCGATTCACAGTTCTTTGAACGATGTGCAAATCATCTGAAACCATTATTTGAAAAATCCTTAAATAAAATGCACGGAACAAAAAATGAAGAAAGCGCAAACATAATAATTGATCTGTGTCCAAGAATCATAAACAACATAAGCAATATTTTTGTAATTCTGCTAAAATTGATTTACTTTTCATAGTTGTTGGTTTTAAGTTATCCTCTTGTTCTAAATTTCTGGCAATTTTTTTCGAAATCTTGTAACTTTTCTTAAAATACACTTCAGATATCAAGGTTATTTTGTTTTCTGAAATTGTTTGATAATTTTAAGATGACATTTTGAACATTAAAATTACATTCAAAAAATTACATACTAGCAAAATATTACGAATACGACAGGTTGACAGTACGTAGCAGTCAGGTCGTGAAGTCGCTATTATATGTAACACAGCTTTCACTATGCATTTTAGGGTAACATACTTTCTAGCACGTCAAATTATCATGTACCTGTCTGTTACATGTAACTGGGTGATACCTGACGTTCTAGCACTCGGGCCTAAAAGTGTTACAAAGTAATGCCACCATTTACTTATATATAAAGGGCTGCGTATACTTTCTTCGAATAAATGACCTTGAATAATCATCTTTCGTGAATAATAGTATAGTTTGTGACGTATAAGCGAATGATCACATACAATACACAATCGCGACTTGAATTATTGTATGAATATAAATGTAAAACCTAATCTATTTGCAAATATAAACATGACGTCAATTTGTAATCCTAATCTCATTCCGACTGGTGCAAGCCACGCTATTCGCAAAATTGACATTTTCCTGTTTCTTTTGTAATAGGTACCTTGTAACAATTACGAAAATCCATTTTATGCTGACGCATAAATTAAAATTTTCTCATACCTTGCAGTACATAGAAACTGCTATACGTATAGTTTTCAAAAATAAGTAGTTTTTCATAATTCCAACATATTATTTTTATAATATGAATTTTTTCAACTTTCGCATATATAGAAAACAAGTGAAGTGGCTACGAAAGACTGCCTGTTAATTAAATGAAACATATAATTTATTGTATAATTTCGGTGTTCTGAAAGGGCCTATATTATTTTCAGTACTATCTGAATGTATATATTAATGTCCGGTATCAAAAGTATCTTTGTTCTGATAGCCAGAAACATAACCGGAAGTGTCAACTAAGTCTTTGCGCCCTGCAATTCCTTTTCCTTTTCCACTTTCATCAAATCTTTGTTTATGGGATCCTGTGTATTTGCTTGTATCTGTTA
This sequence comes from Harpalus rubripes, assembly GCA_963082715.1. NCBI lineage: Eukaryota > Metazoa > Arthropoda > Insecta > Coleoptera > Carabidae > Harpalus > Harpalus rubripes. The sequence continues at coordinate 17,405,297 of OY720452.1, forward strand.
ATCGTTCTACTGCAGATGGAGCTTTTGTGACCTAAAAAAAAATTAAAATTAATTAGACGATTTTTATACCGGATGTAACACGAAAAGTAGGCCATAGGCGATTAACATGAGAAAACAGCGTTTCCTTGCCAAAAGTGGTCTATTAATTTTGGACAACAATGCTTCAAATAAATATTGTAAAGAATTAAATTCCGCATCTAATTCAATAATCATATTTTATTTTGAATGTTTCAAAACCGAGTAAATTCATTAAAAAAAATTATATAAGTTACTTCATTACAGTCCATGGTAGTGAAATCAAATCGGAAACGAATGTAATGACATTTATCTGTTAAAAATTATAAAATATTTGCATCAAATTAAACTACTTAATAATTTGTTAATTTTCAAAAATGATGACTCAAACAGCGCATTTCTGACAGGTAAAATATTTCACTATGTGACAGACACTTTTACGATAGGCAATAGTAATTTACGGAGCAAGACCATAAAAGTGATACTTTACTGGGTGTGCAAGCTTGTGAGACCAGTAAAGACACTTTCAGGTTATGTTGAGAACAAAAATTTTATTGCAGTCCTGAAATCAGATTAAATAAAAATCTATAGCTATGTATTATTTTATTTTTTATTGCGATTATGTAAGAAATAAATAAATAAACAAATGATCGCCATGGAATCATTCATGTAGGGATTGGAAAGTAACTTTTCGATCCCTTATAGACAATTTTCCGAGCTAGCTAAGTAAAGACGTATTTACCGGTCTTAAGCCGCATTCACAGCCCGAAATTTGGTGAAATTCGTTGAAATTCGTGGAGTTTGTCTTATGGCAACGTGTACTTGCGTTCACAGCGCTGAAATTTGGTGTACACGAATTATAATTTGTACAAAAGTTTGCAAGCTCCAAGCTTTTGTGGCTAATTTAGGGTGCGTTCTACTAATTGTGTAAAATATATGTAATTTGAATGAACTCGTTTTGTTGACGTTTGGGTGATTTAATGGATTCCATGGTTTTATTTTGTTTTTGATTTATTTTCTTTATTATATGTTCAAATCTACCTGTTTCAATAAAGTACAAAACATAAGATGAAACTTGATAATGAAAATTAAGATAAATAATTTGTTTATTATAATTTACGAGCAATTCTTTTAAAGACAACTTTAGTTACTTTTGTTTTGGTGAAATAGTGAAATGTTGAGTAGGTATTAGGAAATAAATAATACACATTTAGATTCAGGAAGACAGTATTTATTTTTTAGAAATTATATTATTAATGGAAAATCTGTCATCATCTATATTTTATGCTTTTAGCGTAAAACACTTTTCTTATAAAGTCATAACCAAAGTTGTTGTGGTTATTGTTATTTCATTGTTTTTAATTTGATGTTTGTTGTATTATTATTATCTAAAAGAAGAATTGCAAAGGTCTAAATAATGTATTTATTACATGTATTTAAAATAGAACTATCTATGCTGATGTATAATTATAACCAAAAAATAAAATAACTTTTACAATTTTAATTTTATATGAAAATCTAATAACGAGTAGAAATAGAAAGGATTGCTATTTTAGTTTTTAATAATTTTTAACGAGTTAATGAATGCATTGACAAACAAATGATTACTTTTGAGAAACGTTTAGTTTTCTTTTTGATAGTTGGCATTACGGCACAAATTTCGAGCTGTGAACGGTCAAATTAATTTCTTCAAATTTCAGTGCTACGAATTTCACCGAATTTCGGCTGTGAATGCGGCTTTAAAATTTATCAGAAAAGCTCATTTTCTGGACCGTGAAAAAAATATCTACATTTGTGTGTGGTTTTATTTCAATACTATGGCTAAACTAAATCTAGTAACTTTTATAAAATTTAAATTTAATTTTTTCGGTTACGAAACGTGCAAAATAAAATATGATTATTGAATTAGGCGCAGAGTTTAGTACACTATAACATTTATTTGAAAAACCCGGTAAATATACACGAATTAAAATTTTCATCATAGCAGTTCCAGAAAGGTTAGTCCCCCATTAACCTAAAAATATAATTAAATTTAATTTACGCACACATAAATTATTGTGACTCATGATGACATATTCATGCGTGAGTACAATGAGCTATAGCGTGCGTGATGTGTGCTATTCATTTCGACTACTTTATATAATACAATTTTTTAAATTTATAATACCACATAATAATAATTATACCTACATCGCTTCTATTAGAAGCAAATTTTGTGTCATTCTGATATCATTTACATATTGATCATTACAAGATACATAAGTATAGAGTGGAATCTCGGTATACGTCATTAGTCCACCTTGGACGAATACCAAAACCAAACGAATCGCGGAAAAACACAATATTACGTACAAATTTATAGCTATATCGTGGTCTATTTACTGATTAATAGCAACAGTCATAAGAGGTAAACAAGGGTAGTGTGTGCAGTCGTATACCAAACAAAAATTTTCGCGTCCAAACAAGACGTATACCAAATTGGACGTATATTAAACAGTCGTATACCGAGGTTCCACTATTGTTTTCATATCTTAATGGGGTCCTTCACTCTAATTTTTTTATTATTTTAAATGATAGTTTTTGCAACAAATATTAATTGAACCTGTTTAAAATTACATACGTTCCAGTGTATGCTATTAACGTTTCTTTATTCCTCTAGTTCACAAATCTGCCGTCAGACTTCGCCCACTTTGAATTTTTTCGCCAATAAGCAAAGTCCCTAAACGAACAGTTCTATGGTCATGGTCACTATTGTCAGCTATCTTGTTCATGTTAGATTTAACGTTTTGTGCGTTTACTATTTTCTAGTTTTCCATTTCTAAATTTCACATCCGGTAAAATTCAATTTTTAAGATATTCTAAAATTCGCTCAAATAAAATGTAAAAGAAATCAAAATATTAAATTTATAATATTTTTGTTCTTCACGGTCAATTTGAGAGACACAACATAAAATTTTAATTTTTTAATGGAAACAATATTTTTTTAATTTGTTTTTATAATTTGAAAAATAAAAAATCTTGGTACTTCGTTTCGGTTTAAAATTAAACGTAAACCAACGGTGGGAGTTTTGCAGGTTGTCATTTAGAAGAATATAATTCAAATGCATCCCATAAAATTTTAAAAGACAACAAATAATATTTGAGAAATGTATATGTCACGAATTCTCGAAATCATACTGTACATGTAGTAGGTAGGTACATTTCAAACTTACCCCCACACCATGTAGTCCAGGTGCTCCGCATGAAGACATTTTATTTTTAATTACCTCCACTTCTACCTTCTTATTTTTTGCTAGGTCCTCTAAGAATTTCTCATAATCCTGCAAGGTGACTTTCATTGATTTCAATTTTTTAAAGTATATGCCGGTATCAGTTGTTGTAATTTTTTTTCCATCGATGATTTTGGCTTGTTTCATCCACTTATCACTTTGCGAGAGTGTTATGTGTTTACCGTCCGATTTAGGATCGCCAAATTTGCTGAAGGACTTGAAATTGTCTTTAAAGGAAGTGACTGATGTACCAGTCGAATTTTCATCATCGATCTTCACATTGGACAACTCCGATGTAGGTGGTGCTGGACTTACTGGGTCGGACATTCTAAAACAAATATATATATGCAATGCTCATTCAACACCATTGATTATAAAAATCATTTTTTTTCGCTATCGGCCCGAAAATGTGCTGTTTCTAATCACTTTTTAGACCTTCTTTACTGAGCTAGCTCGGAAAATTGTCTATAAGGGATCGGAAAGTTACTTTCTGATCCCTACATGAATGTTTCCATGGCGATCATTTGATTATTTATTTCTTATTTTCTCGCAATAAAAAAATAAAATAATGCATACCTACCTATAGGACCGCGAAAAAAATATTGTACCCAACATGACCTGAAAGTGTGTTTACTGGGCTCACAAGCTTCCAAAACACGCCTACAACTCTCCCTGAAATATTCTTTCTCCACCCAGGAAGTATCACTTTCAGGTCTTGTTACGTAAATTACTATTACGTTAAGAGGAATGGAACCCCTGCGTACTAGATATGAAGCGAAAATTCAAATAAATTGTTCCTATACTAGAACTATTAACATTTTAAAAAATTCAACATAAGACGAATATACTTCTGATATGAACCTGCATTTTAAAAAAAGTTTTATTGAAATCTATTAATACTTGACTTTGATTTTATGGGGAAAACGGCATTTCTCGTTTTCCCTACAAAATCAAGGTCAAATAGATTTCAATAATACTTTTTTTTAAATGTAGGTTCATATTAGAAGTATGTTCGGCTAATGTTGATTTTTTTAAAATATTAATAGTTCTAGTACAGGATCAATTTATTTGAATTTTCGCTTCAAATCTAGTACGCAGGGGTTCCATTCCTCTTAAGGGTTTCATATATTGGAGTATTACTTTCCAGACGTACAACGTATGCTATGCTACATTTGGTCTGCTGACGATATTTTCGAAAGTGAAAAAAAATACTTAACTGGGAGGTGGAAGAGAACATTTAAACTATTATTCACGAAAGATGACTATTCAAGGTCATTTGTGAGCCGTCTGATATAATATTACTTGCAGATAACTTCATTGCATTTCGTATGCATAGGCGTATGACATGAAATATTTATGGACATATTTTAACTGAAAAACTAAGAGTAATTCATTTAAAAATTATATTTCTTCTAAATAATGCCTTTCTGAAAGATTTATGTTCTTCACTTATGTTTTTGCAAAATACAAAAACATAGACTTAACTTAACCACATAAATTAAATAGACACAGGTCAAATAATCTTTCTCTTTCTAATACAAAATGTTGCTAAGCTACTGCTATAAAGTGATGTGTATTCTTTCTTCGAACAGATGACCTTGAATAGTCATCTTTCGTGAATAATAGTGTAGTTTTATATTTACGGCACACTTACGGAAGCGCCGCCGTCTTAGAACAATAAAGTGAATAATAATTTTTTAAAAAAATATCTCCTCATAATATCTATTACAGCAAAAATAGTTATCAATAATTTTAGACAAAATTCCTTACAATTTTATTCTAGAACATTTTTACTATAACTAATAGATGGCAAGCTACAGCGTTTAAAATAATTAGATATTGTCCAAGAAAGTAAATTATGCTGAATTAAATTTTTGCAATTAACTTCCTCTTATACAGGATGTTGACGCTAAGGGCCGAACATAGGGATTTAAGATGGGATTTTAGTTTTTTGCAATTTTCTGCTCTCCCGTTCATTTTACACCAAAAACGATAGAGTGCGTAGTTATACAGAATTAAAAGTTGTATACAAAACATTTTTTATTATGTTTCTAGCTTCTTCACAATTTAAAAAAAAATTAATATTTCAGTTTATTAGTAGCTATAGCCATGACACTTGTTTTCTTTTTTCTGGTTGTCATAAATTATTTATAAACGTCAATTTGGCTTATTTATTAATTAAATTAATACTAATCTAAACAAACAAACACTAGCGCCATCCGCCGTCATAGTTTGGATCATAATATTGCCATACTGTTTCAATGTTCTATAATTTATTAAGAAAAAGTGCTTATTATTTATGTTATTTATGCTTAATAATAATTTCTTCGCGAATATAACATACAAGTTTTTATATAAAAATATTTCAGCTATGCAAACATGAAAAAATCTGTTCTCTCTAGAACTAACAGTTTCTCGACCACTGGAAGTACCAGCTACGTCACGCAAGAAATTCTTAACTTTAAAAATTCATATCTCGCTTATTAGGTAATTTTTTTAAGTCGCGTTTGCACTAAAATTCTTATTTCATCCTGTTCTTACAGATTTTTTTTATTGTGTAACCTATCTAAACCTATCTAAAGGAATATTATGATGGAAATAGTTACAAAAGAATACGGAATTTAATTTCCATGTCAAATTGACGTTTGACGTTTATAAATAATTTACGAAAACTAGAAAAAGGAAACAAGTGTCATAGCTATTGCTACTAATAAACGGAAATTTTCAAATTTCTTTTTAATATTGTGAAGACGCTAGAGACAAAAAAAAAACCGGTTTGCATATAACTTTTAATTCTGAACAACTTCGCTTTCTACAGTTTTTGCCGTAAAATGACCAGGAGAGCAGGAAATTGCAAAAAATTAAAATCCCATGTTATATCTCTTTGTTCGCACCTTAGCGTCAACATACTGAATAACAATATTGAAATGTTTTATATCAAACTTGTAGAGATTTTGCTTCTACAATTTTTGCTCCAATAAATACTGGTGAGGGTGACGAGATATTTAAAAAAATATAATTAGGATCATTTTTCTATGATGTCAGCGCTTTCAGAAGGTTCACTAAGGCCGAAAACTTGATTTTTTTATTAGAACTCTTAAAAATGACTGGACTGGGGTAATAAAAAAATATTATTTGCAGAAATGGAATCAATGAATGATAGTATTTTATTTGCTCATAACCAGGGGTGATTAAGCTATAAATAAAATAAGAAATTCAATTGTTTTTGAATCTTACCAATGTATTTATATTGGTAGCCATAGTCATGGTAGTTAGTTATTTACGGTGACTAAAATTTGAAGTAAACACTATGGCTCGTACCACGAGCACGGTTTTAACTAAAACGCTGTTTTAAGAAATGTCAAATTCAAATTTCAATATTTAATTTCGCCCTTATGTTTAAAGAACGATTTTTAAAAAAATATTTATTTGAATATAAATCATGTTCTGCTTTAAAATCATATTTTGATAAATTTGATATTTTTTATTATTAATATTAAATAATGAAATTTGACATTTCTTAAAACAGCGTTTTAGTTAAAAACCGTCCTCGTGGTACGAGCCTATTAGTCTATACCTTTTACCATGAATGCTTTTAATTCATAATTTTCTTAAAAGATTTATATCCGCCAGAGTTTTTGTGACGTCACTCATTCTCTACTCACACACAACAGAATGCCAGGGAACAATAATTTTCACTTTTGTATGGGAATCGGTATTACAAGCTGAAATTTACACGCAGGAAAGTTATTGACCTAACAAACCAAAATTTCGAATTTGTTAAACTATAAGGATGGCAAAAGAGCACTAGAATATAAATATGAGTTAGGCACATAACGGTAAAATGAAGAAACTTAAACTTCGGAATATTATGAAACTTTAAAAATTGATATCTCGCTTGGTATGCAAAATTATTAAGTCGCGTTTGCGCTAAAATTTTTAGTATAGAACCCCTTTGACAAAAATCGTTAAAAACTGTAGAACAATAAAAATTCTTTTGCATTAAATTTCAAATAAATGAAATTGTTTCTAATTTGATTTGATGATAAAAATACCCAGCTGATATCTTCGAACTTCAATAAAATGTTCAAATATTATTTTTAAATAATTACTGTCCGATTGGTATCTGAATTAAATGTTCATATTATATCTACACGCACGTAAGCGCATACACCACAAACACCCACATCCATCATAATAAAAATATTAAAATTAGATTATACGATCCTCAAGTGGTGCTCATCTTTATAGCAAAATCAGGTTAATGACAAATTGATTTTTAATGATTCCAATACTTATCCATTCTCTTTATATATAGGCCAAAGAGATAAAAACAAAATTGATATTTTTCTTTATATTTTTTTCAATTATTCTGTATTCAAGATATTAATTAAAATTTAATTTGTCTACGATAGTGCGTAAAATTGAGGTTTAGTTATCAGTTTCAAGTATTTAAAGCGGTTGTAGGTCATGGGTCTTAAAACCCTCGCTGCTCTCGTGTTTTAATTCTGACCCATTCGTGACTAAAGACTAGCTTTACGTACTTGTATCGTAAATAACTATTACTTTGCTAATGACAAGAATTTCTGAAAAATAAGATTAATTTAGGAACGCGTTTCAAAGACAAATTAAAATCTCATTTTCGCGACATAGTAGGTCTTTTGTGTTATATTTTGTGTTCTTGTATAAAAAAGAAATAGGTCAAATATTTAGCACACACGAGGAAACTAGGTTAGAAAGAAGAAAACTGTGTTGCGTGATTCATTCCAGGCGCAGTCAGGTTACATGCGCAATGTAGTCAATCGATTTTCACAAGTTTTGCACACTGAAATCTCTGAAATCTGCAAGCAACACTTTGACATTACATTGAGAACGTATGAAATCAATGTTTTAAACTAGACATAATAATTATAAATAGTAGAGGGTAAAAATATAGACAAATAGCTATTTCCTTTATTATTAATTTTAGCTCGACAGTTTAAATTATAAAGTTGGGGCGAAGTTAAATGCTATTTTTTGGTATGTAAAGGTCTTGAATTATACTTCCGGTTTCACCGGAAGCGTAATCAATGTCAATTTTGTAAACGACATGATATATTTATTTTCATATTTTTTGAAAATATTTCAATTTAACTTTACAGTGATGCCAGATATTTGAATTTTCATTAAAAATTACTTTACTTTTCGAAAGTTGTGAAACTTGAATGCGTTATCAGTTTGCCATGACATTTGTTATTTGTATTTCTTTGTTTGAGAAAATATTTTGATTACCTGATAGATCGTTTGTTCTGGATTATTTTGAACATTTCGAACTGTCTAAAATTCGAAAAAAAAGTAAAACACAGTAAATTTAAATACAAATATTCTATGTCGCGTAAATGGCAAAATATTTCCTCAAACAAAGAACGCGCAAATGTCATGGCATAATAATAATACATAAAAAAATAATTTAGAAAAATTAATGACTTACGTAGTTATAAGTGAATTTAAATAATTTCCAAAAATATAAAATATACAATTTAAAAAAAATCAACAATTCACTCTTTTCACAAAAAAATGAAATTTAACTTCGCCCTCAATTTTGTAATTTTAAACTATAGGGTTTAAATAAGGCTGAGAACATAATTTAACTCCCCGTGTATTTCTTACCAAGAAAATTTTTGCTCAACTTTAAAGACCGAAAAATTTCATAAAAGTAAATCTCTTATGCAAAACATTATAAGTACCACCTAGACCAATCCTTTATCTCCTGATTCGTATAATAATATTCACATGAACTGTGCACAGTTTATAATTATTTAAATAAAAATACGACCCTACAAAATTCAATGAACGTATATCTTTATTGGTGCTACAACTCGGTACGCAGCCAATCGCAGCATAGCTTGTGTTGCACTTGACCTATTTACGGGCGGGTGAGGAACTATCCACGACATACGGAATTTTAACTTATACGTAACATTTTAATTTCTAATAATTTTCTTACTCTACCTTTTCAAGGATTTTAAACAGTTGCAATCTATTACTGAATAAATAAACTATCAAATACTTAACAAGATCTGCTTAATTTCTTTTACAAAATATCTTTTTTGGCAGTAAAGTCACACTTCCATAAGAAACCTATACTGGGAAATTCAAACTATGAACTCGCGCCAAAAGCAAATTCTAACCTTACTTTTCTGGTCTATTAGAGTTGGATAATTTCCGGTAATTTGAAAATGGGAAACTTTCCTCGCCAATGCAAATAAAAAAATTCGATTATTTATGCTAAATACGAGTATGTACGTGTTTGAATAAACAAAAATTATGTTATTGTGAAGAATGTGTTTGAGATAATGAACAATATAAGTAATAAAGCAATGGGGAAGTTTAGTCATGTTGAAATGTAATGATTTTTCCACATTACTACAATGCTATACATGCAATATTATTATTAATGAAATAAAAGTAATAAAATATACCGTATTTTTTTTTTTTGTACAAACGATATTTAATTTATCGTTAGTTATATCGCCCGCAATACGATGACGTATGCAGCATCTTTGGTTCGCCATAGTTGTCCGCTACGAGCGCTAGTTTAGAATAAAAACATGAACGTATGTCTTCTATATTTGATATTGAAACGTCAAATTCAATGTCAAATCGCTAAAAGCAAATTATTTTATTTTAAATATGTAATTGTCAAGTGTCAATGTAAACAAACAAGTGGTCGTATTTTGCTTCTGTCTTTTTCTATAAAACACGTTTTGGGCACGTATGTCGAGACCTAATTCGAACGTAGTTGATGTTATGTACGCCGTTATGGCGGGAAGAAAATATTGCAAAAGTGTAACATTTTTTTCGCCGGTATTAAATTTTACAAAATATATAAGTAAAAACGCTTTAGATTTAAAAATATTTTAACATATGAAAAAAATCTGATGTGGACACCACACGACTTCCTTGTACGCAAGACCAATATGAAGATGAAGTATAGACCCAATTATAAAATTGCACGTGTTTGACGTAATTTGACATTAACATCTATTTTTTTATTTTTTTGTTATTTTTTGTCCTAATCCATAGCAAGCTTCATTACAAAAACCAAAAAGTATATAAGTTTTAAATTTACATATCTCGCTTATACAAAGGGCTAATTTAATAATATTTGATGTGCTAGACGCAGAATTGAATTCTCTAAAACTCTTATTTGAAGCATTTATTTCTAAAATCAAAATGAATCCATTTTATTCAAGAAAAACTGTTAACAACTTCATGTAATATATCACTTCCGGTTTGCCCGTACGTACATACGTACATACGTACAGACGTCACGACGAATTTGTCAGAATGGATTCAGGGATGGTCAAAATGGATATTTCCGTTGAAATCTCAAAACCGAAATTTTTCGCGATTACAATACTTCCTTTACTTCGTATAAGGAAGCAAAAAGGAAAATTCAAAAACTCCGGCATTGTGCAAATAAATACATATACATATAGCATATAGTCAGCTCAATACTCGTGTCCCGCACTTCTGTCCATACATACCTATCAAAATATCACTAATTCGGGGGAAAGTATCCGTTTATACATATTACTTTACCGATAAATTTTCTTTCTTGATAAACTACTTTTTCAGAAATTTTCCAAATGCGAACTTTTCATGTAATTATTTAAATTTTCTGTTTTTTTTTACAGTTTATGAAAAATAGAATTTCTAAAAATGATTATTTTACAATAATTATCTTCCGCAAACACCTGAATTAACGTGCTAAATAAAATTCATGTGAAGATTTTTATTAGTATGCACTTGTAAGTAATGAAAAATGGAAATAACCTGTATTAAATTTTGTCGTTAATCGATAAACCAAAAATAGCACTTTATTTGAGGCATTAAATTACTTTTCTTAGAAATATAACTTAAATATCTAAACGTAATTTTCTTTATAGTGTTCACTTATAATTTTAACGAACCCGTTTATAATATATCGAACTCTTGCTTACAACGAACCACTTATAAACACCTTTTAAAGGCAAGAACCTGGATATAACGAACTTTCGTATATAACAAACTATATTTTTTATCGATTTTTCGCTTATAATGGACTTTCAGGACGTGTGCAAAGTGCAACGTTTTCTGTTTTGTATGTACATATTATATTTTGTTTACCGATTATTATTATTGTTCATTGCTATATATAGGCTATTACTTCATTAATACTTGTATAACATACGATAGTATACATATTTATGCGTATTGTTTATTTTTATACTCAAATATTCAATAAATGACAAATTTGTAACTTATTGCGAACCTCGGCCATAACGAACTATTTTTAATGACAGGTTGTGATTCGTTATAAGCGGACACTACTGTATTTTCTATTTTTCAATGATCCTATTTTATAAATCTTTTAGTCCATGATTTCAAGGAAAACAGTTGATTGAGATATTTTTAGAGATAAACTTCTCATCAACAAACTATATATTTGAAATTAAAAAAATCTGATGTGGCCAGCACATTACCTTTCGTCAGTTCTATGTATGTCATACAGAAAGTTTCTAGCAAAAGATCCTATATTTCCGGGAAAATTATAACACAAACATACTGTCAATTGCACTTGACACTTTTTAATCAGAATTTTCTTAATATAGCAGCTGTTTCCAGAGTTATAGTATATTTGGCAATCTGGCTAATATAAGATATTTAATTTCTTTATAATTTTTTAAATCTATATCCATTTAGTACGAAATATAAAATGCATTCAAATCGTATAGAGAATAAAATATTCTTTAATATTTATAATAATATTAAATGTGAAATAATGATATTTAACATCGTTTTTTCAAGAAAAACTGTTAAAATCTTCAGATTAGGGTACTTCTGGATGACCAATTATAACCAAAATCTAAAATCTAATCAGCTCTTCATATGGACGTAACGAAGAAGAATGCGAAAAAAATATAATTTTTGGAATTGTAGTATTAGAGTTATCGCAGGTGAAAATTTTGTTACACACCGACACATACACACATGCATACACTCACATACAGACATCGTTGTAAAAATAGTAAAATGGTATTCTAGGGACCCTAAAACTTGCTTATTCATCAAAAACATCACCGAATTTTTTGACCAAAGACAATATATACCTTCTTTACCTAAAGGTGACAGAAGGAAAAAAGAAAATAAATACATAAATAAATATCATTGTAAGAAATAAAAAAATAAAAATTTAAAGGATTTAGAAAATTTATCTGGCTCGGTTTTTTCACCTCTGACTAAAGTGTCAGTCGAGGTGTCAGTTATCTGCCAGATAAAATGAAAATAATATACATATATATATATATTACAGCGTACGTAAATCGACAAAATTATACACACGTCAATTATATGATGTAGTTATAACTGGCACTTTATCAAGAAATGAAGAAACCTGGTCTTATTGTACAAAAAAAAATATATTTACTACCGTTGTTACATATTTATTTACATTAAATAAAATAACAATTATTGAAATAGTCAATGTTAATAGGTAATATTCTGTCTGCATCAGAATTTTTTAAACGTTATATTGATGTTGCAACGACATAACACCAAATGTACACACATATGTATTTATTTCTGGTACCATTATCATCCCATTTCTCAATAGCTACAAAATTCTTTAGTAGCGCGCCTATTACTTTTGGAAATGTTCCACAGCTAAACGTTAACATTTATTAAAATGTCTCCCTTCTCTAATATTTTCATTTATGAGTATATATTATGTACCTATTTCAAATGAAAAGGGTAATGATTTCGTAAGCAATTATACTAATTTTCCACATTTCAGATTTATATGTATATTTAACCTTCTAATAATTTTTTTACAAATAAAATTATAAAACAAATATGCTCTACCCATAATATAAATTTTATCTAAATACAGCAAGGTAACTTTCGATACAACTAAACGAAAATATAAATATTTGAACGATGATATAATGTACAAAAATAAATAGATGACCAAACAAGCATATAAATTTCAAGTTCAGCGTACATAATGTTTTAAAATAGGTATTACAGAATACTTCATAATTGGTGTAAATTTATTTATAATCAAAGATCAATATTTGACCTGAGGGTCAGTTTCAAATAATTTTTGAGTTTATTTATATTGCAATGATCCAAAAAGTATTATTTTTATTACATTTATCTTATCAGTTTTAGAATTTTGTGTTATCGGAATTATATTATTGTTTGACATTCTAATATTACCTAAATTAATTAATGTTTTTGAAGGTACTCGTAAAACAATTATTAATATAGAGCTAATATTCGAAAATAAACTATTAAAATTTATATTTAGCGATTCTTGACATCTAATTTAAAAATATTGTTTGAACAGCAGAACATATAAATACAGAATTAATATTTTATACAATTAAAATCGTATTTATTTACCGATTCCGTACAACAATGAAAATACAAGTCGTAAATAAATTATTATGTACTCACCTTATTAGCTGTTGTGTTTGCAATTTTATATCAAGATATAGACGATAAAGTTTATGTATAAAAATAACACCGTTTACATTTATTATAGATGCAAAATTTTCGAAAGCTCGGCTGAAACTGAGAAGTGAGATAATAGCGCGTCGCAGATCTGGTGGCCGTTGGCAACACTGGCGATGCGTAATATGCCGAATAGGTGCGTGAAACGCGGAACACAACACACTGGAATGTGATATTAGTTGCATAAATGGTAATAAAGCTAAATACAAATATTTACTGTAAGTTGTAGTTTACTATACAAGATGATTGAAAAAAATTAGGACAAATAGCTATTTTTTACATTATTAATTTGAGACCTAAGATCCAAGGTGTAGTTTAAATTACGAAGTCCGAAGTTAAATGCTCCTCTTTGATGTGAAAAGATCATGAATTCTACTTCCGGTTTCGTCGGAAGTAAGATTATCGTTGATTTTTTTAAATAGAATGCTATATATAGAATGTTCAATTTAAATGGGGCATTATTGCTATCTCCAGAACTATAAGAGATACGAAGTTGTTTAAATTAGCAAACAATTTCTATTTCATAAGTTTTTTTACTCCAGCGGTTCTCAAAATACGGGGTTCAACATTCTTACTTTAAATGGCATCCTATTTTTTTATTTGCTTTTTTGATTCAGTATTTTTTTCTGGATTCATCGATATCCATATCCTAATATTACAAAATATTTGAGAAAAATGCAAATGAAAATTATGCTGATTTAATTTAAATCTGATTGTAATAAGAGTGTTTTGAAGAAAACAATAATTGCTATTTTGTTTCATGTTAATTGTGTTTAATGACAAAACAAATATTTCGAAAACTTTCTCAGTGATAAAATGAATTTTATTCAAGAAGACAAGCTTGATATGTATAAAGTTTATATTTTGTTTTCTAATTACAATCAGATTTAAATTAAATCAGCACAATTTTCATTTGCATTCCCCTCAATTATTTTGTAATATTAGAGTATTACATATGGATATTGTTAAATTAAGAAAAAAATACTGAATCAAATAAGCAAATAAAAAAATAGGTTGCCATTTAAAATAAGAAAGTTGCACCCCGTACTTTGTGAACTGGTCTAAAAAAATTATTGTTTCGCTCATTTTAATAGTCTTGTGATATAGACATTGTTTGCTAATTATCTCTTATAGTTCTGGGTTGCAATAGTGCCCTATTGGACCTTTTCAATTTAACGGCTGTCTCTTTCTATCGCTGCAAATAGTAAGAAAATGGCGCGAATAACTGCCAGTTGGACTGTCAAATGAAACGTCAAACATATTTCAGTCATTAAAATACCTGTATTCTCAGTGAAAATTTGCATCGTTAGACATTTTAACTTCAATAAAAACTTTTGTAACTTATTTCGATAAGATTTTTTAAAGTTATCTGAGATATACGTTTAAATTTTTTAGAAACAAATGCCATAGATCTCAGTTGTTCTTACTATGCGCAGATCCCCATTGCGCATATCTTCTATCTCTTTAAATTGAAAAGGTCCATTGAACAACCTGTATATTTTTTTATACTCCGATGTTTAAAGTTGGTACTTTACACACTCCAAAAAGAGAGCAAAAAGTAAACGATTTTCGTATTATATTTACTTTCGAGCTACCACCATCAATACACGCGTGGCGTTTAAGTAGTCTTACCTAAATTTTTATTTGGTTTTTCCAGTTTTTTTTGTGCATTCCCGTTGGTGATACCGTAATACTTACTGAGTACTACAGTACTCAACTTCATATCCATTATGTTATTTTTATTTTGTTTCAGGAATGTTATTTAAAGCTGTATAAAAAATCTTATATGCAACTCTAGTGTAAACAAGCTTTATGACATTTGGTCAATAATTTTCGTGACTCGGCAAGTCGGCAAGTGGCAAGCTTCGTCACGAAATACTTGACCTTTGACCTCATGTCATAAAGTTTGTGTGTATGAAACGCTTGTTGCATAATTAACTATTTTGAAAACGGGCCTTATATTCTATTTCAGAGAAAAATAGAGCCGTGAGATGATAGGAGCAGTTTGATCTTGTCGTTTGATTGTCGATATTATCCAATGAAACAAAAAGATCAAACTGTTCCTTTTTTCTCACGACACTATACCAGTGACTATACTCTGAGCTTCGCGACTGTTAGAAATTATATATTTCATTTTTCATTCATGTAAAACTGGTTGTTTCCGTTGACTCCGAGTCTAGAGTCATCTATTCTAATTCTTTGAAACTATTGTCATTTGAGGTAATGGTAATGCAGTATTCGACTTCGACTCGAATTGGGAATGTTTGTTTACAAAAAACGTGTTTGTCAAAACTTCTCGTGTTGCCGTTAGAATTATTTTAGTAAATAATAACGAAATAACTAGGTAAATTGCTGCTTAATGTCTGTTATTTCAGTTTAAAAAAAAATACCATGACTATGAATTTAAAACAATTTGTATTTTGTTTCAGGTATCGAGAATTTAAAAATCTAACCTTACAAATTCATGTGACATTTTATGTTCAAACTTTTGTATTTGCCCTACAAATACTTTATACGAAATATGAGTGTATTTACACAAAAATTAAATCCATTAATTGGAAAATTAGAGTGGGAAATTCAAGATGGCAATTATGATTATCATCAAGAAATTGCAAGAGCAGCATTTGCTGATATGTTGCATGATACAGAGAGAAATCAATTGTACTATAAGGCTTTAAAAGATGCGATTGATAAAATGCATGCTCGTAAAAAAGAAGCGCATGTTTTGGATATTGGGACTGGAACAGGGTTACTTTCTATGATGGCAGTTAAGTGTGGTGCTGACTCTGTTACTGCATGCGAAACTTTCATACCTGTTGCTGAATGTGCTGAACATATTATAAAAGAAAATGGATGTGCTGACAAGATTAAATTGATTCAAAAAAACTCTTTAGATTTGAAAGTTGGACCAGTTGGTGACATGAAACGAAAAGCCAACATATTAGTTACTGAAGTTTTTGACACAGAATTAATAGGTATATTGTTATTATACAGGTGTTCATTTTAAATGGGCCACCATTGCTATCTCGAGAACTATCAGAGCTACAAAGACAATTATAATGGGCAAACAATTTCTATTTTCCAAGACAAATTTAAAGATAAGAAAATAGTATTTTAAATAACAGGTGGCTAAACAGTGCTTTTTCCATGAGATCCGTTTAAAGCTCACAAATGAAAAAAGCACCGTTTAGTCACGGGTTATATATATATATATATATATATATATATATATATATATATATATATATATATATATATATATATAATTTTTTGCAATACCACAATCATCAGTTCAACAAATTTAAAATAAATTATAAAAAATGTCATTTTGATGAAAATGTCAAGATACTTCAATGTATTTACTATTTACACTTTATTTACTCAAAAATACAATTTAATACTTAAACTTTTTAACTACAACTTTGAATACAACAATGAACGTAGCAACTATAAAAACATATGGTTTGAAATCACATTATGACGACAGATGTCACTAGCGGTACTATTTCATCACAAAATACGCGATCACAGTTCACCTGTGGTAATTAACACTTTCGCGGACACTGCTTTTTTGAAATGCCACTAAGAAACACTATTTTTTTATAACGTTATTTCACTCAATTTGCATTACATATATAAATAGTGATCACATTTTTTAAATAATTACCCTATTTTTGCCAAAATGGCATGTCTGCATATGCAGTCATGTCCCTATAAATCAAAATGTCTGCAAAAGCAGACTTGTCCCTTCATTTGGATTCAACAGTTTACCTATAAAATAATATATTCGGGGCAAATAAACTGTTCAAATTTGAATATTAATATTTTATTATAATGTATCATCAAATATAAAATCGGGAATAACTACTACCGCCTTTGTCCACTAATGATCATCATCATCATAAGACATATTATTTTCCACATCCTCATCACTGTCTTCCACATTTTTTTCCGAGCTAGAACTGTTGGATATGGCTTCAAAATTTGGGTCCACAATACTGTCGTCGCTATCATAAGGATCGCTATCAGTATCCGTACATTCAGATGGGGTGGACACTTCATTGCTCAATCTCAATAAACGTTCTACAATTTTGCCCATTCTAATACAATTATTGCGTTAATTATTTTATCGAAAATAATTATTAAATAATTAATTAACTTCTGTAAATAACAAAATGAATATTTTAAAATATTTTATTTAGAAATAAAGTAAAGGGAAATAGCATGGACACTATTCTCCAAGTCCTACTAACTTGCATGTAAATATGTCTGCAAAAGCAGTCGTGCGTCTGGGATTCCATTCATTATAACATGAAATGGAGGGGGGTTTAATTTGACCTCTATGTATATATTTGTTAGGGGCTATGCGATTTGTAGGGACACAGACTAGCTAGCAACATTATTTTAAATAGAAAATTTGTCTGCATATGCAGCCATGTGCATATCTGTGGCTTTTGCTAATGACTGCAAATGCAGACCTGTCCCAACACATTGTAGTCTAAATGACTGCAAATGCAGTTTTTGTCCGCGAAAGTGTTAACTAAATTTATTTTGATATTTTTTATTATTTATTTCTTCAAAAAGACAGAAAATGAGCCAAAATGAGAGTATTGGCGACACTGGTGATTTTTTATTTCATATTTTTTTTTATTTTACACTTTTCTATAATGACACATACTAGCCATTGAAAAGTGTGAAATAAAGACAACTTTGAAGATGGTGTTGCAATAAATATTTTTTTTGTGCAACCGGACGCGAAATAAGCATTTCGCAGCCGCAATACAGGCCACGAAATTAAATTTCGCAACCGTTGTTATGGTAACGGCCGCGAAATTCATTTCGCGGACGTTGTCATGGTAGCGGCCGCGAAATTAGGTAAATAATCACTTTGACACTTGAAAATTGCATGATTTTGTTTATCAAATGTTAATCCCATGGCCACCGTGAAAGCTAACTTTCTATATACATTGAAACTGTTTAAAATTAATAAAATTTGTAATTACATATTTTTTACGGTTGCACAAAAAATATTGTGTACACCTTGTCCGCGAAATCCTTTAGCGCCCTCGAGATTGTTTTGCCTCGGCCGCAAGCGGCCTCGGCGACAAGTTTTCTCTCGGTACGCTAAAGAGTGATTTCGCGGCCTTGATATACAAATAACTATTTTCGATCAGTGGTTTTCAAAATACGGAAACTAACTTTTTTAATTTACATGAGAACATCTTTTTTATTTATTTATTCGTTAGAGAATTTAATTCTGAATTCAGTGATATAATATTTTTATACTCTTACATAAAGATTTTTATTTAGAAAAATGCAGTTTTATATTAATTTGATTAAATTAGGGCTATAATAAGAGTGCCGCGAATAGAAAAAATGAATACGTGTTATTTTTTACATAGAATTAGAATGCCTTGAAAGAAATATTGTTGCGGTGACATTTATTATCAATTTAAAGAACAAAATATTCACTTCTTTTTGATAGAGCACTCTAATTATAGCCAAATTTTAATCAAATTAATATAAAACTTTATATGCATTTTTCTCAAAAAAATCATAAAGAGGTACAAAAATATTACAGGGCGCGAGCAGACACGTGACTCGAGGGACTTTGACGTGCTTAGAATCAGCTGATTTGTGTGCACATTTTGACAAGAATATTGTCAATTTGACAAGACCAATGTTTTGACTTATTTTAATTTTGAATTGCTAAAATGTTAATATTTTATAATTTTTAGGCAGTAAAACACATGGAATTAAAAATAATAACATTTTAGCAGTTAAAAATCAAAATAAGTCAAAACATTTGTCTTGTCGACATGACATTGTTCTTGTCAAAATGAGATGCGCACACAAATCAGCTGATTCCAAGTACGTCAAGGACGCCCGAGTCACGTGTCTGCTCGCGCCCTATACTACTGAATTGAGAATTAACCTCTATAACGAACGAGCTAATAAAAAGTTCGTGTTACCATTTAAAATAAAAATGTTAGGGCTTGTATTTTGACAACCATTTTTCGAAAAAAATATTTCTCTTCATTAAATTTGTCTTGGAAAATAGAATTTGTTTGCCCATTTAACCGTCTTTGTAGCTCTTAAAGTTTTTAAGATAGTAATGGTGGCTCATTTAAAATGAACAGCCTGTATTCCATTCACGATAGCGAGAGAACGTGGAACTAATTCTTGAATAGAGGCAAGTCTTTTCCTGATCAAGGGGATAATTTTGGAGCCGAACCAATCAAGAATGACTTGTTTCTGTCCAAGAATTAGTTCCACAATTTCTCGCTATCGTGAATGGAGTATACTACTATTTGTTATTTTTTAAAATTATATTTTAATATTTTTAGGTGAAGGTGCCATTAGTATATTTGATCATGCTCATAAGGTATTATTAGACGAAGATTGTATTGTAGTACCACAATCGGCAACAATATTTGCTCAAGTTGTAGAAAGTCCATTAGCTCTGGATTGGTTTAAATTCAAACCTATTATAGAACCAGATAATGTTTTACCTTTAGTAGAAATTCCTAAAAAAATACAAAATTGTTTGGGTTCATCAGCTGTTCACGATATTCAGCTCAACCAATTTCCATTAACGCATTTTAAAACTATTATACCTCCAACAGCTGTTATTAAATTTGATTGGTCCGGAAAATCGAAATTAGTTAAGAAAAGAAATAATATTATAGTGCAAAATGCCGAACAAAATGGAACAGCACAAATTGTATTCGTTTGGTGGGAGTTGAACATGGATACTGAGGGAAAATATATATTAAGTTGTGCACCATATTGGGCGCACCCTTATATAGAGCACCATAATAAAAATAATAATTTCTCTATCAAAGATTCATTGCCATGGCGGGACCACTGGATGCAAGGAATTTACTTTTTACCAAAAGAATTAAAAGTTAACAAAGGAGACGAAGTAGCATTATTAAGTAGTCACGATGACTATTCTCTGTGGTTTAATATAAAAGAAAATATAAATATTTTGCCACTAGATTATGAAAAGCAATCATGCCATTGCGGTTTACATTTGGCACTTTCTCGGACAAGATTTGGCCAAATAAACGACTCTACCCGAAATAAGAAATATATGTCTGCTTTACGAAATAAAATTACTTCAAACACTGTTTGTTTGTGTTTGAGTGATGGCTCGTTATTGTCCATAATTGCTGCTAAATTGGGTGCTAAAAAAGTTATTAATATTACAAATATGCATATGATTACCACTGCTTTAGAAGAATTTGCAGCATGTAATGAAGTTAAAGAAAAAGTTTCTTTTTTCGAAAATATAGATGAATTATCAGAAGAAAACCTGAAAGAAATTAATTTAATTATTGGGGAACCATTTTTCACAACTTCTTTATTACCTTGGCATAATCTCAGATTTATGGTTACACTTAAAAATGAATTAAAAGGCATTGTACCTAGTAATATTGATATTCTGCCACAAAAGGCAACGATAAATGCTATTGCTTGTAACTTTTACAATTTACAAAAAATTAAAAGTACTTTAAATATTTGTGAAGGATTTAATATGAATTTTTTTGATGATTTAATAAAAGTAAATATATATTTTTTTAAATATGTTTGTCAATTAAAATATCTTTATTTACAGAATTCAAGTAACAAAGCAGATACAAAAGTAGAACCGCAACCTTTGTGGGAATATACGAGTAAAGCATTATGTTTGCCTTTCAAAGTAACCGAATTTGATATACTGTCATTTAATCCTTCAATGTCAAAGGAAGTGATGGGGGAAGTACGATTCGAGGAGTAAGTATATTTTTTCAAATTTTGAATAATGAATAAATATTTTTACATCCGTTAAAAAAGTACATTTTTTAATAAAATAGGTTCATAATAATATATTAAAGAACGAGTTTTATAAGACGTGTTTTTCTAAATGACAAGTGCGAAAAAAGTCTTATTGGCGATTGAAATGTCCTACAGAAGCGCTGCGTTCATTTAAGATGGCCGACTTATGGTACGATTATGGTCAATAAATTTAAAAATTTAACGGTGTAAGTACAAAGGTAACATAATTTAAATCTCAAAGTTATTATGGTCACAATTTAAAATTAAATTTTACTGTAAATTCCTCTGTAACTTTACATCCCCAAAATATTCGCCGAAACACTAAATTTGAGGTTATGTTAAATGTTTACTTCACTGAAAAAATTGTTCTAATATGGAATTCATACCAATAATTCAACAAATGATTGGCGAAGAAGATGATATTCGATAATTTTACATCGGGGCATTTGAAAATCAAATTTTTCGAGGGTCAATCAAATATAAACCGATTTTAAAAAAAAATCTATACTCAGTTAAAGGTTATTTCTGTATATAGTTTCAAGTTTCCCTAAACATCTAAGCACCTGCTCCATCGAATTGACAGCTTTTAATTTGTCATATAAAAGAAAAATGTTGTGACTAGTACAATGTCTCTCAGTCTCTGAACATTTTCATTTTATATTACATGGTATTTTGATATTATATGACCGCCAAAGTATTAGGCAGCTTGCACATTTACTACGGATGGCAAATTAAGAAGAGCGTTAAAAATTGATAACTGCAATCCATACAGAATTATTTATGTTATTAGTCATTTTCATGTATTCAATTTTGTTTTATTGTTGTAATCAAATTTTTAGTTCTATAAAATGAGCTATAAGTTATAAGATATATTCTGGTTTAATATTATAAAGAATACAAAAATATTGAACTGCAATAATTTGATTGTAGAGTAAATAAATATGAATTGTTTACAAATCGCGGGACCTAGTGCGGCTGCCTCAAGTCTGCCCTGTATATTTAAAGTAATCATTCATTTACAGAAATATAAACTGAGTTGTTTCCATTTATCATTTGTGAATTTCTCCCATTTTTTGTCTATGTAACCATTTGGAAATGTGGGATTTATAATTCCTGCTCTAAAAACAAAATATTTTTCAATGAATTAAACATATTCTTCATATTGTTCATTTGGTGTATTGGCGGCTCGGTGTATTTTTGGCGCAATACTAGTTCTACATGAAAATTAATATTAAATGAATAACAACTATTTATTTTATTTATATGAAAACTTTTTACTATTTACACATGTTATTTACATTCGTATCTCCGTCTCCATCTTATAATATTTCTAACCTAATAAAACATTTAAGTTTTTGACAGTACGTTAATAGTGAAGTTAGTTTCATAGCTACCTTTCATTCTTTAAATAAACATTTTAAATTTGCTTGACCATAATAACACAAAGATAAATAATTTAAGTTTCAAATTTAAAGAGCTATTTAAATTTAGCAATATTTACAGAAGTGACCATAATCGCACCATTAATTGGAAATTTTCTGAGGTGTGATTAGCTGCCATTATCAATTCGGAGGGTTCGCAAGTTTGCCGCTTGGTGGCTACGGATTAATTTCAGTCGCGAATATGAGTCCTTTATACTATATTTTGCGTCTAGGGAAATTTGTATGTTTAATGTTCTAATTGGTAACATTGGATTGACAATTATTTGAAAGTTCATGTCAACAGGCTACTTGCGTGGTACTGAAAATCCTATATCTATTATATTTATTTTGAAAAAATATGTTTTTTAGTAAATTAAGAAAGATCATTTTCTATGACGTCATTATTTTGAACCGGATAAAGGAAAGTATATTTAAGAATGTAAACTGTAGATGGCGTGCGAGTGCAAGTTTTAATTTGAATTTGATATTAGTTCATTTTTCTCTCACTGGATCTCTTGCTTACTATTTGCTGAAATGACTAGATCATATAAAGTACCGCAATTGCATCCATTTTGATTCCAAATTGAAGCGCCAAATAATCTGGTGAACTGTACTTTTTCCCAAAATAAAACACAAATGTCAATCAACTGTCAAGAATTGATAACTGTCATCCGTCATTTTGGTTCCACAATGTACTTATCTAACATAATGTTCCATACGTATTGCGGTTAGTGAACTGGACTTTTTCCCGAAATAAAACACACAAATGTCAATCAACTGTCAAGAAATGATAACTATCATCCGCCATTTTGATTCCACAATTTACTTCTCTCTCTAACATATGGTCCACATGTATTGCGGTACTTTATACAGAGAATTTATTTTAACGTGCAACATATGGTCAATCACTTCCATGGTTACACACTATTGTCAAAAAATGACAGCAATGTAATATTTGTCCATTTTAAAATGCAACATACAAAAATTTGTAGTTATGTATTTTCAGCACTGATTTCCAATAAATTAGCTTATATACTATTAACAAAAAATCAAAACTTTAATGTAGCACATATTAACAAACTTTAGCTTACAAAATTCATACTTTTTATGTAATAAATGTTCAACAATACCTCCATTCACACTGAGGCAATATACTAGTCGCTCGTAGAAAGAATTGACACCATTTGTGATATGTTCTGGAGGTAACTTCTGTGCTGCAAATACTATTTATAATGTTGCATTTTAAAATGGACAAATATTACATTGCTGTCATTTTTTGACAGTAGTGTGTAACCATGGAAGTGATAAACCATATGTTGCATTTTAAAATAAATTCTCTGTATAATCTAGTGACTTTACTATTTGCAATTTGCATGGTATGTTACTTATTACGTACTCTAATTTGTTAAGCAGGATTTTGAAGGATTTTAACTTAGCTTATACTCGTACAAGATTAAAATTAGAAACTAAAATATTAACCTCCAAATTATTATTCAAACGTCAAACGGGTGATCTGTCATGTTTAAATTACCCGCACATGTCGTTGCTATCGGATGTACCGATGCTATGGCTTTACGCACCAATGAATATTGGTGCGGCGTCATTCTACATAATACATGGCGGTGATTTAAATATTCAAATTTTATTAATTTCTTTCTGGCAATTAATAAAAATTTTGTTAAAAGAAAAAAATGGGTAGCAAGATTTTGTCGTCTGAAAAAATATTAAATAAAAAAATTGCATGCAAGTAGCTCAGATTTGTGTGTAAATGTCTAGTACCAACCTTCTGAAACAAAAAAAAATGCGTATCGATATGAAGGCTCTTTCGAAACGACGTCATTATGAACGCAAAATTAAAAAAAAAAACAATATTTTTTACACAATAAAAGATTGAAAAAATGCGCTTTTTAACACAAATGGGTGAAAAAAGAAACGATTTTGTTGAATACGTAACAAAAATTGTATGTAACTAGAGAGAAAAGTGTATAATTTTTGACCAATAGAAAAGTTTGTTGCATAAATAACTATTGTCATATTTGTACTTTTAGAGATGGACAATTAAATGGAATAGCTCTCTGGGTGGATTGGTACTTAGATGATTCGCCTAAAAACAGAATTACAACAGGTCCAATTTTACCACCTGAAATAAATCAGGAAATTCAATGGGATATGCATACAAGACAAGGCGTATATTTGTTACATGATCCTATTACAATTAAGTCTAAAGATATTTTACATTTTACTGCACTTTTTGGCACAGAAGATATTGTTTTTGAATTTAAATTGAATGGAAAAATCATTTGATTTTTTTTTTTGTTAGAATCAAGTAAATCAATTATTGTATTGTTATATATTGACGGGATGTAGGAAATGATGTCATACACATATAACACCATCCGTTCTTCATTTGTTTGATCTTGGCAATAATCTATTTTTTTATTACATTCGTTAATATATTACACCATCTTTAATGCTTTTCATGTCAAGTATTACATTACATGCGATACGCTCGGGATCCTCATGAAACGCAACTTTTTTTAAGTTGAAAGTTAAAACCGGGGTTTCCAAGTCTACGGCCTTTAAAAAAATACTTATTGGATATCAATGTTCATTTTGTATAAATAATATTAAAGTGAATATAGCCGTTAATTTTCTGATTTTTATTACTCTAATATCCAAATGAAACTGTAATGCATTTAAATCAAGCGCACAAAATTTAGTATCACCAATGTTAATGATGTGATGGGTACTGATAAATGCCTGTTCGAACGCGCAAGCCAAGGGGCTTTGACGTGATACAAAACGACGTACCAAATGCGTTTGTCACATATCCTCACTCAGCTCTAGAAACGTATGTTCATGGAGTGATGACGCCACATGCCCCATTGATTTCCTCGGGCCTCATTTATTGAAACTATCCTTCATTTCACGTAAGAAAATAGAAGATGGCGCTTGAGAGCCGACCGTTTTTACATGCATTAGATAAATAATTGAAATTCGTAAAACCAACTTTGTCAATAATTATTTTTATCTGTAAAAACGTCCAAGGCCAGAATATTAAGAATTACACAAAACATAGTTAAATATCACTTAATTTTGTAGACTGAAAGAGGTGAATTTTTTTTCGTTTTTGTGAAGTAGGTTTGCATTCTGGCCAATCGAAGGGCAGACATTTACCAACGCTATTTTCTTACGTGAAATGAAGTATAATTTTTTTCTGGCGTATTAGGAACTTTTCGGCGAAAATACAAAATACGGCTTTAATATTTTTATGTACAGATTAACATATTAAAAAATGAAAAAACTTGGAAACCCCTCAAAACAGAATTATCGTGTCATTTAGACGATATTACATAGTCAATTTTGGTTGATGGAAACTGGCAACCTTAGCAACTTTGGTTTCTTTAACCAAAGTTGCAAAAATGAATTACACTTGTCTACTTTACATATATTTACTACCAGATTAGTACAGATATTTGTCTAAGATCGATATACATATTTATGTATGTAGTTGCACTGTCTGAAATAACTGAAAAAAAATATTTAGAGTGGTATGTGTGTAGTAAGTACATACTAGTTTATCATACTTTTCAGAAATATTCAGAAATTGACTTATATTCTCCGCTATATCGCTATATTCAATATTAAAAGTTAAACCGTCTAAAGAAGTTAATAACTATTTAAAAACATGGACTAAATACTGCAGTTGCAATACGAATGGTTGCAACTATGCAACCGCAACCTCGAGTTGAGGGCAACTTGCAACTAAAGTTAACTGTTGTTATGTTATTTAACTTTCGTTGATACGGTTGCCGGTTTCATATCAATTGGCAACCACTTACTAAATTACGTTAGTCAACGTTGGTAAAAAAAAATCTGTGTACAAAACAGATTGGCACTCCCAGCAACGGGTAATATGCCGTGATGATATATTTATTTATTTATAACTTTGCTTGACACAACCGAAGTTGTCGGTTGCCATCAATAAAAGTTGACTATCGGCGTTTCGATAATAGAAAAATAGTAAGCCATAGAATTCTGCCGTCTATATTTTTTACAGCGAATCTGATTTTTTGCCGTGTTGAACACAATTTTTTTGCTGATTTTTTAAAATTGATAATTAATTTTGAGTATTTTCAATATTTTAAATGGTGTTTCCATCGTCGTTACCAACAGGATTGTATATAAATACAAATTTAAATTATTTTATTTACAGTCATAGAGTAATAAAGTCATGCTTTAAATTTTTTTAAAGTACCTTGTATTTTTTGTTGAATTATTTCTGTTTTTTTTACTTGCGAATTATAGCATTTTAGCATCTATTTACGTTACGATTTCATAATTTTTGCAATTTCATTTGACAGTAATATACCAAAAGGGAAGACAAGAAAAAGAAATATTTGTAAATTTTGTAATCATTTATTTAAAATAAAAAAATTGTAATATGTATGATTACTTTCTTATAATAAATATTAATTAATTATTTTTAGTTATTATTATATTCCGCCTATGAACAAGTAATAAATATTTGTCTGGTACATATAAATGTCTGTCTGTGTGGGTGTGTGTAGTGTTAATTTTTATTAAGGCCAAAATTTCAAATATCGCAAAGTCTGAATAACGATAGATCTTATTTGTTTGGTATAATATTAATATAACTACCAATCGGTGACCAGACATCCCTTGTATGTCTCTTGGTTCCTACTACAGTCGTTAAACAGTAGCGTTCCTTCTGGTGATTGGTGTATAGCACTAACCTCGATGACCCTATCGCAACAAGCGCCAATTTCATCTGCGACTTCGCCCAACTAATTAAATTATTTTTACATCTGATTTACGATGACTGTATACCCCATGACGCCTCAACCACAACTTCAAAGTGTTTATTAGTAGTATTCAGCGAAAAGAATATAATTTTGTTATTCAAAATTTCACTCTGCTGATACGTGGTTGGAGGATAGTACTGACAGATGTAAACAACTCTTGCTTTACACAAAGTCTGACATCACATAATTTGAAATTCATTGAAATGATTAAGAAATTATTTTTCTGAAACCAGAGCGAAAGTACTATTTTCGCGCTAAAATGCGGCGCGAAAGTTGCATTTCCCTGACTAGTCATTAAAATTTTTTATTGAATATTAATATTTATAGTTGTTTTTTGTACATTGGATATATTAATCCCAGAATTTTTAAAGGACTCGCTTGGCCGGTCTATATTTAATTATTTTTGGAATTGTACTATATAAATGTAGCTTACGGACTTGAGAAATTTTAAATCGAATTTACTCCAAAAGAATAATGGAAGAAATCTACCAAAGTTAACCAATTTTTATGTTTAAACCAGCTTAGCTCAAAGAGTAAAATGTAAATAAAAAAATTGTATTCTTTATTAATGATACTTTGATCTTTTAGGGACGCAGTCATGTATTTTTTATAATTTTTGAAGTCCTTAAACCTCAATTTCAATATATCGAGTATACTTCCAAAAATAATTAAAAATAGACCGACCAAGAAAGGTGACATTTTTACCGTTATGTGTCTAACTTAAATTTTGATTCTAGTGCACTTTTGTCTAACTTATGCCGTAATAAATACGAAATTTTGATTTCTTAAATTTCATGTGTGAAAATTGCAACTTATAATTATAATACCGATTACCGGTTCCCCCACAAAACTCATTTATGACGCTTTTCATAGCGAGGGGCACTGGGCACTCTACATTGTTTTACAACTAACAAACAGGTACTAGGTACTGGCTCAAGTCAGTACAAAACAAATATTGGCGAAAAAACTGAACTATAGATGGCAGGCCGGACGGTAGCAAGATGGCGGAGGAATAAGGAAAATTCTCTCATTCCTTATTGCTGGCAATATGCATTTCATAGTGCAAAGTATTTAATATGGAGAAAATTAATATAAAGTTAAGTGATATTTTTGAATACATTGCTTCTGCACGTCCTAAAAGAAGACGAAGCAGTTTTTCAGGCTGGACATGTATTGCTTAGTGAAGTAAAAGATTATGGACCAGGTACAATACTGGGATCTTGTTTAAAAACTAGTCATTTGAGTGGAGATCCTCATATGATTGAAATTTTATTAAACGAGAATATAAATTACTGGAAATCAAATTTGGTTGTAGAGCAGAACTGGGAGGCAAATGCAAACATATTGTTGCAGTTTTGTTGTATATAAACAGGATAGTAAAAATCAAAACTATATTTATTGTTTTACAATAAAAATTATCATTATTATTATGCTATTAGTTTGTTTGTTTATAGTTTTGTGTAGTACAGAGTAGCAGAAATAGAAAAATTAAGTTGTACATATTTGGAACAAGTAAGGGGAAAACTTATTAAAAAGGATGATAAACAATATAGTTTGGCTATAAAATTATAAGAATTTTGGGTTCTTGTTTCAAAAAAGATAAAAGTAGAACCGATTAGAGACGTCATAACTATAAGGGAAGAAAATTTCATGATTGTAACACCACTAGTTTCCCGCCTCTCCAGAGAGCATCAGTAACTTAGGGACTTTTAGTTAATATAATATGTTGTTATGTTCAGTCGTTAAAAGACTAGAGTTCCCCGCCAAGTTTTCCCTCGCAAGCTTACACAAAAGCTGGTAGTTATATAAAATCTGTAACAATATTCTATTAAACATATTTTATAAATACGTTGTTCAACTTTTCCTATAATAATATTGCTGTGTAATCAGCTTATCGGCTGAAGTACAAATAAATAATAGAACCTGTAACAAGTGGCGTCCCAACGTGAAGCCGAAAAATAGGTTAGGTGAACAACGTAACACTAACGTTTTCGTTTTGAAAATATTCGTTTGTGTGCTTTCGTCGAGGAACGACGCAATTTCCACAAGTGCTGTTCAAAACAAAAAGAAGAAAATGTCAGACGATGAAAATGGAACACAAGAACAAACTACTGCACAACCGATCCTAATGATGACTCAAGAGATGATGTCTCAACTCATACTTGGGCTGCAAACACAAATGTCGAAAATCCACGAGCAGAGAACACCTTCTCCAACGTCAACCGTAAGTGAAATATTACGTGGAAATTTTACTAAATGCACGGCACGTTTTAGTGGAGCTGAAGATGACATCGACGCATTCATAGACGCAGTAACAACATACAAAGAGTGTGTTGGGGTTTCCGATGCCAACGCTGTTAAAGGACTGCCTATGCTATTAACAGGAGATGCTGCAACTTGGTGGCAGGGCATTAAAGATTCCACCCAGAACTGGGACGAAACTATTTCACTCTTGAAGGGTGCATTCGGGCCAAGGAAACCGAACTACGCGATTTACCGCGAACTGTTCGCAGGTGAACAAGAAGAAGGAACGCTTACAGAGTTCTTCGTGAATAATGCTAGAGCTCTTATATCACGATTAAATCCGAAGCCAACAGAAACCATTCAATTAGATATGGTGTATGGGCTATTGCACAGGAAGATTCGTAAGCGTATTGCAAGAGATGATGTTAAGACGTTCAACGAGCTGATCAAGCTTGCAAGAGACATTGAACAAACAATGCTCGAAGCCAAAAAAACAAAACCAGTAGAGAAGAATCATGAGAAATCGAACACGGGAACAATTAAGAAGAAAGAACGACCCCGATGTCAGTATAAATATTGCCAGAAATTCGGACATACCGAAGAAGAATGTCGCACACGGCAACGACATGAGAAGGAAGCGAAAGATGGAAACTCGCCTTCAACAACCGGGACTACAACAGTCACCAGAACATCACCGCTTAGCTGCTATGGGTGCGGTGCACCGGGAGTAATCCGAGCCAAGTGTTCTAAATGCAGTCCTGCGCAGGAAAAGAAGGGAACTAGTGCAAGTACAGGTCCACTACACTTCCGAACCACAGAAATACAAGAAAGGCCATGTACTCGACCGTTTCTACCCATACAAATACGTGGAGCTAAGGGAACTGCACTTGCTGATTCTGGATCACAAGCCTGCATTGCCAGCCAGTCCCTGTATCAGGTTTTGGGGGAACAAAGGCAACAGTTTACGGAAGAAACACTTACGATTTCGTACGCTGATTCAATTCCGCAGCAGACAGTTGTATTAAAAACAACAGTCGATGTAACAATTAAGAATTACGTTATACCAACAACTTTTTACGTTCTACCCAGCAACTGTGACACAACTATTCTTGGTATGGATTTCCTGGAGCAAGCGGAAATCACGATTTGCCTGTCTAAAAGAACTTGGCACTTTGAGAATAATCCGGTAACTCAGTTTCCATTTGAGGACGTGGAACATAGTACATCCAGCTGTACAACGATTGCTAAAGTAACATTTCAAGAATTGAGACAAGATGAAGGACCTAATCTGTCAGAGGCGCAACGCCAACAACTTCAAGAAGCGCTAACCGAACATCAAGATATATTCACAGCAGGGGGAGAGGCAACCACTTATGCAGAACATTGCATAGACACTGGTAACCATGTTCCAGTATCCTTACCTTACTACAAGTTATCCCAACCGAAGAAGGAGTTCTTGCGGAAGGAACTTGACCGACTTCTACAGGAGGACATTATAGAAGCATGTGAATCGCCTTGGGGAGCACCTATTGTTCTGGTGCCAAAACAAAATGGTGACTTAAGGTTATGTGTGGATTACAGACGTTTAAATGCTGTTACAAAAGGTGACACCTATCCAATGCCGCGAATTGAAGACATTCTGCAATGTGCAAAAAAGACAAACTACATGTCCGCGATTGACTTGCAATCCGGTTATTGGCAAGTGGCGGTTCGTGAGTGCGATCGTGACAAAACGTGCTTCGTAACGTGTTTCGGGACTTTCCGATTCAAAAGAATGCCCATGGGTTTGAGAAACGCACCGGCCACGTTTCAGCGGTTGATAGATCGTTTTCGCGCTGGGATATCAGACGATGTGAATATATTCGCATACCTAGACGATATTCTTATTGTCTCAGATACCTTCGAACAACATATTAAAGACTTAATTAAAGTATTCGCGCGTCTAAGACAATTTAACTTAAAAGCACGACGTGAAAAATGTGTATTTGCAAGAACAGAAGTGAAGTTTCTCGGACATGTGTTGACACGGGATGGTATTAGCACTGACCCCGTAAAAGTAAGTGCCATTCGGGACATGCCGTGTCCACAAAATATAAAACACCTACAAACATTCCTTCAAACGTGTAGTTGGTATCGCAAATTCGTACCCAATTTCTCGAGAATCGCAGAGCCATTATCTAAGCTCACTCGGAAACAAGTACCTTGGACCTGGAGTGAAAAGGAACAAGCTGCGTTTGCCCAATTGAAAGAATTGCTGACGACGGCACCCATCCTTCGTCAAGCCGACCCATCCAAGCCATACATAATTCGGACCGATGCAAGCGATTATGCGCTTGGAGCAGTCCTTCTCCAGGGGGAGGGGAACGATGAGAGACCAGTTGAGTACGCGAGTCGACTGCTGACGCCCGCTGAGAAGAATTATTCTACGACGGAGCGAGAAGCTCTGGCGGTGGTGTTCGCCATAGAAAAGTATCGGGGATACATCGAAGGTGCAAAGGTTCGTATCGGTACTGACCACCAACCCCTGCGTTGGTTGCTCTCACTAAAGTCTCCAACTGGACGCTTAGCGCGATGGGCGCTATGCCTGCAGGCGTATGACCTACAAATAGAGTTCACACCCGGAAAACTCAATGTAGTAGCAGATACTCTGTCAAGACCAATATGTACAACACCAGCAGAATGCTCCGTGTGCACAGTGATGGTAGAGATGCCAACAAGGACGGCCGAAGATATAAGAATTGAACAATTAAAGGATGTTGAAGTAAAGAAAATAATAGAAGCTCTAGAAGACATGACCTCCGAGGAAGCCGTTCGTTGGGCCGAACGAGGGTTCGTTATGTCAGCAGGAGTGCTTTACAGATATTTTTCAGATGAAGAAACCGCACAACGAGTAGTACCACAGCAAGAACGTGCCCAAATATTACACGATTACCATGATGTTCCGACAGCTGGCCATTATGGAGTAGAAAAAACCTACCAGAGAATAGCAGCAAAATACTATTTTACGGGCATGAGGAAATTCATCGCAGATTACATTAGTAAGTGTCTACCATGCCAAAGGTACAAAATTTCAAACAGGAAACCAGTTGGACTTCTCCAGACTCCAGTCGCGGAGCAAAGATTTGAAATAATCGCTGTCGACTTATTTGGACCACTGCCAACAACTCCTGAAGGTCATAGATGGATCTTGATCGTAGAAGATACCACATCCAAATGGATTGAGCTTTACCCCTTAGAGACTGCTTCAGCAGAAGATTGCTCAAAGATACTAATCGAAGAGTTTTTCCTCCGCTTTGGATTTCCAAGGAAAATAATAAGCGACAACGGAGTGCAATTTGTGAGCGCAGTTATGCAGAAGGTTGCATACTGTTTTGGGATTACGCAATCATTTACGCCCCTGTACCACCCCGCCAGTAATCCAGTAGAAAGAAAAAACCGAGATATGAAGACCCAACTCGCCATATTAGTGGGTGAAGATCATCAAAGTTGGTCCTCACGTCTCCCACTGATCAGATACGCAATGAACACTGCAACCACGGTGACCACTGGGTGTAGCCCAGCCTATCTCACGTTTGCCAGAGACCTACGGTCGCCCGCAGACGTTACTAATGATTTGAGAACGATAATTGACGCAGAAAACTACGTCCCACAGATTACACCTTACCTTCAGACTTTTGCTAATTCTTTTTCAGAGATACGCGAACGAATAGAACAAGTCCAGGACCGCAGCAAAGAAGTGGCCGACGGGAAACGACGAAATGCACCCCAGTACGAACCTGGAGATCTAGTGTTGGTAACATCCCATCAACTCAGTAACGCCGCCAAGGGCTTTACATCTAAGTTTGCCACAAAGCGCGACGGCCCCTATGTCATTGACAAGAAAGCCTCATCAACTTCATACGAAATATGTGCACCGGAAGGGGATCTCCTTGGCAAGTATCATGTCGCTGACCTCACCCCTTTCAGGAGCTCTGAAAATGCAGATCCCGTTATCCCTGTAAGGAAACTTAGGAAGCGAGGGCGGCCCCGCAAGACGACTGTGGTCCCTACTGTTCCAGAGGTGTCAGCCCATCCGCGCCAAGAGTTCCCAGAGAAAGAAGGCCACCACGCCGCTACTGTTGAAGTATCACCGGGTCGGTTAAATACTTCCAAGGGGGAGACTGTAACACCACTAGTTTCCCGCCTCTCCAGAGAGCATCAGTAACTTAGGGACTTTTAGTTAATATAATATGTTGTTATGTTCAGTCGTTAAAAGACTAGAGTTCCCCGCCAAGTTTTCCCGCGCAAGCTTACACAAAAGCTGGTAGTTATATAAAATCTGTAACAATATTCTATTAAACATATTTTATAAATACGTTGTTCAACTTTTCCTATAATAATATTGCTGTGTAATCAGCTTATCGGCTGAGGTACAAATAAATAATAGAACCTGTAACATGATCATATTTTATCACTTGGGATATAGTGTAAACTAATACCTTTTGACTTGCAATTACTGCATTGTAGCACTGAGCAGTATCTTTGGCATTTACTGATCATTATTTAAATCTGAAAATGTAATATACACTATATATCTCACTTTCTTTTACAACAAATATAAATTAAACCTGTTTAAATTACATACGTTTCAATGTATGCTATCAATGTTTCCTTATTCCTCTAGTTCACAAATCTGCCGCCAGACGTCACCCACTTTGAATTTTTTCGCCAATAGGGCGCGGGCAAACAGCTGTTTTTAAGTGTCCTTGAAAACATATGTGCTGGAGCCCCACTTGTCAAAGTGACAGTACAGCCAATTTGTTGTGTGTTGTGATGTTTGTCGTTTGTGTTGTATTTATCTGGAATCTCAGTGTTAATTGTAAAACACACAACAAAATGGCTGTACTGTCACTTTGATAAGTGAGGCTCCAGTACATATGTTTTCAAGGACACTTAAAACAGCTGTTTGCCCGCGCCCTATACCGCTGAATCACTGCCTCTCGTATAAGCAGAAAATGTGCGGGACATTATCTCCAATCTTGTTGAAGAGTGCAAAATGTTCCGGACATTTCCTGTGTGCCTTTCAGCGGTATGTAGTTTAATAGGTATATTTCAGTTACATTATATTTCTATCTAACCAGGGCATGCATATCAAATTTTTATGAGCTGCAATGACTGTACGCGCATGCGTTCTTGGACTAGGGAGGGCAACCGTTCACTTTTTGAAAACACAGAACAGAGATAATGTTCCGGAAACTTTCCACTTTAAATGAGAGATAATGATTCAGCGGTCTATAGTTTTATAGGTTTTATATTTATTCTGATGTAAACAAACAATTTGAGAGATTTTGGCGGCGAACTAGTGCAAATGTGGCGCCACGTGACTAAAGCGCTTTCCAAAATTATGTAATAAAACAAATGCACGTAATATACCGCTTGCGCTAGCACAAACAAATATTTAAAAAATCCATGTTTGTTCTTATCAATTTTTTTAGGTTATGTTTATTTTAATTATTTACAATATGTATGTTTAACGATATTACTAGAAATAAAACATTTCAATTTGAAATATTTAATTTTATATTTGCCCCACGCATC
Source organism: Harpalus rubripes (assembly GCA_963082715.1). NCBI lineage: Eukaryota > Metazoa > Arthropoda > Insecta > Coleoptera > Carabidae > Harpalus > Harpalus rubripes. Next base: position 17,441,009 of record OY720452.1, read on the forward strand.
CCCACATCAATATTAGAAGGAGGAGCTACAGTACCTACGTCCGTCCCCGCCATGCTTCACTCCCTTTGCCCGTAGTTCAAGTTTAGGCTCTCTCCATATTTATTCCTACCTCCATGGTTTCTTTGTTTGATATACCAACGGATGACAAGTAATCATTTTCTATTCCATAAATATTTGCAACTTATTAAATATTGTTCTATAGCGAGTTCTATAGTGTCTCTAGTAAATAGTGCAGTATCTCCGTCCATATCTTTGAATAAATTACTGAAGGATATACATACTTTCATCGTTGTATACAACTGACACGACCGTTGGTGGCAGCACCGTCGCCAACTACACGTGCGTTTGATTTAGTACTCTTAACTGTCATTCGCATTACATCTGCAGGCGTCTTATGAAATTTTGCAAATATTGCACATTTCTGAAAAATTATTATACAAAAAACCAACCGATTAATCTTGTATAGAAGGTATTTTAATAAACTAGGTATTATTACAAAAATAAAACGTTATATTTAAGCGAAAATAAAGATAACTACTGCCGAGGTTAAATTTCTATATGCAAATCCGACCTAAAGATGTTTTGTAAAAGGTACCAAAGTATGTTAATAAATTGAACATTACTAAATATGTGTCTATTATATTTTTTAATTAGGTGAGTACGTAAATAATGCATAACATATTACTGTATAATTTGCGGGAGAAACAAGACCTATTCTTTTATATATTTTATGCTGTTTACAAACTGGTGCACAAAAATCGGCTTCTGATGAAATTGTCATACACGAAGATAATGTATTAAAAACTTTATTTTATATATTTCATTGATATTTTAATTCGAAATACAGACCCTTTATTGCGCCAGTCAAAGTTTAATTTTGTACTCATGTACTAGCGATAACTTAATATTTTCATCGAAGGTACGATAATTTTGAAAGCCGATAGTCCACTTTATGATTTACGACCGTGCAACAAGCAATAAGTTTTGCTTTTACCTTTATTTACATTCATTTTTACTATACAAGTTTTAATGTCAAATCAGCCAGAGTACTAAATCACACAGTTACAAATTATGCCGTCAGATGTCATGGCGCTTGGTGTCAGTTGTGAATAGCGTTGAAATTATTGTTTCTCTCGTAGTTCTTCAACTTACAAATAAAAAAATTATATTTATTCTCTTATGATTAATAAGACATTATTAGTACACTAACTACTCGGTTTTTTAATTCTTTTTTTATCCTTTTTAACTTCCATTGTGGCCAAATCAACCTCAAATAAAAGTACTATCTGTCAGTGCCAAGGCCACTGCTTTCAAATTTCTCGCGGTCAAACTGGCTTATACCTTGTTCCATTTAAGCCATTCAGTATTGCAGAGCATAGGGAATAGTTTTGACCTCCCTGATTGGCTGAAATTGGAGACAAGTTTACCCAATATGAATTCGGCTACTTCAAGTTTGCGCTGTTGCCAGCTCCATCTACTGAATGGCTTAAATGGAACAGAGTATAGTTACTTGCTGCCATCTACGATTAGCTTGCCCAGCATCTCCCATTGGCATTGGATTTAGTTATTGTTATTAGTACAACTGGCAACCCTGGCAACATCACACCACAAGTTGCGTAGCAAGCAAATCAAGACAGCTGGGAATCCCAACGCTCAACTCGCTCGTTGCTCGCTGTGGCTGTACTTGTACGTTGTACATTTATCTCATTTGCTGATTGATGTTTCCGGTGGTAAATGCATGCTTTGTGAAACATTGTAAAGTGCAAAAATTTGTATTAGATGTGTAATTATTAAATTTGCTGAATCTTCATTTGTATTTTACAGATAAAGCGAAGTAGGTATGTACATATTTTATTTGTTTATTTAAGTTCGGAAGTTATTGTTTCAACTTTATCAACACTTAACCTTTGCCTTGCCATGTTTCATTGAACATTTTCACTTACGCTATGGTGGGCTATTTTGATACCCCATAGTCAATTGTCAATTTAAGCTATAAGTTTAATATTTACGTTGATGCAACCGGCCATTAATCGTTACGCTGTAGTAATTTTTTCAATATTCAGTCTATGGCGTTGATGTTAAGCTCATTTTGTTCTCAAACAGTGGAGTTCGCTAATAATCGGGTAACCCACATAAATTTGATCTATTTCAACTTTTCAACATTTATAAATAATAGTTCACGAAAACACTTTTACTCTAGTTAAATGCACACATTTTTTTTACATCTACAAGAAAAGTTTTATTGTGAAAATTATAAAAGCGTGGAAAAAGTGCCATAGTATTTAATTTTTTTCATCCGTTTGCGTTAAAAAGACTTTTTCACGCTTTTATAAAATGTTTTTTTACCTCTCGCTAAGAGAGGTATTGTATTCATGCTAAAAATCGCATATCCAGATTTTAATGAATAAGCACGTTTTAAGGTCCCTAGTATCCGATTATAACATTTTTACGATGATGTCCGTATGTGTGTGTGTGTGTGTGTGTGTGTGTGTGTGTGTGGGGGTGTGTGTGTGGATGTTGGATTCACTTTATCTCAAATACTATAAAGCCGGTATCCCACTGTAAAAATTTTGATAAAAATTTCTGTAAATTTTTTTATAAAAACGTTCCATGAAAAGTACTGCATCCCACTGTAAAAATTTTTACGCATTTTTATGGAGTGTTGCATAACTCATGAAAGAGAATTGGCGCCAAAGATACTACTAAACCTCATTTTGTAGCCGTTGTTCTGCAGAGGTAGTTGCGTTTTGTAATTTCATTATGAATAACGTTCATTCAAATAAAAAAATGTTAGCTGCAATAATTGTTGGAGTAATGGGTTACACAGTTATACAAAAAATAAAAAAAATCAGAACATCGCTGGTGGACTAGTCTATGACTGGAGAAAAGAAATACAAATCGCAGTGTTTAATTATCAGACACACCAAATTACGAATAGAAGATGAAATAAATTGCAGAAATTTTCTTCGAATGAAAGACCATTTCTTAAAAACCATGGACATGGTTCGAAAGTAAAGTAAGAAACGTGACACTCAATTAAGGCAGTGTATTTCGGCACATGAAAGATAGGCATTGTTCTATCTAGTGTACACATAAATTTTGAAAAATTAATCCTTTTATCATCACCACTTAAAGTATACGACGCGAGTATATAGGTGAATAAAGTCCATCTTAAAATGCTTGAACGAGGCGGATTTGTATGGGCTTCTCATTTACTTCATATTTTATTTTTGCAAATTTGTATAGGTAATTTAAAATACATTTTCTATAAATTATAGATCAAGATATTTATACTAATACTACGTAATATTATTGATTGAAAAACTTTGTTGGTTACGATTAATGAGTATTCTAATAGGATTCGGACGGAAATGTAAAAGGAGAAGAAAGAAATGCAAAGAATAACGCATGTAAATATTAAATAACTTTAATACTTATTTTTTTGATGTTGTATTGCCTGATTATTATAGCATAATAACATTTAACAGTTTATAATCACACTTTGCCTGGCGTATTTATTATAATATTCAGGCGATTTTGTGTGTTATCAAACTTCTTCATTTCTATACAAATCAATTAAAACGCTGTCTGTTCAGGCAACCACACTACACATTTTGATTATTTTGCTTCATATTATTTCCAATTTCAATATAAACAAACGCTCACCGCTGTTCGAATAATGTCAGAGAATAACAGCTGTCTTTAGAAAAATGACTTTACCCATGGTTCAAGCAACCGCATTGCGCACGCCCGCATCAACATCCAATCATAACGCAGCTTTCAACAAAATGAATACAGACTGCTGTATTTATGTGACGTCACATCAAAATTTTTACGTGACGTCAGGTAAATACAGTTTTCATAAAAATTCTGTCAAAACGGTTTTTATCAAAATATTTACGTCCATTTTTATAAAAATTTTGACAGTGGGATACCGGCTTAAGACTTAAGACATTTTTAACTACGGATTCCTCAATCTAACAATAATCGGAAGAGTCCAGTCAGTTTTGGTAACAATTGGACAACCGGAAGTAGTAGTTACAAGAAAAAAATTATCTAAATATTATTTATCGAAAATTTATGTAAATACTTATATTAAAGAACGTTAAATTCTTTATTCGATAAATATAAATTCATTATTATATCTTCTATAGATTTAGAGATAAAGAAAGGCATATAAAATAATTTGATGTAAAAAATCTCAGATCAAACTACTACAAGGCAAGAAATTCAAATGTTTGTAATTGACACATAAATGTCACTGTCAAAAATATTTGTATGCCTCTGTCAAAAATATTCGTACATTATTATGAAGATTATGAAAATAAAAAAAGTCAACAACGCAAAAGAATATACGTAAAAAAGAATATAAAAGGAATTTGCGAAAAAATGACGAATATAAAGAAAAAGAAAAGGAAAGTAGAAAAAGAAAATTTCAGGATATTGAATATAAAGAAAATGTATGTATTGTACATAATTTATATTAAAATAATTATTTTGTAGTCAGACATGAATATATGTATTTGTATTTAAACATATTTTTCGTTTTAGGCGTACAACCAGGTAAAATATCTGGCGAGAGGTTATGTGTTGGCCACATCAGATTTTTTATTACATGAAAGTGTGAAAAAAAGTGCACATTTTTTCAACCCTGCGGAGTGAAGTAATGAAACGCTATGGCACTTTTTCACATTTTTCTTGCAGACGTAAAAAAAATTTGAATGCAACTCGTGAAAGGCGAGTGCGCAAATCCTTCGAGATATACTTTACTCACTTATTACATAAATAACTATTAACATAACTTCGTGGTAAATAATTCTATGGATAATGAGCATTTTAATAAAATAATAAAAAATCTGATGTGGCCAGCACATTACCTTCCGTCAGTTCTATGTATTTTGTACAAATTTCGTAGAGAAAGTTCCTTGCAAAAATTTTCTATTTCTTGTATATTACCTGCCGGCAGTTGTATGTGTTTTATAGTGCTGTTAAGAACCGGAAAAATTTAGAACCGGATACCCGGTTCCAAAACAATCCGGATACCCGGTTCCTGGAACCGATGATCGGTTCCGAGTAGTGGAACCGATTTTCGGTTCCGGTTCCGAGTAGTGGAACCGATCTTCGGTTCCGGTTCTGGGTAGTGGAACCGATCTTCAGTTCCGAGTAGTGGAATAATCAATTATAATTTTTAATTAGCCTCGTCATTCTTGAAAAATAAATATATTTTACGAGAAATATTATTGAACGATATTAAAAAAAATATATGTAATTTAATTGAAAATATCTGTAATGATGTGTAAATATTATTACACCAAACGCAAGAGGATGCTAAAAATGTAACCACATAATATAGTAAATAATTGCAGATTTCAGTTTCGTATTATATTTTAAATTTTCATTCAATATAGTTTATTTCAATAACTTGACCTTGAATTAACGGTACCTATGTAATGACAATAGCGGCCTTAAAATTTAAGGGACAAAGCAAGGGATATTTCCAATAATTTCATTTACCGACTTATACATTCAGTTCTAATGCTCTTCTTTAAATCTCTAATATAAAAACTCCTCGTTAAATAATAAATAATACTGATCATTGTTCACTTTCAATCAGAAAATAATTTTACATAGTAGAAGAAAATGACAAACAGAATGTATTATATCATTTTAAAACGTAAATTTTTTCATATGTCAAAGTCAAACATTTACTGTTAAATTATTATGAAATTATGGTATTTTAACATTTTTTTTGTGCACAGTTTACTATTACTATTTGCCTTATTTGAAATACATCATCGAGCCATCATTTTGTAAAATTGTTGCTGCCTCTATTGGTCGTTTTCGTTGCGAATTAAGAATTTGGAATAGAGTAGATATGTGATGTAGATATTGAGTTAAACTGCTTAACCAAATTTAATAAAAATTTGTATACCTATAAAAGATAGTTTCGTTTACCAGAAATAGTAAATGTTCTCTCTTCTCTCCAAATTTTAGATAATACTAATACCATTGATAAAATAATACCTACTACTACTATTATTTAATCAATGATAATACTTAATTTAAAGTGTTAATAACTTGACTACCAAGATTATTTGCCACTAAAAATACTTTTTGTTTCCCAAAAATGGTAAGATAAAAGCACTGGTTGTTAACACACATATATTTATTTTTTACGTGAAAATAGTACCCATTTTTCTTTAAAATGGGTTTATAAAGTATGCGTTTTTTTAATACATGAAAGTGTGAAAAAAGTGCACTTTTGTAACGCTGCGGAATGAAATAATGAAACGCTACGGTACTGTTTTCACGCTTCCATTGCAGACGTAAAAAATTTGTATGCAACTCGTGAGTAAATTATCTTTTTTTCACTCGAAGGATTTGCGCACTCGCCTTCGGCTCATTCGGCAAATTTTCCTTGTGAAAAAAAGATATACTTTGCTCACTTGGTACATGAATAACTATTTTTTAAGTCCGTTAAAAAAATATCTGTTGAACTTGAGGGATCAGGTGAGAATTTTGAAGGTATTTTTCCCAAGGATAAGGCCTTTCTGATCCAGGTATTTTTTGTGTAAAATGTTTTATTTACATAATGGACGTTTCGGCCCACAGTGGACCATCTTCAGCTATTAATTACAAAATAATTTGTCAGTATATAATTTTTGTACAATAAATAAAATAAACAGTATTTAGAACAAAATTTGTGTAACCACTCCCCTATTATTTTGTTGAAATGATAAAAAAAAAATATTTAAAATTTATACAAAAAAATTAACAATTAGCATTTCTTTAACAATGCTGCCTGGATCAGAAAGGCCTTATCCTTGGGAAAAATACCTTCTGTTAAAAAAATACATTTTTTTCATTAAAATGCGTTTATAACGAGGTTTATAAAGTATCTTTTTTTAATACATGAAAGTGTGAAAAAAGTGCACACACCTTCGATTCGTGCGGCAAATTTTCGTTCTCGTCGTGAAAAAATAACACGAGTTGCATACCAAATTTTTTTTACGTCTGCAATAAGTGTGGTGAAAAGTACCATAGCATTTCATTATTTTATTCCGCATCGAAAAATGCATTTTTTCTACAGTCTATATACAAAGTAGCCATTTGCGCTCTCTTTTGTCAACGCAAAATGTCACTTTGCCGCTCTAGAGAGACAAAGTAGAAAAAACGCTCGCTCCTCAAATTTCTAACTGTACAATGTTGAGAAATTTTACTTGGCTACATTCATAATGGAAGCGTTTAGTCAGGAATTAATGACACTGTAGTTACACATTACCCACTTAACAAGTCAATCTGACATATAACTGCTCTGTCGGTATGTTACATAACCAAACAAAATGCCGCACTGCTGTGAAAATAAAATAGGGCATTCATTTACAAAAACGAAAGTATAAAATGCTTAGATTAGATTGAAGCAATAGCTCAAGAAGAATGGAAAATACCGATAAGTAAAAATAAATTTTTGTTATGGTGGAGGACCCCATTGTGGCGACTGTAGAAAAAATCTTGTGTGTGTGTCGAGCGCAAATGGACATTGTCGATTTCGACAACCTCTCAATCGACAATGTCCCATTTTGCGCTCTTAATACACAAATAGCTATTTTCACATTATTTTACTCGCTTGTTATATAAATAACTATTTTTTACGTGTTTTAAAAAAGTACACTTTTTTCATTAAAATGGGTTTATAAAGTATGTTTTTTTACCTTCCGTCACCTTTAGGTAAGGAAGGTATTGTCTTTGGTCAAAAAATTCGATGATGAGTTTTTAATCAATAAGCACGTTTTAGGGTCCCTAGAATACGAATTTACTATTTTTACGATGATGTCTGTATGTATGTATGTGTGTGTGTGTGTGTGTGTGTGTGTGTGTGTGTGTGTGTGTGTGTGTGTGTGTGTGTGTGTGTGTGTGTGTGTGTGTGTGTGTGGATGTGTGTGTGGATGTGTGTGTGTGTGGATGTGTGTGTGTGTGTGTAACAAAATTTTCGTCTGCGATAACTCTAATACTACAGTTTCAAAAATTATAATTTTTTCGTATACTTCTTCGTTACATCCATATGAAGAGCTGATTAGATTTTGGTTACAATTGGTCAACCGGAAGTACCATCATTTGAAGATTTTAACAGTTTTTCTTGAAAAAACTATGTTAAATATCATTTTTTCACATTTAATGTTATTATAAATATTAAAGAATATTTTATTCTCTATACGATTTGACTGCATTTTATACTTAATATTGAATGGCTATAGAGTTAAAAAATTATAAAGAAATTAAATTTCATAAAGTAGCTATAGCTATGAAAACAGATACTATTTTAAGAAAATTCTGATTGAAAGATGTCAGTGTCAAGTGAAATTGACATAGTGTGTGTCTTATAATTTTACTGGAAATATAGGATCTTTTGCTTTCTGTATGCGGAATTTGTATAAAATACATACAACTGCTTTAAGGTAATGTACAAGAAATAATAATAATAATAAATCTTTTATTTCTGCAGATACATTACACTGTATATAGAAAACGTCACAGAATAATAATTTAAGACATAAATTTTCTGTATGAAATTTGCATAAAATACATGCAGCTGCCGGAAGGTAATGTACAAGAAATAGAATATTTAGCAAGGTACTTTCCGTATGAAATTTGTACAAAATACATAGAACTGACGGAAGGTAATGTGCTGGTCACATCAGATTTTTTAATACATGAAAGTGTGAAAAAAGTGCTCTTTTTTAACGCTGCGGAGTGAAATAATGAAACGCTATGGCATTTTTTCACGCTATTATTGCAGACGTAAAAAAAATTTGTATGCAACTCGTGAAAAAAAGATATACTTGACTCACTTGTTACATAAATAACTATTTCCACATGTTCAATTGTTTTTTTATGATGTCACATTCAGTGTTATTTAAAATATTGTGCTTATATATAAATACATAGTTTCCTTTTGTTTCTAAAACTATTTATTTTTTTAAAATGTGAACAAATGTTTGAAATTTATCTTATTTACAGTTACTCAAATCATGGAAGTCATTGAAGTACCAGAGGATATTCTCTCTGTACTGAAGTGTAGCAAGTGCGAGTGGTTCCTATCCTGTGGCCCTGTGTACTTGTGTGCGGATGGCGGGGGTTTGTGCAACGCCTGCTACACGGTTGACCCGTCTGTGTCTGCCACCAGAAATACTCACTACGAGGCTGTCGGCAAGTTGTTACTGTTTCCCTGCAAGAACCAGGACGAGGGTTGCAAGGAGAAAGTTTCGTTCACCGACCCCGCTGTGCACGAAGAAGTGTGCAAGCACCGGCAGTACGTGTGTCCATTGGCTGGACCCTCTGCCTGTGACTGGTCAGGCACTTCTACTCTCATTCTTGATCACTGCCAAGAGCAACACCCTGATAGAGTGCTGGACAGTCCGACCACATTTACGCACGACATTACTAAGTCCATTACTGACACTTACCTACTTAAGGCATTTAATTTGCTCTTTCTTCTTTTTACCAAAGTTTGCGTTACATCTGGGAAAATTTATTATTCAGTGATGTATTTAGGGGATTATAGTGACGTAGAAAATTTTAAATATACATTAAATATTACGAGAGTAGATGAAACAGTGACAAAAAAAGGGCATGTTGTGCCGCAAGGGTGTTTAGCAATCCAAGAAGATTCATCATTGATAATAAATATTAACTATTTACTGGGTATATTGGGAGGGTTTAACGACACTACATTTACTGTGACAATGCAACAATTATTTGTAGGGAAAAAATGTTGTAAATGTAGTATGTTGTTGACAATAAAGGAATATCGTGATGCCGAGGGTTGGAAGTGTTTATATTGCGCTCCTCAGAAAATAAATATGTTCACCATCTGTACAAGCAATGGATGTACATATAAAACATTTCCTCGGAAAATATATAAACATTATTATTATTTCTTTGATCACGAGTGCCAATGTAAATTTTGTTTATGTTCTGTAAAAAATGCATTCCTACATTACGATCAGTTTCACACCAAACATGCTAACGGATCAACTTGGCGAGTTGGTGAAAAAACTGATGAAAAAGTTCTTTTCTCGTCAGATGCAGGAACGACAGTGTGTCATTATATTTGGGAAAACTCTTACTTTAATTTAAAAGTGTACATTCCAGTGTCAAATGAGCAGCTAAGCAACTTCCGTTGCAAAGTAAAAGTGACACAAGTGGTCACAGGTCACACACGCACATTTACTCCTGATGTTACATATGACAAGGACTACGACTGGTGCGTAAAAGTTTCAAAACATGATTTCAATGAGTGGTGTGACAGGTTTGATATATCTGTATCTGTTAATAAAATAATATAATGATCGTAGTTGATGATTGAATTTTGTGGAGTTGAAGGCTAAATTGATATAAACATTAACCTAACCTTAGAATTTAGTATAGTTTAAAAGTATAAATACCTATTTCAAGAACAATGTTCTCATTTTCAGTAGCAAATTTTATGCGAAACCGTATTAAGAGAATATAAAGAAATTAGGGTTACTCAACATGCCAACCGTGCCAAAGGTCCTAACAGCTCTTTCTCAGAGAGTGGTTTACATGTTGAATAATCTTAACTACTGCAATAAATTGTGAAAAATTGTCAAGCATCGGGATTCGAACCCGAGACACCTATCTTGCCGGGATAGTGCTCTAACCAACTAAGCTATTGGCTGCTCTCCTCTCGATGGCTGAACAATCTTTTACTTTTAAAGTCGTATAACTTTAAAAGTGAAAGATTGTTAAGCCATCGAGAGGAGAGCCTGAGTTGATTAGAGCACTATCCCGGCAAGATAGGTGTCTCGGATTCGAATCCCGATGACTGATGATGTTTATAGAAATAATTTCTAAGTTAAGATAAATATGTTTATGTTAACTTTTTCGTTTTCAAGTTTCAAATATACCAGTGCCTCTTTTTTTCCTGACCATAGGAAATATAATGGTAAATTATCAAATAGCTGTAATTTCTGCCCTATTTATTTTAGAACAAAAGTGTAAATACCAAAAAATGTTCAAAATTTAAGTCTAAAATTATTGTTCACATGCTTTTTGTTCGCAAGAGATTTGTAAAATAACAGTTGTAATTTTCTGAACATTTTTCGTATTTACATTTTTGCTCTTAAATAAATATGACAGAAATTACAACTATATTTTACCATTGTATTTTCTGTGACCCAGGAAAAAATTACACCCGATATGTATGTATTTTTTTAAAAAATTTGTTATCCTTTTTTTTACTAAGAATCATTGGTTTTTCGTCTCCCGTGTCCTCTTTTTGTGGCTTAGACCTCAGGTCACCCTCAGCTAAGCAACTTCCGCTTTAAAATAAAAGTGACACGGGTAGCAAATTCTCAAGGTTTAAATAAGAGTATAATTATTAATTGTATACCTACATTCGAGAAATCCAATTTTTTTCTACGTTTTGAAGAAGAATTAAAATATTTCATATTTTAATTTAGAGAATATAATTCATGAGTCACGTGACATGTTTTCCGCCAATCAACATTCAGAATCTCCCTAGTTACAAATCTATCACAGCGATGATAAAAAACAAACAAATAATCTCCTTATTTATATTCGTTACTAAGGGATTTCTTTTCTTTATTTGACATTGACAGTTAATTTTGACTATAAAAATGTGCGATAATCGTTGGGTTAATATCAACAACGATGAAAATAATAAGGCAATTGTCAGATTAACCATGTTGTAATACAATATATTATAAGTTAGGTTAGCAGCACACACAATGTGTCACAAAAATTCATTATATTCTCTCATTAAATATAAGCTCGTGATATGATTAATAATCGAAGATATTGCTCGTGAAACCGAAGCAGCACATTTCACTCGTCCTTCGGACTCGTGAAATCTGCAACTCGGTTTCACTCGAAAAATATCATCGATGATAATCATATCACTTGTTATATTACGTATGAATATGTATTTGGAACTCTGCAATAATCCTGCTTCTCGAAGTTTAACTTTGTTTTTAAAAATTGTGCTGCTATGGTTTTATTTTTCTCCGTTTTTAGTGTTATATGTAATGTAAAAATAAACTTTATAATTAAATGGATTATCCAATGATTAAATATAAGTTGTGTACAAAGCATTTAATTATAAAGGCGATCGCGCACTTGAGCGACGCGAAGAGCGGCGAAGCGAAGCTCGGTCAAGTTTTTTCATTTAGTATATTATGTGTATAATCGCCTCGTTGTTCGCAGCTCCAAAGTGCGCGTATACACATAATAATACATTGAATGAAAAAACTTCTCTTCGCCGCGCTTCGCTTCGGTCGCGTTGGCCTTAATTCTAGCTTATGTATTCTTAGATAATACTTTAGTTTTAAAATGGTCTAAATATATGCCATGTATTGTAAACGTTATGTCATGTCAAATTGGTTAATCAATAAAAAGTTTTTGTATAAATAATATCATTATTAACCCCTATGTATATCAAGGCCGTGAAATCACTCTTTAGCGTACCGAGAGAAAAATTGTCGCCGCAACCGTAAAAAAGATTAATTACAAATTTTATTAATTTTAAAAAGTCTATCCATCTACTTAGGGCTTGTAAACAGCTGCCGCCGTTTACCCTTCAACCGGACTCACCGAGCCGCAGTGTTTTACCACTGCCGTACTGCCAGTTGGATTTCAGCCATTGCTACATTTATTTAAGATGTATAAGTGGCCAACTAATAGCATCCCGAGTGTGATAAATAGAAGTAGCTGTATTTATTTTTTACGACAAATCACACATTGTCGGTCGACGGGAATCGAACGCACGGAACATGGTTCGGGTGACGTCACTGCGGGCTACGAGATGTGCGCTAGCCCGCTCAGCCACCAAGCCGACAATTTTAAATTTTAAAAAGTTTAATTCTAAATAGAAAGTTAGCTTTCAAGGTGGCTATGGGATTGACATTTGATATACAAAACTATACAATTCTCAAGTGTCAAAGTGATTGTTTGCCATAACAACGGACGCGAAATCCAATTTCGCGGCCTGTACTGCATATGCCAAAGGCTTATATATATATATATATATATATATATATATATATATATATATATATATATATATATATATATATATATATATATATGTCTAAATATTTTCAATAATTAAAATGAATAATAAGTTTCACCATGTAAGAGCTGACACAATAGGGGATTCCGATTAAGCGAATTTTAAGCGCCCCGTCGCGGTATTTTTATGAACTATGTGGACATACAAGTAACTGTCATCGTGCTGTCAAGTTGATAGCCTTGTGAAATTTGTGTTTTATATTAAAAATATGGGTATTAGGTACGCTTATGGCCTCTGTAAGAGTGATTACAAGAATAAATATAAAAAATATATGAGAGGAGTTAATTTTATGCCGTTTTCCAAGCCGATCTCATCTCATGGTTTATGCGTAACTACATCAAACTAAATGGTTTCGTGGAAGTAGTGGTATATGTGTCCGTAGTTAAATAGGTCTGAGATGGAAAATAGCCCCACTTTATATTTACATCAACTACCACACACGTATTACATGAAATTACCGCAGATACCCATTTACCTCCATCAATTCAGGGTAATATATTATCACTGAGTCCCGCATTCATATAATTGATTTCTGAAAACGTTGAAACATTTTGAGTTAGTATAAATCAGTAAATACCCAGTAACTAACCGAAACTAAAATCTTAAAATAAGATCGCCTTTTTTCAGACCACGACACTAACCATCTTTTCTAGGTTATTCACAGAATGATTCTCAATATTTTTCTTTTTTAAATTCGCTCCTGGCACAAACTCTGCACTAAAAAATTTTTATCTTCATCATTAACCGAATACATGTCAACAGAAAATGTCTACTTGTCCACATAGTTCAAGATTTCACCGCAAATGGCGCACTTTGTGACGTCACGATCGGAATCCCCAATTAAAGAATACATTGGGGACTTATACAATTCAAACTTTTTGGACGCCATCTAGTGAGTAAAAAAGTAATTAATAAGTAGTTATGTAGTGAGCAAGATTTAGCACTTCAGTTTGACATTTATCATGTGATCCAGCACGTGATCAAAACACTGTTAACCGCTTTGAAAGGAAACGTAAACATGTCAGACTGAACACATTTTTATATAATTATTTAAGTATATGATCGACTCAGTGCATACCTTGCAATTAATTCATGTTTATTTCCACTTTTCTTCAAACTCCGGCATTCTAACCATCTTTTCAACTGTAAGACTGAATGGTTTTCAATGTTTTTAAACACAAATCGTGCCCCCGGTACATCATCTTGTGTTAAACACATTATTTATTTGTCAACATGGTTTTTAGTGATATTTCTAATTCAAGAATCACTACACTATAGTACAAGAGATAATTAATAACAGGCACTACACAAAATAACATAACCAAAGTTTGCTGACTAAATAACAAACAACTTGTAGGATCAACGAGGCGAAGTGCTGAAGGGGAGAGCATGTGATTGACTCGGCCATGGTATATCACCTCGCCTTCTCTAAAAATTTGTTGTCCTTTTCTAAATTGTGTGGAGGGAGGTCCGCCGCCGATCCGCCGCGGGTGACGTCAAATTTATAAGTCCCCATTAGCTATATCCCCATCGAACATAAGAGAATCGGATCGTGCTAAAAATCACATATCGAGATTAACAATATCATCACATAATAAATTTGAATTAATTAAATAAATATTCTTAAAAAGAAAATATTGACAAATTAATAATAGACAATACATGCAAAGGAAATTAATACAATTGCCAGCATTCCATAACCATAACACAACTATGATCCAAAGTTTATAAAGAAAATATTAAATATTCATATACGAGTAAACTACATATAAAATAACAAAAGTATTTAATATCAATTTCCAAATATCAGCAAAAAATTATTTTGAAAAGTTTTATTTTAGAAGCTGTAAGAAAAATTTAAAAACCAGGGTTATTTTGAAACAAGGGCGGATTCAGCAGTTTCTAGTGGGAAGGGTATTGATCAAATTAAAAAATAAAATATGTAATGATTGCTGGTAAGTTTTTTTATGATTTTGATTAAAATACATAAAGACATTCGATAATAATAAATAAACAGAAATACGGTACAACAAAAAAAATAAAAATTCTTAAACGTTTGAAACATGTTAGATCACAAAATCAGTTTTCTTTTTACTTCCTTGTACAAAGTAAAGGAAGTATTGTATACGCGAAAAATTTCAGTTTTCAGATTTCAACGGAAATATCTATTTTGACCATCCATTCTGACTAATTTTGTCGTGACGTCTGTACGTACCTACGTACGTATCTCGCATAACTCAAAAACGGTAAGCCGTAGAAAGTTGAAATTTTGTATTTAGGACTTCTATAACATCTAGTTGCGCACCTCCCTTTTTGGTCATTACTTAATTTCCAGAAATGGTACTTTATTTGAAGCCTATAATACATTTTAATGAAAAACTATATTAAAATATAATCTAAAACTTTTCAAATTTGGTATATAAGACTTTTATATTAATTGGAATAACATAGCAGATTTTGGTTAAAACAGGCTAACCGGAAGTGATATATTACCTGAAGTTGTTAACAGTTTTTCTTGAATAAAATGGTTTCATTTTGATTTTAGAAATAAATGCTTCAAATAACAGTTTTAGAGAATTAAATTCTGCGTCTAGCACATCAAGTATTTTTAAATTAACCCATTGTATAAGCGAGATATATAAATTTAAACTTATATACTTTTTGGTTTTTGTAATGAAACTCGCTATGGATTAGGACAAAAATATATAACGGCTCGAGTTTCACCGAATTGAGTAAAATTTTGGCTGAAATAGACCAGGAAAACTATTAAATCTTCACTATTTTGGCGTGTAATTGGTACAACCATCTGTTACACTTTACGGGAAACATCTTCCCATCTAGTGACAAAATGTTCGACTATGAACCTTTTTCTAAATTCTTGACACTGGAAAAAGGCGCAAAAAGAATCATTTTTCTACAATTAATTACCTATTCAAATATAATTTGTCTTAATATGATTACAAATTGATTACTATATGCAGCTCCGTCCTTTGGATTTTGGGGCCCCGGGCATAAATATGGAGTGGTGCCCCCCACTACCTCCACCACTAGTTTTAATCCGGCCAGAGGTGCGGATCTATTTGGTTACAAATGTCTCACCGCTATCCCGTTAAAAAAAAACGATCAAACAGCGAGACGTTTGGAAATTTTGTACGCTTCATTGCAAAAGTAAGGTTTAGCTTTATGTAAAAACTTGCATCACATGTCGATCTCTCAGTCTATTTTATTAATGCATAAGCTATAAATTGTATTGTAATTAAAATAAGGAAGCTCGTAGCAGGACCCCATTAACCTCGGGGCCCAGGGCATACGCCCGACTGATCGAACTTAGCGACGCTACTGACTATATGATGCTATAACTGTACGGTCCAGTGGCGGCTTCTTAGGGTAGACAGGTGAGGCAGTGCCGCACCAGAAAAGAAATAAAGCTGTAAATAATGTAAAGTAGTATATAAATTAAATTTAAACTTATTCCATTAATGCTTGTCTTTATAAATATTAAAAGAATAATTTAAGCCACCCCATAACTAATCTGTAATGCTGTTCACCTAATTTACACCCTTTGAAGTGCTTCTTGAATATTGCCTAATGTTCTTGATTCACACATTCGCTAGACAACGCTGTTCGAGGCAGTGCTTCAAAATGCAAAATGCAATGAGAGGATAAAAAATAGTTATTTTACTTTCCACACGGCCCTATAGAGGCCGAAACCGTACGTGAATACAATCAAACGCGGCATGCTGACAAATTTTGTAAATAAGTTCATGACATCTACTGCACATGTTGCAAGCCAGATTAAATAATATTTACGATATAAACATAACATAACCTGTCTAGCATTTTTATTATAATAGGCCCTGGTTTGCGACTTTGATACGTATGGCAGTAAGTATTTAATTCTTTTATTTTTCTCGTAGTTTTTATAGTTTACCTACGTAGGGTTATTGTATTTTGAATTTTAGTTGAAAACAAAACAAGTAATGGCTTCGACTGGGACTTTAAAAGATAAGAACTTCGGATTAAATGATAATAATATAAGGAATAATTCTGAAGATATTATTTTTTTAATTAACATAAATCCATTTCATCTACTGTCTTATGAAGATAAACTGTTTGTCAAAGAATTAAATGCTTTGTTCTGATCTTAGTACATCATTAATAAATATTGGAGAACGAGGCAAGATGCAACTAACACCTGCTATGATAAATATAACTGGCTTGTCGTCAGTAAAGTACTTAATAAATTATTTTGTTGGCCGTGCATACATTTTACTAGTACTCCTAACATACGTAAAGATCACATTGCTTCAACCTGTAAATTAGTACTTTTAAGGAATGGGAGTGTTTGGTGCCCATTGTGCGAATTAATGGCAGCACTGGACTAGCATATTTTCTGGAAGTGTGTAGTGAAATACGTACACGTAGTATAGCGCGCTAGAATAAAGTGTAATTAAATTTGCAGAATTTGTTAAGAAAATTGATAGTTCGCGCCAACACTAGTAAATAAAAATGCGTTCTGTTGTGTTTGTAAAAGTAAAACAAACTTGCATGCGAAAGATAGAATAGAAAGAAAGTTATGGTTATACGAATTAAAATTAAAAAAATATGCTCCAAACTCGACGTTTGTTTGCTCTCAGCATTTTGAGAAAACAGATTTCCTCACAGAAAGTTATGATACTGGTAAGACTTTCGTGAGGCTTATAAATATCTAAAACTTGTTTATGTTAATTATTTGTAAATCAAATTTTCATGAATACAAGGAGAATTTTGAGAAGAGGTGCAGTGCCAATAATATTTTCCCCGAAGTACAAAACAAAAAAAATCAATTAAATTTCACCTTACATAGTCAAAACAAAATGACCTGGCTGTTAATTAAATGACTTTTTCTTCCTCTTACATTCGCACCACGGCATCTTCATGCAGTTTTCAGCGTTTCTAATTTCCACAAATTATAATTATCTTTATCCGACATTCTCACAAAATTTAAATAACATCACAACAAAACTTCGTACATAAACGAACGAAGATGCAAAATGAACTATTACAAACTAATTAAAGTGAAAAGATAATATTCAACAATAATATATTTATTCAAATTAATATTATTTATGAACTAAATATACAATATATATTAAATAGTTCACATGTTATAAAGTTACAACTTTGATGATACCAATTCAAATATTCCCGGGCGTAGGTCGCTAGTCCGTTGCTACCATCTACGATAAGCTTTGCCCAAACGCTCCCATTGATAGAGCAAGAAAAATTGAAATTCAAAATTTTAATTCGAAGGTGGAAGAAATGTTTTGTGGTCTGGCAATTTATTTTTGTACATGAAAGGGGAAAAACATGCAGCTGCACATCCCTTAAAAAATATAACTTTCAATTATAAGGCATTTGACCTTGAATGAAAAGAACTTTCGCCTGCGGTGCATGTTTTCTCTAGTTTTGGTGCACGAGCCGCCACTGGTACGGTCAAGTTATATGTATATTTGAAATAGAAAGAATTTTAGTAAATTTTAATTCAATTAATAACAAAATTTCTTGATTCTGTCACATTTTTTTTATCATATCTGAAATCAAATATAATAAGGCAGTGGCCAGTGGGAGGGATAATTTTGATTATCCCCCATAACGTTTGAAGGCCAAAGCATGCGCATTGGTACCGACGGCCCCGAACAAAAAGTATCAAATTAGGTGAACTGCATTACAAATTAGTTATGGTTGTGGCTTAAATTATTCTTTTGATATTTCTAAAGTGAAGCATTAACGGAAAAGGTTGAAATTTAATTTATGTACTAATTTACAATATTTATATAATTTCTTTTCTAATGAGGCACTGCCTCATCTGCCTACCCTGACAAGTCGCCACTGGATTTCTTGTCTCTCTTCATCGAGTTCGCTGAAATGACGGGTATCAGCAGTATATATCTAATAGGTATATGATTGCGTGAGTATTTTGGTTCAGTGAATAGTCAATGGTATGATCTCTAACTCTAACCCACTGTTTACCAGTACGAAAAGTATGTTGTTACATTTGTGCTACTCCATCGGTAAATCACAAATGGCACTTTACTTAAAGTTCTAGATTCTTTTTTTAAATTATACCAACGTGAATGTACAGATACAAAAATACTTTTAGACAAGACAACTAAAATGCCACATGTGTATTGATGGTGGTAGCTCTGTAATGTGTAATGTAAAGTTAATAAAATAAGAAAATCGTCTATGTTACACACTGATTGCGGTGTGTAAAGTGCTAACTTTATATATAAAGTATAAAAAAATATATATGGTCGTAATTAAATAAATGTGGCAAGAGAAATAATCACATTTCGTATATGATTTGAAAGTAACAAGTAACTGCTACTAGCATTTTATTACTTCTTACACTGTCCAATCCATTTTTCTCCATCTAAATTTAGTAAAATTTCATCAATACGGTCGGATTCAAATCAATTTTTACATCTGCAAGTAAATAGTTTTAAATAAATATTTGTTATAGTACTCGCAATAACTGCGTATTTGAATATTTTGCAAGACACACTAATCTTAATTTTATAAGAACACCTTTCTTCTAGTTTTCTTTTATCCTCTGCATTCAAGCCACCTTCTCAATTCAATTATCGAATGATCTTCAACATTATTGTTTCTAAATTAGACAATTGGTACTTGCAATAGGGTATTCTCTGAGGACTGCCAATATTAAAAATTTATATAAAATATTAGTGTTGATCGGTAAACAAGCGGGAAAAAACAAAAAAAAAACATTATAAATTGATTGTTGTAAAAGATATAAAGCATTTAAATTTTGCTGATGTACTACATGACCTTCCAATGGGAGACCAGTTGAAATCCCTACTCCATGTTCGAATGCGATAAGAGGCCGCATGAACCACTGATAGCCCACCGCTGCTACTGTACAACTAGTACGTCACTATCACGTGACACAACAAAACCAAATTTTAAAAATTAATATCTCGCTTATTAAAATGAATATTTAACTCGGGTTTTCATAGGTACTCTTAGATACACCTGTTCTTTAAGAAAAAAATATAAAAAAATATGAGAGAATATCCTATTGCTCGCTTTAAAAAATAATTTTGAACAAAAATCTCACTTATAATATATACGTATAGTTCAAGAATTTACCACAAGTGGCACTGGTGTAGCTAATTGTATTCTTTAATTGTGTCAGCTCTTACATGGTGAAACTTATTATTCATTTTAATTATTGAAAATATTTAGACATGGGGATATGTAAAAAAAGTGAAAAACATGGGCAACGAGCAATGACAGTTCCAAAACACTATCATTCAATCCATGCAGTACTTAAAGGGTTCATTTGAAGTTATAAACAGACAGATACTATGATACTAATAAAAAAAAAGAAATGTATGGCTTTACTGGTGTTATACTAAATTGGTTGTAAATTATTTAAGTAACAGAACACAAAAGGTTAAATGTAACAATAAAATATCTCAACAATTGAAAGCGTACACGGTGTTCCTCAGGGAAGGATATTAGGGCCTTTATTTTTCATTTTATACATCAATGATGTTCAACATTTTTTTTTAGTTTTGTCAGTTCCATTTGTTCGCTGATATGGAATGATGAAATGATGAATAAGTTAAATACAAACCTTGACAAATTAGATGAGTGGTTAAATATAAATAAACTTAAATTAAATATTGACAAAACGAAAGGAATGGTACTGGGTACTGATAAAAAATACAAAATATTATCAATGATGATTTGCAAATTAAAAATGGCAAACAAATAGAAACTGTAAAGAAACATAAATATTTGGGAACTATATTAACTATAGTATCTTGAACATGGATGATGAGAATTATGTATGTAAGAAAATTTCTAAAAAACTTTATTTTCTAAATAGATGCAGTAAAGATTTATCTCAAAAAATCTGACGTGGCCAGCACATTACCTTCCGTTAGTTAGTGACATCTACAGATTGCTTCCATAAACTAACCCACACTGTGATGGCTTGGTCGACTATGTAGTCTGTGATATAGGAGACATATTGTATATACAAATTGAAATTTTGAATATTTAAAATAAAAGAAATAAGAGAATTGAATACACACATATTTTAAATAATCAAAAAACAAAAAGTCAATCGCACTTGACATTCACATCTGTCTAGTAGAATTTTTTAAATTATATTAGCTGTTTCCAATGTTACTGCATAGTTTGCTGCATTATGAAATTTAATATGAAGTATAAAATGTATTCAAATCGTATAGAGAATAAAATATTTTTTAATATTTATAATAACAATAAATGTGAAAAAATGATATTTAACAACGTTTTTTTTTAAAAATAAACTGTTAAAATCTTCAAATGAGAGTACTTCCGGTCGACCAATTATAACCAATCAGGTCTTCATATGGATGTAACGAGGAGGAATAGGAAAGAATTATATTTTTAGTTCCTTGTAAGAAGTAAAGGAAGTATTGTAATCGCGAAAAATTTCGGTTTTCAGATTTCAACGGAAATATCCATTTTGAAAATCCCTGAATCCATTTTGACTATAATTTCGTCGTGATGTCTGTACGTATCTCACATAACTCAAAAACGGTAAGCCGTAGAAAGATGAAATTTTGTATTTAGGACTGCTATAACATCTAGTTGTGCACCTTCCTTTTTGGTCATCACATAATTTCCAGAAATGGTACTTTATTTGAAGCCTATAATAGTTTTTAATGAAAAACTATTTTAAAATATAATCCAAAACTTATCAAATTTGGTATATAAGACTTTTATGTCCATTGGAATAACATAGTAGATTTTGGTTAAAACAGGCTAACTGGAAGTGATATATTACCTGTAGTTGTTACCGGTTTTTCTTGAATAAAATGGTTTCATTTTGAATTTAGAAATAAATGCTTCAAATAAGAGTTTTAGAGAATTAAATTCTGCGTCTAGCACATCAATTATTATTAAATTAGCCCTTTGTATAAGCAAGATATGTAAATTTAAAACTTATATACTTTTTGGTTTTTGTAATGAAGCTTGCTATGGATTAGGACAAAAAATAACAAAAAAATAAAAAATTGCACGTATTTGACGTAATTTGACATTAACATCTATTTTTTATTTTTTCGTTATTTTTTGTCCTAATCCATAGCAAGCTTCATTACAAAAACCAAAAAGTATATAAGTTTTAAATATACATATCTCGCTTATACAAAGGGCTAATTTAATAATACTTGATGTGCTAGACGCAGAATTTAATTCTCTAAAACTTTTATTTGAAGCATTTATTTCTAACATCAAAATGAAACCATTTTATTCAAGAAAAACTGTTAACAACTTCAGGTAATATATGACTTCCGGTTAGCTTGTTTTAATCAAAATCTGCTAGGTTATTTCAATTGATATAAAAGTCTTATATACCAAATTTGAGACGTTCTCGCATAACTCAAAAACGGTAAGCCGTAGAAACTTGAAATTTTGTATTTAGGACTTCTATAACATCTAGTTGTGTACCTTCCTTTTTGGTCATTACATAATTTCCAGAATGGTACTTTATTTGAAGCCTATAATAGATTTTAATGAAAAACTATATTAAAATATAATCCAAAACTTTTCAAATTTAGTATATAAGACTATTATATCAATTGTAATAACATAGCAGAATTTGGTTAAAACATGCTAACCGGAAGTGATATATTACCTGAAGTTGTTAACAGTTTTTCTTGAAAAAAATGGTTTCATTTGGATTTTAGAAATAAATGCTTCAAATAAGAGTTATAGAGAGTTAAATTCTGCGTCCAGCACATCAAGTATTATTAAATTAGCCCTTTGTATAAGCGAGATATATAAATTTAAAACATATACTTTTTGGTTTTTGTAATGAAGCTTGCTATGGATTAGGACAAAAAATAACAAAAAAATAAATATAGATGTTAATGTCAAATTACGTCAAATACGTGCAATTTTATAATTAAGTCTGTACTTCATATTAGTCTTGCGTACAAGGAAGTCGTGTGGTATCCACATCAGATTTTGGCTAAATTGCAGTTTATCCAGGATTCAAGAATTTTATATTAATGGTTACATATACTTGGTAAAGCATTAAAAACACTAAATACCGCTAAAAATTGGGTGCGGAAAGCTATATTTATAGAGATTTTGGCATTTTTTCTGAAAAAAATTAGGTTAGATGTACTACATATATTTCCATATTTAAGTAGATACTTACGCTTTCATACGAATAATACTGTTTCAATTAATGTATATTTACAAAATTATGTCTTATTTTCCTTTTTATACTTCGTTTTATAACATTTTTTATTTATAATTTTGCGTTCATCGGTCAAGGTATTGTAAACTAACATGAAGATAGTGGACCGAGCGATGTTGAAATACGTGTGTTAGGTATTATTTTTGCCAGGATTTATTAAAAAAAAAATTCTTAAAACATTACTGTGCATTAGGTATTGTTTTTGTCGGGATTTTTTTTAAAATATTTTTCCAAAAATATATATAAATACCTGTTTCCGCGCTCCAATTTTATGTTTCCTTATTATATTTTAGCTAAAATAAGACATTACAACAAAAAAAAAATGCAATTTCTACTATTCTGGATAAACTGCAATCCAGCCCAGGGGCCCGATTCTTGAAATTTTTCGCATACGTAAGTGGGAGATCCAGCCCAGGGGCCCGATTCTTGAAATTTTTCGCATACGTAAGTGGGAGAGATGCGCATGCGAACTGCATATTGGTATTCTTGAAACGAAATCGTGTGGTCGTAGGCGAATATTCCGTGCGCAATTACATCGCATGGGTATGAATAACTTGAAAGTATCATTCGCACACGAAACTGTGTCTGTCACTGTTACTTGTGTTTGGTGTATCAGTACTTAGATCATATAAATCAAATAATGTTTTTATATAATTCCGGGTACGTTTTATGATCTTATAATGGCGCCAATTATAAATCTAGAATCTCCATACACTTGAGTATCGTTATAATGTTATACAAATGTGTGCTCGTGCATTCATAGAACGATGCAATGGATTGTTAGAAAGGAATTTTAGGTGCCTCTTAACGAGCTTTGCATTCCAAATCTGAAATGGTTAGCAAAATTAGAGTATTATTGGGATTTTCAAGTATCAAGAGATGGCGCTGATCGCATTAAACACTGGTACATTTTTTGTTGACGTATGTCAGCGGAGCATTTCTGTCAATTATATTTCTTTAGTTTTCGTATTATTTTCTCATTTATTAGTATTTTTTATTTATAATTCATGTATGTATAATAGAGTTTATGTAGTCATATAGTTGTAGTTTCATGTAAATGTCAAATGTGTACCACTGTTTGTAGTTCTAATAGTCGCCACTAGTTAGCGTTTTCTTATTTGAAAATCCCAATTACATAACACTTGCATATTAATATTGCCATATTATATACGTATATACTGTAAACTAAGAAAAATAATACCTACTATATCAAATATATTATGTATATATAATAAATTTTGAATATTAAAATTACAACACTTATGGCTTATGACAGCGTCGTTGACAGCTACGGCTGACAGCTTTGGTTGACAGGTTGACAGTGACAGTTAAAAAACAATTATATGATGAAGCATTCACGTGGTACAAATGTTTCGTTTAGATTGGCTGCTACAAACTATGTTCGCTTGCTTTCGAGAATCGTATGCCTAAGCTTCGGCCGAGTTTTGTTTGGTATTCAAGAATACCACTCATACGTACAGTACTGTTCGTACACGAAACTAACTAGACGAATTTTGTCGCGTGTGGAAAATTTCACATGATTTCAAGAATCGGGCCCCAGATATTTTGTAATTGTTTAGCTTATGCTAAATAAAGTTATTATTATGTTGCTCTCATATTTCTGATATCGGTGAAGAGCGCGGGTGTTTGGAACATCGTTGTGGTTTAGATGTTTAGAACCTTAGTTGTGTGAAATTACGGTACCAGAAGTTATCAAGCAATGATAGTTACTGGTATGCATTTATAATTTTTATACAAAATATCCATGAAATAAACTATTTTAATTATATCCCTACTTACAAGTAAAACCAAAAAGCAAGTAGCTCCAAGCTCCAGTAAATCTTTAGCTAGCGACACAAACGTAGGAGCTGCAGCAGCAGCTTCATCAGATGGGTTAAATGAGCGTTGACGCTGGCAAAGCGTCTCTTGCCGTCGCTGCGCCCGAGAATGCGTTCATTCGTATCTACCTGTGATCAGCGTTGTGCGCCAATTATCTATACACGCGCTACTAATTAGCATCTAGATAACGCGCCTCACTGGGACACGGCCATCTGCATGCGCCCAAGTTCTTCGTCTCATGCTATTTTGTTCTACGACAATTTACTTTGGATTTGGATGTTACTTGAAAGCTTTGTTTGTGTTATCAGCGCCGCTCGTGACTCTTGATTGTCGAGTAAGGCTGGTTACACACTGGGCGGTTTTTACCGCGGCGGTAAATTGGCCGTCGCCGCCTACAGAATTTTATGTGTTTACACAATAAGCGGTAAAAGCACCGCCGCTTATTAGCGGCAACAGTGCAGCCGTTCGACTTGGTGACTTGATCGTTAATATACCTTAATTTGACTTATTTGTATTTTGCTTTACCAATTGACAAGTTATTTAATTGGGTAAATTTAATATGAACCGCCAAGAAATTCTCGCTTTATGGTTATACCGTCGACGGAGAAATAGGAAAAGAAAAAATCGTGTTTTTTGGTTCTTTCTAATACCAAGGCACACCTCTTTCCAAGCAGCCTTGGTAGCTTCTCGATCTTTAAAACTTTCTAGTGATTTATCCCATAACATAGGTCTCTCAACAACCAATGAAATCAGAAGATCGTTATCTACGTCACTCATTTTTCGATTTTGTACTCTTTTCAAAATAAAAATGTGTACTACCAACACGTGTAAGCGGCCAGAAATTCGCTGAGTGTGTAAGCGCCCATTTGGTCACATGTGCCACTGTCTAAGCGGCGACGGCAAAACTACCGTCAGCGCCAGTGGTAGTAGGCGGCAGCATAGCTACCGCCAACGGCAAATCTACCGCGCGGCTTTTCTGCCGCCCAGTGTGCAAACTCCCATTTGATTCTTCGTACTACTGAAGGAACGACGGCGACGGTCAATTTACCGCCGCGGTAAAAACCGCCTAGTGTGTAACCAGCCTAACTAACAACGACGCCAAAACGGTTGCGGCGATAACTATTAGAAAAGTTCAAGGCTTCAAATTGGCGAAAAAATTCAAAGTGGGTGACGTCTGGCGGCGGATTTGTGAACTAGAGGAATAAGGAAACGTTGATAGCATACATTATAACGTATCTAATTTTAAACAGTTTTAATTTATATTTGTTGTTAAAGAAAGAAGAAAGTGAGATATATAGTGTATATTACATTTTCAGGTTAAAATAATGATCAGTAAATGCCATAGATACTGCTCAGTGCCATAATGCAGTAATTACAAGTCAAAAAGTGTAAGTTTACACTATATTCCAAGTGACAAAATATATTTAAAACAGGATCCCAAAATTCTTATAATTTTATAGCCAAACTATATTGTTTATCTTCCTTTTTAATACGTTTTCCCCTACTTGTTCCAAATAAATTAATAGCATAATAATAATAATAATAATAATAATAATAATAATAATAATAATAATAATAATAATAATAATAATAATAATAATAAGTTTTGATGTAAAACAATAAATATAGTTTTGATTTTTACTATCCTGTTTATATGCAAGATGCAACAAAACTGCAACAATATTTGCATTTGCCTCCCAATTCTGCTCTACAACTAAATTTGCTTTCCAGTAATTTATATTCTCATTTAATAAAATTTCTATCATATGAGGATCTCGATTCAAATGACTGGTTTTTAAACAAGATCCCAGTATTGTACCTGGTCCAAAATCTTTTATTCCATCAAAGAAATACATAATTGCGTAGGCTTCCACAGTCTGAGTCATGAGAAATATTCGTTTTCCGGGAATGGACTGTGTCATATTTTGAGTCAGAGCTCAACGTTTCGCCCGCAGTCGTATGGGGCATCTTCAGGAGCAAGGGGGATAGTACTGTCTTAAACAAGGTTACCCGACGTGTCAACCACGCTAGAGGCCGAGTTTAAGCAACAAGAGGGGGAGACTCAGTTTAGAAGGTTACCCGACGTGTAAACCACGCTAGAGGCCAAATAAACACAGTCCATTCCCGGAAAACGAATATTTCTCAAAGAAATACATATCCAGCCTTAAAAACTGCTTCGTCTTCCTTTATAGGATGTGCAGAAGCAGTGTATTAAAAAATATAACTTAACTTTATGTTAATTTTCTCCATATTAAATACTTTGCACTTTGAAATGCATATTGCCAGCAATAAGGAATGAGAGAACACTCCTTATTCCTCCGCCATTTTACTATCGGCCTGCCATTTATAGACGCTGAAAATGCGTCTAAGTATAGCGATGACACAATCGCGCTAGCAGCAAGGCTACGTAAACAAACAAGCCGCGACGTGTTTAATTACTTCCGGTCGCGTGAACCTTTTGTGTTCATTGTTATTATACGGTCAAATATTCTAGAGCTCTCTGGAAGTTAATGGCAGCTGTGTAAAAGGGACGCAGCTATGCTCGGGAGTTAGTTACATAGGGAGAGTCATATAGAGACATTCACATGGAGTGTTAGAGAATAAAGTGTTAGGAGAAGCACAGCAGTGTAGTGTCGAGTAGGTAAAGTCCGTGCGTTTAGAGAAAAAACAAATCAGCGCAGTAGGAGTTGTATTACCCAACCTACAAATGTTGACTATTACTACTCGCTTAAAAAACATTTAACTGAATAATATTTAAATGTTATTAATTTTAATATTATTATCATTTACGATACATAAAATTCATAAACAAGTATACATATAATTATTACTCGCACAAAAGACGTATGATTGAATATCTTTGTCCATATTTATATCTATAACCTATACGTAACAAACAGCTGCTACCTGTCACAATATCGTACCATCCCTACTTACACAAGTTGGACTCGCCTGGGTGAATTTTGGCGTGTGCGCCGGTTTTTTCTCTGAACGCACGGATTCTACTCGGGAAGTTACTGGTAAACTGGGGTAGCTGTGGATGTGAATACTCGGTAGTGTTGACGAGCTAAAGTATACGAGGATAGTAACGGCGAGTCGGAAAGTTACTGGTATACCGGGATGGCTGTGAAAGAGTATTTGTATTTATGCTAAAGAAATGAATGCAAAAAAAATATTAAAAAGTAACATCTCTAATTTCCCTGTTTGAATAATAAGTTACTTCATAAATCATTAAAAAATGTGAATTTAAATTTTACCCAAGTATTTATTTACTACGGAAGAAAACTAAGGTAATTCTTCTTTTTTCAAATTATACATTAATTTAAAATATTTTTAAAATGTACGCAATATCGTAGGTTGAATTTGAAGGAGTAAATTTCTAGTGCTGACAGAAGACACAGATATAAATGTAGCAAGTAATGGGTCCGGCTAAATGACACATTTCGAAGTAATGTCTAGCGGTTAGGTATGTGTGTGCAGTGAGCAAGACACAAAATAGAGAAAAGAAAAGTGATGTGATGACGTGAAGCTGTAATTATGGATTTGTGATTTTTGTTCAGATAAGAAGTTATGTTTTTTATCAATGTTTTTAATTTGTGAAGTGTTATAATTGGTCTTCGTAGAACTTAATGTTAAAGGGTAAAACGTAATTTAGTGTCGCCAGATGTTTGTTGCGAAGTAATAAATAATCTTAATATTATGTCATTTAGATAATTTTGTTACAATTTATATTTTATTATATCTCATTGAAATTGAAACCATTTTTATACTATTGCAATATTCAAATACATGTACTCAAATATGTAAAAATTTCAATACTGATGTATCATTCAAATTTAGATGGTTATTTCCGTGGATATACCTATTAATCTGTTACCTATTAAAGAAAACCAAAAATATAACCAATAGTGAATAGGTTGAGATAGATTCGGTTAGATTTGTTTCAATTATGTTCGGCCGTAGTGTAGTTTTCAAAATTCTGTTTATATATGTCTCTCTTTTATTATTTGGAGGTAAACTACGGCCCGCTTAATTACCAGTTGCTCATTGGCTAGGGGAGAGTGGGGGCAAGACGACTAACGGAGCAAGACAACGAATTAATTTTTTTTGACAGATTAGTAGGTATGAGTAAAGTGACTGAGCGAGAATAGTCTATTCCGAAATTGAACTAGAGTAACCGCAGTAATTTTTTTCAGCAACCGGTGGAATAATAATAATAATTTTATTCCATCGACATATATATGTACATTAAAAAAACAATAATAATGACAATATAATAATAATAAAAAAATAAAAATGAGACTTCATTATGAACTGCTCAGATATTCATTTAACGAGTAATACGTTTTATCCAAAAGAAAGCTTTTAAGTAGTTTTAAATTTACTTTTGCTTTTCTCTTCTCTAATATTTTTTGGCAACTTGTGAAATATATTTATACCTTGTATTTGCGGTGTATTTTTCAAAGAACTATGCTTCACTGTAGGTATATATGTAAAATAAATCTTTTTGTCTAGTGTTAAAAGAATGTATGTCTGCATTTGTTTTAAAATCGTTTTTATTGTTATGTACGAATAGGGAAACTTCAAAAATATACAGAGAAGTTAGAGTGAGTATATTTAAGTTTTTAAAAATTTGTCTACACGAATCTCTGCGAGAGATGCCCGCTATCGTTCGGACTACCCGTGTCTGGATGATGAATACATCATATGCCGAGGATGAGGCACCCCAAAAACATGCTATATCTTAATTTGGATTCTACTTGTGCATAGTCCAATATTACGAGCTGTTCTTTTGCTATAAAATCTTTCAGATGCCAGAAGTGGTGGCATATGGAACTTAATTTGGATAATAGTTTTTCTAAATGATATTTCCCCTCTAGTTTCACTGAAATTGTAGCCGAGGAAATTTTCGTTCTTTGATTTTTCAATTACATGTCCATTTATTCAGAGATTTAGATCTAATTCTTTTCTGCACTGTGGAAAATGAAATCTTATGTAATGAGTTTTATTTAGATTAAAATATAGTTCGTTACAACAAAACCAGTCTGACAGACTATTTAAAATATATTCGCATTTTTGCTGCAACAAGTATTGATTGACATCTGATATAATTATAGATGAATCATCCGCATACAACGTAATATGACATTCATCTCCAAAAACTAATGGCAGGTCATTTACATACAGCGCAAATAATATAGGTGAAATCACGCTACCTTGAGGTAATCCTACATTACTTATTAAAGTAGAAGAATTTACTTATCCTCGTAGTTTGTAACTGAGACATACTGTTTACGATTGTCTAGAAAACATTTAATCCATTACATAGGCGCCGACTACATGGGGGTATCGGGGCTTTTCCTTGGGGCAATGTCCCCAAAGAGACTTTTCCCTTAGCGCAGCAATTTTTTTAAATCAATAAAACTTTTATTTAATGTACGAGTAAAATAAAAAATATATAATTAATGTAATATTAATTACAGGGTGTAAATCAAAAAACGGGTCATAGGCGTTGTTTAACATGGGAAATTAGTTTTTCTTTACGCAAAAGTTACCAAATTATTTTATTTAAAAATACTTCAAGCAAATTATAGAGATTTAAATTCTGCATCTAAATAATATAAAACGATTGTTCTTGTTCTTCAGGAAGGGAAAAAATCAATTATAAAGTTACTGTTTTCATGAGCTTTTAACTAGACAGCTCAGGATTATGAAAAGTAACAAACAATTTCCTTGTATTTAACAGTCAATTCATATTTAAAAATTAAATTAGAGTAGGAACTAATACAAAATACAAAAAGTATACCTTGTTTCATTTAAGCCATTCAGTATTGCAGAGAATAGGGAATAGTTTTGACCTTTCTGTTTGGCTAAAATTGAAGACAAGGGACAAGTTTACCCATTTCGGTTGCTTAAAACTGGCGCTGATATGAGCACATCTGCTGAATGGCTTAAACGGAACAGAGTATAAACTGTTTTAAAACTAACACAATTGTTTATTATTTGTCATAGTCCATGGCTGCCTAGAGAAAAAATTCATTTAAAGAGTAACTTTATAATTAATTTATTCCCTTACATGACGAGCTATAGAATAATCTTTTTATTCGATTTAGATCACTATAACTTTAATTTGAAGTATTTTTTGCATAAAATAATTTGATAACGTTTGCGCAAAGAATAACTGATATCCCATGTTAAAGGCCTTTTGAATTACACTCTGTACATTGGAGATAATAAAATTAATTTAAAATAATTTCCATTGAAAACTAGCTATTTTTTCTTTATCCCTTTCCAGTATTTTTTTTTTGTAATGTATTAATGGTTAATTTTATGGTTTGATTTTGTTCAATAATT
Organism: Harpalus rubripes; assembly: GCA_963082715.1. NCBI lineage: Eukaryota > Metazoa > Arthropoda > Insecta > Coleoptera > Carabidae > Harpalus > Harpalus rubripes. The sequence goes on from OY720452.1 coordinate 17,472,580, forward strand.
AAAACTTGTGCTCTCAAGGAAATTTGGAAAGTCGGCACCCGTTGTGGAATATGGGAACACGGTTACTGAAGGTTTGGTCATTTTTTCGTTACCAGCGCAAAGCGCAACCATGCTTCGTCTTCGGTTACGGCTGGTAATTTGCAAGATTAGATACATAAAAGAATGAAAGAAAAAATATTTGAAAGTTTGAGATGTTTAGGGTAGCATATTTAAGGATTTTATTTCCCGTTATTTGTAATGAGTCACAGATGAATGTTGAATTATATTGTATATAGTATATGTACTCGTTTATAATCCTTCAAATATAAATAATTAGTTTTATATTTATTTTAGTTTTATTTTTACATTTATAAACAGCGAAATCATTGATATGAAAAAAAAAACTGACCCTGTTACAGAAGATCAGAATTGTACTCAATACCAGGAGGCATTTAAAATGACCTTAGCAACAGGATTCAGGGATGTATTTAAAAAAATTAATACCGCAAATTCTAGTTCGTTCGTCTCAGGTGTAAGCAACACTCGAGTCAGAATTACTGTTAGAGGAATTGCCAAACTAAATAGTTTAAAAATCAAAATATTTTGTTATAATCAACATAAACAAAAAATGTTTAAAATATTTATAACGCACCCCTGTTTTGATATTCAGTTACCCTAGTCGGCCATCTATTTTCAGCCAGACATAGTAATGTATTTCTGTGCTTTCTAGTCCAGAAATTACATTGATTCATGCAAAAATTTCATACCTGAATATTTCGTATAACTCTATTCTTCTCTGGGGTTTCAAAAGAAACCACATCTATAAAATAATTTAAACGTCAACTTTCATTCGCTAATCACTAGTGTCAGTTCCGAGTTCCAAGGGAGCTAGAAGCAAAGATAATTTTTCACAGAATAAGGTTTTTTACATAAATTTATATTTTGAGATTACCCGTGGAGCAAATTGACAGGATGACAGGGGCAATGGCGAATTCCTCACTTTGTGAAAAGAAGAAAAAGAAATGCGAAGCAATAAAAAATAATGTTTTACAGGAAACAGTTTCGGGTGAACCACTAAATATTTCAGCAAGACAAACATTTCATGTCTTGGTTGCGAGGTATCATTATTTTTCATAAAGTGTGATTGGTATGAACCCGGCTGGGATGAAGTTTTGCACAGGGTGCAAAAGAATAGACCTATATTCAAATGTGACGGTTGTGATGCAGTTGTACATAACTGCCATCTTGCCACAATTCACTCGTCATTTTGAGATTTTGCTCCATATATGGGATTTGGTGGCAAAAATTTACGAATAATTTAATATTTTTACCATTCGCTAAAAGAGGTATTGAACTCATGCTAAAAATCGCATATTCAGATTTTAGTGAATAAGCACGTTGTAAGGTCCCTAGAATCCGATTATAACTTTTTTACGATGATGTCCGCACGGGCGCGCGCGCGCGTGTCTGTGTGTGCGTGTGTGTGTGGGTGTGCGCGCGTTTGTGTGTGTGCGTGCGTGCGTGCGTGTGTGTGTGTGTGTGTGTGTGTGTGTGTGTGTGTGTGTGCGTGTGTGTGGATGTATGGGTGTTGGATCCACGATTTCTCAAATACTATAAGACTTAAGACATTTTTAACTACGGATTCCTCAATCTGACAATAATGGGAAGAGTTGATTAAGTTTTGGTAACAATTGGACAACCGGAAGTAGTAGTTACAACAAAAATATCATCTAAATATTATTAATCGAAAATTTATGTAAATACTTATATTAAAGAACGTTAAATTCTTTATTCGAAAAATACAAATTTATTATTATATCTTCTATAGATTTAGAGATAAAGAATTGCATATAAAATAATTTGATGTAAAAAATCTCAGATCAAAGTACTTCAAGGCAAGAAATTCAAATGTTTGTAAATGACACATAAATGTCACTGTCAAAAATAATTGTACATCATTATGCAGATTATGAAAATAAAAAGTCAACAACGTAAAAGAATATACGTAAAAAAGAATATAAAAGGAATTTGCAAAAAAATGACGAATATAAAGAAAAAGAAAATAGAAAAAGAAAATTTCAGGATATTGAATTTAAATAAAATGTATGTATTGTACATAATTTATATTAAAATATCCCATAGATTTTGCAAATATATGTGAGAATTATTTTGAAGTGAGACATGAATATATGTATTTTTATTTAAAAATATTTTTCGTTTTATGCGTACACCCAGGTAAAATATCTGGCGAGAGGTTATGTGCTGGCCAAATTAGATTTTTTTATCAAGATTTTGAATAACAATTTAGTTCTGTAGATGGCCTACATATCGTCGTCAATATCACGAATGGCGTAATTCATAAATTATGAAAAATGAGTCGACTATCTATAAATCGAATTTGCAAGGGTTATTTCAATTTGTTGGAACTAGAGAGTATTCGAAGTAGAGAAAGTAAAAGAAAATTATGTGAAGATTTATATAAATTACAGGGAGTAGGTATGTATATGCAATATAAAATAAAATGTTTATTTAGCTATATAACGGAAATATAATAATTTGATAGAAAAATGAAATGTAAGTACAGGGTGTAAATCGAAAAGTGAAACATAGGAGTTTAACATGGGAAATCAATTTTTCTTTGCGCAAACGTTACCTAATTATTTTATGCAAAAATACTTCAAATAAAAGTTATAGCGATTTAAATGCAGCATCTAAATCATGTGAAACGATTATTTTATCTATTCATATAAACGTAAAAATTAATTACAAAGTTATTGGCCCGTATTCCGAGCGCACTTTTATGATAAAAGCGCTTTTATGGAGCAAACTCTTCATAAGATTATAATGTAAAAGCGCACTCCATAAAAGCGCTTTTATTATAAAAGTGCGCTCAGAATACTGGCCTAGTTTTTATGAGCATTTTGTCTAAGCAGCCATGGATATATGACAAAAAAAACAAATACGTTGTTTTTTTTACCTTCCGTCACCTTTAGGTAAGGAAGGTATTGTCTTTGGTGAAAAAATTCGATGATGAGTTTTTAATCAATAAGCACGTTTTAGGGTCCCTAGAATACGAATTTCCTATTTTTACGATGATGTCTGTATGTGTGTGTGTGCGTGTGTGTGGATGTGTGTGTGTGTGTGTGTGTGTGTGTGTGTGTGTGTGTGTGTGTGTGTGTGTGTGTAACAAAATTTTCGTCTGCGATAACTCTAATACCACAGTTTCAAAAATTATAATTTTTTCGTATACTTCTTCGTTACATCCATATGAAGAGCTGATTAGATTTTGGTTACAATTGGTCAACCGGAAGTACCATCATTTGAAGATTTTAACAGTTTTTCTTGAAAAAACTATGTTAAATATCATTTTTTCACATTTAATGTTATTATAAACATTATAGAATATTTTATTCTCTATACGATTTGACTGCATTTTATACTTAATATTAAATGGATATAGAGTTAAAAAATTGTAAAGAAATTAAATTTCATAAAGTAGCTATAGTTATGAAAACAGCTACTATATTAAGAAAATTCTGATTGAAGTCAGTGTCAAGTGAAATTGACATAGTGTGTTTGTCTTATAATTTTATTGGAAATATAGGATCTCTTGCTTTCTGTATGAAATTTGTATAAAATACATACAACTGCTTTAAGGTAATGTACAAGAAATAATAATAATAATAAATCTTTTATTTCTGCAGATACATTACACTGTATATAGACATATATTTTCTGTATGAAATTTGCATAAAATACATGCAGCTGCCGGAAGGTAATGTACAAGAAATATAATATTTAATTTAGCAAGAAATTTTCCGTATGGAATTTGTACAAAATACATAGAACTGACGGAAGGTAATGTGCTGGCCACATCAGATTTTTTTTCATAAATCCATGGCTGCTAATTTTTAAACATAAAAATTGTTCTAATTATTCTATTATTATTGACAAATTAACTAATATTAATAAGCTGAAAAATATAGAAGCATTATAAAATAAAATGAGATAAATGTGGACCAACCTTGCCTACTGTCAGTCCAATTTGGCCAACAGAGGCATCGCAGATCTCAGCATTTCAGGAAATCAGCTATCACTGCTACTGCTACCAGGAACGTTTTCTGGAACAAAGTTTCAGTTATTTCACTATTTAGTCCACTGAAAACCATCACACATTAAAAACTCATATCACGAAAGTTAGTTTGACACTAAAAGAAACAAATATACACTATTTTAGCTCCCCCGACAAAAGTTTTTCACGAGAATTGCACTTACTACGAGTAGAACACATTCTCATTTGTAGGTAACATAAACACTGACAAAAGACAGCTTTAATAAATAACAAACACCGGTCTTAATATTAGCTCAAACTTGTCTGTTAAGACTCGATGTGTAGTTGCATTGGTCGACACGAAATTTAAATAAAAATAATAATGAATTATTTGGTCACTTAGGAATAAAAAATAAATTATAGTTATTAAAAAAATTAAAAATCGTGTCAACCAGTAGCACTAAAAGTATAAACTTTTACAAAACACAATGGCTGGTGCATGAACTGATTAAGGGTAATTAGCGAGCAATAGACTGGCAGTGTTATACTTGTTAATCGTGTATGGATTAATTTGGAAAAAAATACTTCTAATAAAAGCTGCGTACATTTAAATTTTCTATAACCTTTCGGCATACGTTGTTAGTTTTCTATGGTATCTGCACTCATTCAAATTTTGTGAAAAACTTTAAATTGGTCTCCTTTAAACTATCATAAATGAGTTACGTCAATTCGTGTTATTGATGCCAATATGTGTAATTAATAGACGTTAATACAAGCTTGCTTCAAAAATGTAATGTGTATCTCGGGCTTCGGACTGGTGGCATAAACTTTTTACCTACCGTCACCGTCACCAGGTATTGAAATAAAAATAAAATAAATAAATATATCATCACGGCTTATTACCCATTGCTGTGGAAGGTATTGTAAGGAAGGTAAATCGATGATGAGTTTTTAATTAATAAGCACGTTTTAGGGTCCCTAGAATACGATTTTACTATTTTTACGATGATGTCTGCATGTGTGTGTATGTATGTATGTATGTATGTGTGCATGTGTGTATGTGTGTAACAAAATTTTCGTCTACGATAACTCTAAAACTACAATTCCAAAAATTATAATTCTTTCGTATTCCTCTTCGTTGGTCGTTGCATCCGTATGAAGAGCTAAGATTTTGTTTATAATTGGTCAACCGGAAGTACCCTCATTTGAAGATTTTAACAGTTTTTCTTCAAAAACGATGTTAAATATCATTATTTCACATTTAATGTTATTATAAATATTAAAGAACATTGTATTCTCTATACGATTTGACTGCATTTTATACTTCATATTAAATGGATATAGGGGTGTATTCTATAAGGAAACTGTTAATTTTAAACAGTATGTTAAAAATAAACTTGCTGTTAAAATATATTTTCTATTCTGTAACTATCAATTCTGTTAAAATTTTAACACCCGTGTTAAAATTATGTGTTAAAAATGTATATTTTAACGTCATTCAGATCGATGCCTTTAAAATTTTAACATCCGTTTATACAATAAAATTATCACAGCATTTGAATATGTTGCACTTCTAATTAATGAAAATGAAATAGAAAACGAAAGAAAAATACCATGGATGAATATAAAAAATATCTAGGTGTTATTTAATAAAATATACTGTTTTACGAAGTATTTTATTTAATTACAGTCACCCATTCTATCGTATGTCTTTCTGTATCACAGCGTGTTGCCAGTAGAAATATTTAATTAACATAATCCGAGAAAGACTGAACTTTGAATGGTATACCGAAAGCACGATTTAGATGTATCGTAAAACATAATTCTTTATTATAATGTAGGTATTAAATGCAGTTAAAATTGCTTATTCCTGTCTTGTTCGTCAAACCAACGTAACTTAACATTTTGGATTGTCAATTCTGAGGATCAAGAAGAAGACATTTTAAATACCTAATTATAACAATAATTTACAATTTCAATGTAATTCATTTTTAATATGGAACCTAAAAATGAGACATGATTATGCAGCAGATTTTTATTTATTTTCCAAAGCATTATTCCCATTCGTTTTTCTAAAATTTCCAAATGACAGATTAGTTTTCTAAAATTTCAAAGTGACACATAAACTGACAATTAGTCACTCTTTTTATCATGTTTATTTATTTGTGTTATGGTTACTGACTACATTACTTTAGCAAAGACGTGCCTTTTTTCTGTCTTGTTGATCACTTCATTCTGGTATTTAACAGACGTGTTAAAATTTATGATTTTAACAGCAGTGTCAAATTTTCGCGTAGAGAATACCAAAAAATGAATTTATTGTTACAGTCATGTTAAAATATAATTTTTTAAAGGCATGTTAAAATTAACATTTTTTTTTACAGAATACACCCCATCGAGTTATAAAATTATAAAGAAATTAAATTTCATAAATTAGCTAGCTATGGTAGAAACAGCTACTATATTAAGAAAATTCTGTTTGAAAGATGTCAGTGTCAATTAATTTTACTCGAAATATATGATATTTTTGCTCGAAACTTTCTGTATGGAATTTGTATAAAATACATACAACTGTCGAAAGGTAATGTACAAACTAGAAATTTAGTATCTTTTGCAAGGAACGTTATGTATGGATTTATAGAAAATACATAGGCATTTACGAAAATTCTATCGGTAGATACCGCATCTACTGACTGTGTTCGAAAACTCGAGTAGTAAAAAGTTACCGTGTTCGAAAATTGTACAATATCTACCAGATCCATCTACCGGATTCATGAAGAATCTAATCTAAAAAAAGGTAGTGATACAAAGAAAAGCGCGCGCGTTAAAAGTTTGTTAACTATTCGCAATCGTAGATTAAAAAATTCCCTTTAGTGGCGCAAATCAGTATTACGAAAAGCAATCGTATAAGCGCCATATTAAATAAATGAGAGCTGAGTTTGTAGTGTAGTAATTAATAATCAAATATTTTAACTTATCGCCTTCATATAAATAAGTTTTTAAACTCGGTTTGCATACACAGTCAACGAAACAGTGAACAATGTGAACTGTCATATGTCAAACCCATCGTATGGCGGCCATCTTGTTTCGAAAATCAGCGCCTCTATCGTTAATTTCGATTGCGAATATCAAATTTTTAACCTGTTTCAAATTTTCAATTTTTTTATAGGTTATGGATCTATCCTGTTTACCATTTGCGTTGTTAAAATATCGGTTCCGGTAGCTATACCCTGATAAACAGCTGTTTACCGGTAACAGTTCACCGGTAGAATTTTCGTAAATGCCTCATACAGGGTGGGGCAGAAAAACCTATCCGATTTCAAAACGTTATAAAATTAAAACCACTCAACTTGTCAAAAAAAATTTTTTATTAACATATCGCAAATTTTATGCCATTTTTAAATTTAAGTTTTGAAAAGCACATCACTCAAATGTCGTCCTTGGGAGCGGATACACTGATTTAGGCGCTCGCGGTAGCTTTCCATGACTTTCACCGTCATTTCCACAGGAATTTCTTCAATTGCCCGAGCAATTTCCCTTCGTAAAGCAAGAAGGGTCCTTGGTCGATGCTGGTAAACCTTCGATTTGAGGTAACCCCAAAGGAAGAAGTCACATGGAGTGAGATCCGGTGAGCGCGGCGGCCAGCCAAGATCACCTCTCAGGGAAATGAGGCGACCGGGAAACAGTTCCCTGAGAATGTCCATTGATCGTCGCGATGTGTGGGCGGTTGCACCATCCTGTTGAAACCACACATTTTCCACGCCATTTTCTTCCATTTTGGGTCTAAGAAAATTTTCCAGCATGAAACAATAGCGCTCGCTGTTGACCGTTACGGTTTGCCCATTTTCTTCAAAAAAGTAAGGCCCCCAGACGCCTAGGCGGCAAAGAGCACACCACACAGTCACTTTTGGGCTATGGAGGGGTTCCTGATGGATTTCTCGAGGATTTTCGTCACTCCAATATCGAAAATTCTGCCTGTTAACGGCACCACAAAGGTGAAAATGGGCTTCGTCCGTGAAGAGCACAACATCGTCGTTTGGGAGTTCTCGGAGATCGCGACACAGGTTCGTACGGGTTTCAGAATCCCTTTCACTTAATTCCTGTGCAACAACCATTTTGTAGGGATGCATTTTGAGGTCCCGGTGCAAAATGCGCCGAATACTGCGGTTGGAAATCGCCAAAGCGAGCGAATGTTTTCGCGCCGAACGACGCGGGGAACGTTCAATCGCGGCTCTCACATTGGCCACGTTTTCAGGTCCTGTTGCTGTCCTGGGACGTCCAGGCGACTTCTTTTTCAATGCTGAACTCGTCTGTCTAAAATTTGACACCCACACTTTAATCGTAGCGTGATGTGGAACAGGATCATGACGCCCGAGTCCGAAATGAATTCGAAAAGCACGTTGTGTAGCAATTATCGAACCGCCGCATTCGATAAACCGCTCAATAACAAAAGCACGATGTTCACCAGACCAAGGCATGTTGACTACTGACAAATGGCATAAAACCGGCTTTCTAACGGTTTTTACCCCACTACTCTACCTGCTCCCTCTTCTGGGAAAAAGGGATTTGAAATCGGATAGGTTTTTCTGCCCCACCCTGTATAACTGACGGAAGATAATGTGCTGGCCATATCAGATTTTTAAAGATGTTATTATACCGGAGTAAGTTTTCTTCATATTAAAATAAAACATATTCGCCTTTTAACATCTTTAATGTTGATTTTTGAAGTTTTTCAGCAATTGTTGCTCCCAAAGTAAACTAACAAACAAATAATTAAATTTTACAAAATTCTTTTATTAAAAGCTTTATTTAAACTAAGCATAAAGCAGAAATGGTATGTGCCTTTAAACATGTACTCACCAGTATTTGTTAGCTGGGAGTTTCGTGACAGGATGATTTTACAGACCTTCAAAACGCAATATTTTTCACGGTCTGTTTTTGCGCACAATTTATGGATAATTCATACTTAAGAGGGGTGGACTAAAGGATTTCTATGACCTACTAGCGTTCTCTAACGGTAGAAATCGAAGTGACCGTAATAGAGCTAAATATGGAACTAAGATGGCCAAAAATATACTTTTACAGCACTGGTGCAAAGTTACCCGCTCCGTATGTCTGAATGAGTGCATGAACAAGACATGCGCACAAAATAGATCATGAATGCGTACTTGAACGAATCTAAAAAGTCTTGCAGGGTCAAACCTGACAATTTAAAAAGTAAAAATTGAATAATAGGTTTGTTCATTTCGCTACCTTGCGTTTACGGTTTACTGCCTCGCCCATATACTTTGTATGGAGGCGGCAGTAAACCGTAGACGCAAAGTAGCGAAACGAACAAACCTACTATTTATTACATTAAAAAACAAGTATCATAAGGCAATCTGTTAACGTACGAGTCCAAGTTTGCAAAACAAGCCGCGAGACGAGTTTTACAAAGGACGAGTGCATTAACAGATGAAAAAATCTGATGTGGGCACCACACGACTTCCTTGTACGCAAGATCAATATGAAGTATAGACCCAATTATAAAATTGCACGTATTTGAAGTAATTTGACATTAACATCTATTTTTTATTTTTTGTTATTTTTTGTCCTAATCCATAGCAAGCTTCATTACAAAAACCAAAAAGTATATAAGTTTTAAATTTACATATCTCGCTTATACAAAGGGCTAATTTAATAATACTTGATGTGCTAGACGCATAATTTAATTCTCTAAAACTCGCATTTCAAGCATTTATTTCTAAAATCAAAATGAAACCATTTTATTCAAGAAAAACTGTTAACAACTTCAGGTAATATATCACTTCCGATTAGCCTGTTTTAACCAAAATCTACTGTTATTCCAATCGATATAAAAGTCTTATATACCAAATTTGAAAAGTTTTGGATTATATTTTAATATAGTTTTTCATTAAAATCTATTATAGGCTTTAAATAGAGTACCATTTCTGGAAATTATGTAATGACCAAAGAGGGAGGTGCACAACTAGATGTTATAGAAGTTCTAAATACAAAATTTCAACTTTCTACGGCTTACCGTTTTTGAGTTATGCGAGATACGTACGTACGTACAGACGTCACGACAAAATTAGTCAGAATGGATTCAGGAATGGTCAAAATGGATATTTCCGTCGAACTCAAAACCGGAATTTTTCGCGATTACAATACTTCCTTTACTTCGTACAAGGAAGTAAAAACATGTTTTTATACTATTTTTTTCTATTAAGGTAATTTTACAATGAGATTTTAAAAAATGCGACATCTAAAATATGATTTGGTGTTTTTTGTGTTATGTTGGTAGTGCTTCCCGTTAACTATTCAAATTCCACATTTTAACAGTTTGTGTATTCTATGTTGTGAATTTTGTCTGATTGTATACATTTAACACATTTACTGGGTTTACATGCAGTTTTGAAACCGTTTTTAAAACGTTTTTAGTTTTGAAAACGCCATGTATACAGTGTCATAACGGTTTTGAATTATCTCAAACCAAAACTAAAATTCATGGGTTGGACTTGAAAACTAGTTTCAAAACTACTCATGTAAACACTTACAATTTAGTTTCGATACTGCGCATGCGTACAGAGCATAACGTTTCTGTCGCTTTTTGTTACTAACCTTCAAATAAACTGACTGTTGTGTAGTTTTAGTGCGTAGTGGTACAATATACTGCTGGTGGGAGTGAGATTTGTGAGACTAACATTAGACGAGTGCAGACATATATATCTGCATATATAGCTGCACTTGTCTGTAAGAATAGCTCCGCGCAAGCGCCAGGTTGCTTTGATTTTATTGGTTTAGAATGAGAAAGGCGAACTAGCGGAAGGGAAATTCTTACACTAACTGACAAGGATAGACAATAATGTTTGTAGCAGACTCCTCTTAAGTGAAGGATAGGGCATCAGCAGTATATTTATTTATAGGTATATTAGTGGTACGAAGTATAAAAAATAATTGGAATAATAGCAAAACGAAGTATTTGGAGTGAAGAGGATCTGTCACTTACATCAGCTAAATGCGCATGCGCCGATACTGATTTCAAATCAATTTTGAAACTTGTTTTGAAAACTGCATGTAAACAGTTTTGCATAATTTTGACTGAAAACTGAAACCATTTTCAAAACTGCATGTAAACGTAGTAATTGTATCAAAAGTGCGCTTGTAGATCTTCTTAACCACGTGTTTGCAGTGCTTTCATAGCCAAATAAGAGCAACGAAATAGAAAAAAAAATAAATTAAAACGTTGTTCATTTTAAAACATAGGTACCTATCTATACAATAGTTTTATAGACCAATTGTCTTTCATTTACTCAATATTAAAAGAAAGTTCCTATATCCAAACTGTGTAAAGGGCGTGTTGTTTATTTATAATGAAGACTGCGTTCCACGATTTTCATGACAAACGTACTGAAAATAATTACAGCACAATGTTTGTCCACCAATCACAGTCCAGTTGAGGCGGTCTTAACAAAACGCCTTGCGTCTATTCGTCGATGTCCAAGTTCCTCGTGCACATGTTACTCAGAGCTGAAGAAAAACCCAGCGTAACAAATGCACTGTCTGCATTGCATCGCCCCACTATCTCATCGCGCTGAGAGCAGAACTGTTGTATCCGCGATCGAAGAGCGAAGCAAAGTTGTATGTCAGAGGTCTAGCACCCATAGACCACTGTACTGTAGCTGAGCCTGGTGGTTTGTGTTTTGATCCGGCGGTTTCGTGTGGTGATGTTGGCGGCGAATGCTAGTTCACACCCGGTGTTGTCTCTCACGGCGGTAACTGCAGCAAGCGTTGCCATGGCAGCGGCAGCCTCCATCGCGCAGAATGTGAATTCGGACAGTGAAAACACTGCGACTCCTAGTGATAAAACTGGAATTAAAGATGCAGTGGCCAAAGTACTAGAAGGATATGATTGGACGCTTGTTCCTATTGCCACCAAGTAAGTTTTACTGCTTTAGCTTAGAATTTACACTATGTTGATTCGAACACGAATTTCAGTAATTTATTTTGCATATTTTTATAAATTTAAAAAATCTGGTGTGGCCAACACAATACCTCCCGTCATTTACAGCCCGAGTCACAAAAAAGATTAAGTTTTTTTGGATTCGAGCGAGGATTCGCGAATTTTACTCTAATTTTGACTGTTTATTTCTTAAAATTTAAAATATAGTCTAATCTAATCCAAGTAACTACCTTTTTTTTAAACCCCTCAACAGGATTAAAAGCCCAATTGCAGAATGGGTTCACATTCACACACATCCATGCCTTAGTGGGATTCGAACCCAGAGCCCCGAGGGCACTCATGACATGAGGCGTTGCTCTAACCATTGAGCCACCGGAACTATAATAAAATGAAGATTAAATTTTAAATACCGGGATAGAATAGAATTCACTAATCCAAAAATGAGGAATAGCTTAAATATTTTTGTGCATCGTTAATTTTTATTAATCTAAATACATACCTACATATTTAATTATGGTGGAAACTGTATTGAATTCCTTTTCTATTGTTCTATTTACTTTTTCCTTTTTAAAACATTACTAATATTATTTTGAAATGATTAGTTCTTTGATAGTGACATTTATCTGTCAGTTACATTTGAATAACTGCATTTTGTTTGTTTAAAGCGTAGGCTCTGTTGATTTAAATTATAGATAATTTTATAAATTTATCCATAAAATATGTAGAAAAAGCATTAATGCGAATGTATAGAAAATTTAATAATCTTTAATTTTTATAATAACATTAATCTTAAAAAAATAACATTTAAAGGTATTTTTCGAAGAAAAACTTGTTTGAGCTTCTAGTAAAGTGCCATTTCCGTTTATCCGATTTTCACCAAAATCTAAAAGTTCGAAATACAAGATTTTAAAATTTTCTGAATGATAGTATTTGAGTTAGAGTGGAGGATCCACACACACATACATCATCGAGAAAATGTTAAAATTGGATTCTAGGGACCTTAAAACGAGGTCATTTACCAAAATTTCGATATTTGATTTTTAGCACGATCACTATACCTCCCTTACCAAGGGTAGCGGGAGGTAAAAAGGAAGACTCAATTTTATGTGTGCATGATACTGACTAAAATAATGCCGGGGATTAATTTTCCCTACGCTAATGCGTAAAATTGAGTTTTAGTTCTGAGTTTTAAGTTTGCAAAACGGTTATTTAGTAACAAGGTTTCATTATTACGGGTTTCCAAGCAACGAGTGATTATAAAATTCGAAACACACTAAATTTGCAAAACAAGGGTGAATATTTTGTTATCACTGCAAACTCTCATTTAATATTGTGATCCTAATTCATATATAAAACTATTTTTTAAAATATTTATTAGGTTATTAAATTCTATCGTAGATAAAATATTGTACGATACCCATACGTAAAGCATCTTTAGTCACTCACGGGTCTTAAAACCCTCGCTGTTTTCGTGTTTTAATTCTGATCCATTCGTGACTAAAGACTAGTTTTACGTACTTGTATTGTAAATAACTATTTAATATAAATGAAAATGCAAATACTGATTCGATTATATTTGAATGAATATTATTCTTTAAATATAAAAGAATATTAACATTAACAAAAATACTTCAAAAATGTGTGCCAAAAAATAAAACATGTTTTACATTTTCTACAAACAAATTAAAATTTCTTTCGGTTAGTTTAAAATATAGATTTAAAACTTACAAAAACCTATTATTCAAGTATGGGTTATATCTTAGTAATACCAGCTTTAATTCTATTACGCATTATTGTATCCCTAAACACTGCAATTTTTTTGTGAGTATCGTATCATATATCTTGCAAGGATGCATGGTAAGTTTTACTGTACGGACTGAATTTTTACGAAGTTGTTTTTGAATAAATAAATAAATATATTATCACTGCATATTGCCCATTGCTGGGTGTGCCAATCTGCTTTGTATGCAGATATCGGTAATGATGATGACATACTTGTACCGTGCAGGCGTTTACCAGGCGTCACCTCACGGACATTCATTGCTGGCGTGGAGAGTGCACCACAGGGGTCAATTTTGTGCCAATTAAAATTCGAAATATTTGTGCCAAAAGTAAAGGGTCTCGGTAGAAGCTAAGTTTGGACTAGAATACTAGAACATGACCCTTACCCTTAAAATCCGGCCAACTATTATCACCCGTCATTTGGCTCACAGTATTTTTTAAGTTTTTATAATTTGTTGAAAATCTAAATCGGCCAAACTATTAATTATAAGTTTAAGCTCGTAGATACATATGGCTTTACACTAGACACTAGACAACAATAATATTGCTCAAAAAACTATAAAAATTAGATAAAATCTATTATACAAAATCTTTATGAAAGTATTCTGATTCAATACAATACACAGTGGCTTTTTTAGGATCTGGACACTTTTAGCTCCAAAACACAAATATATGAAATATGCAGAAATAAATTAATAGATATTTATACACCAAGTGAGTTAAGATAATGCTTATTCATGAAAGGAAAGTTTAAGCCACGAGGCCGTAGGGCGAGTGGGTTAAATTCTTCGAGTGAATAAACATTCTTGACACGTGTTTTATATAATATTTTATTCCATTTTAACTTAATAATAATAAAAAAACCTTATAATATTTAATTTTGACAAAATAAAAACGAATCAATTAGTTGGCCGTGCATGACAATCGTCGTTGAAAGTCGTCATGTCGTTTATTTATAAATTTTAAACAAGCTACATTTTCTGTCATTTGTGTCATGAAAAAAGAAATAAAAATGGCTGATCTGTCTGATAAAGTCTGGTGAAGGTGTTATTTTCGTGCCTGATGTTATTTTAATGCATTATTTGTTGCAAAGTTAAAATTCTATGAGAGTGATTTATTTTTTTAATTCACTTACAAATAAACTGTAAAGGCTCATTCACAGCACTGAAATTATAATTTGAAATTATAATTATATATAAAAAATATAATTAAAAATTATACTTACAAAGTTGTTGCTATAGACTTTTCTGTTGAATTAATGACAAATAAACCCTGTTTGACACGATTTTAAATTATTATCAAATTTGTTAACAAATTGGATACGAATATTTTGACAAATAAGATGTTCTATTCCGTTATAAATTTCATTATAAAAATACTGATCATAAAATTTATTAAAAACATATGACTGTCATACAAAACAATTTTTTACCTCTCGCTAAAAGAGGTATTGTATTCATGCTAAAAATCGCATATCCAGATTTTAGCGAATAAGCACGTTTTAAGGGCCCTAGAATCCGATTATAACATTTTTACGATGATGTCCGTATGTGTGTGTGGATGTTGGATTCACGATTTTTCAAATACTATAAGACTTAAGACATTTTTAACTATGGATTCCTCAATCTAACAATAATGGGAAGAGTTGACTAAGTTTTGGTAACAATTGGACAACCGGAAGTAGTAGTTACAAAAAAAAAATCATCTAAATATTATTTATCGAAAATTTGTGTAAATACTTATGTTAAAGAACGTTAAATTCTTTATTCGATAAATATAAATTCATTATTATATCTTCTATAGATTTAGAGATAAAGAAATGCATATAAAATAATTTGATGTAAAAATTCTCAGATCAAACTACTTCAAGGCAAGAAATTCAAATGTTTGTAAATGACACACAAATGTCACTGTCAAAAATATTTGTATGCCACTGTCAAAAATATTTGTACATTATTATGAAGATTATGAAAATAAAAAAAAGTCAAGAACGCAAAAGAATATACCTAAAAAAGAATACAAAAGGAATTTGCGAAAAAATGACGAATATAAAGAAAAAGAAAAGGAAAGTAGAAAAAAAAATTTCAGGATATTGAATATAAAGAAAATGTATATATTGTACATAATTTATATTAAAATATCCCATAGATTTTGCAAATATATGTGAGAATTATTTTGTAGTGAGACATGAATATGTGTATTTGTATTTAAAAATATTTTTCGTTTTATGCGTACAACCAGGTAAAATATCTGGCGAGAGGTTATGTGCTGACCACATCAGATTTTTTTGTATAAATTTGATCAATCGGTTCATAGTTTTCAATTCGCGTACCCTCTGCATAGTGCTAAAATAGGGCAACGAATTTTATAAATTTTTCATTGTAATGAAATTTAAAGTAATATTTATGAACTTAGGACAAAAATTGCATATTATAGCAGAGCTTGAGTTTGCAAACAAGCGAAAATTGTCCGGAAATGATAAAAATACAGAAAATTTAAGAAATTAATATTTGCATTAACGAGATATGCAAAAATCCTGTCATGGGTATCATATGCAGAAAACGTATTTTGTCTCACTAAAGTATTATGGACTGTTTATTGATAGGATACGGTGTATATAAACATATCTATAACAACTGGGGCATTATACGAGGGCATAATAGTTCATTATGCCCTCATTATAATCCGATCATCCTTTATGGACTTTAAATGAGAAATAATATGAACGGTATATATTGAAAATTATTTTCTTTTTAATTTATTAAAATTCATTACAATAAAAATAAGGATTGATTACAACAATTAATACATTAATTGATTACAACAATTAATATAATAAGAAAACAGCTTTGAAAGCACAACACAGAAATCATTTTTAATTTAATTATAATACTTAAAATTGATTATAAAAGGGGCCTTAGGAAGCAATTTACTTTCACCACACATGTATAGTAAGTACGTCGAATTACAGACTCCAATGTTTCGCATTGATTTTTGACGGTTGGCGGATCACTAATTTTTTGGGGACGATATTTATCCACATTTGAATACATTTTTGATATTATTTACCGTCACATGTGACACATCGAAACTAGTACAAACTCTCTAAAATGTAATATTCAGAAATTAGTGCATAAGAAATAAAGAACTGAGATCTGTCATGTGAAAACGAACCTCAAAATACAATACTTACTCACATCTTCTACAGACGAGAATAGAATAATTAGGGGAACATGTATGCGTTTGTCTTCCTCAACCTCAAAGTATGCAGAAGCATTCAAAATAATTTCTTTACACCGTTTCGATAATATATCTTCCGAAACATCGAATTCACCCATTCCATCATCTCCAACGATATCCAACGTTGATGTTTGGTTGATGTTTTAAAAATAAATACTTGTTGATAATAAACAAAACAATTAAACAACATCCTTAGCAACGCCAAAGCTTAAGCATTATTGTAATCAAAATTGTTATAAATGAAAACTTATTTCACATATTCTAGTGAGACATAAAATCTTATATGTACCACGAGCGTTACTAGATGATAATGCCCATCGGACGACATCTATCCCTCGGGCCAGAGGCCCTCGGGCTAGATCCTCGTCGCCCTCCTGGCATTATCATCATCGTAACGCCCTTGGTACATAAAATACTATTATGCAGAGAAATTATACACTTCTTTATATTTAATCGTGTTTGAATGATATGTAATAAATATTAGTTGATTCATTAGACTCAAGAAAACAAGATTTAAAACTATATATTCTTTATTTATGAGCATACCTATAGCTCGTATTGCATTATTTAATTTTTACTATTATAATATCCCTTATGTCTATTCTATTTACAGTACCTGCTTTAATTATATCAATGCAACTCTGGTATGACTTCCCCCGCCAAATTTTATAGTTTCCTGCCCTAAACAGGGCCTCGATTTTGTAACTTTAAATTCTGTCTGATTTCAAATTGTGTCATTTAACAAGAAATAGGGCCGATATGGCTCTAGAATAATATATCAGTGAGCAAGGAAAGTTGTTATAAAAAGCTATAACCTCATTTCGATCGGTAAAAAAAAAAAAACAAACGAGACAGACAAGAACAGTACAGCATGAATTATGTATATTATGTATTTTCAAAATGTAACTTATTTGCCATTACCATTCATTTACATTCCGCATAAATTCCTCATATTTCCAATAATTATACCTGTATATGTGTACTTATGTAACACGGTAGGTAGAGGGGCGGAAGCTTCACTGTGAGACATGCGGATTTTTGGCATGTTAATGTACATTAACTTTGGATTAGTGAATTCTATTCTATCCCGGTATTTAAAATTTATTCTTCATTATATAATCAAAAAGGTAGTTACTTGGATTAGATTAGACTATATTTTAAGAAATAAACTGTCAAAATTAGAGAAAAATTCGCTAATCCAAAAATAAGGACTAGCTTAATCTTTTTGTGAATCAGGCTATAAAAGTACTACAAATCCAGAAATTTTCAGCTTTATCCCGAAAATTCCCAGCTATAGTTTGTGTCAAAATAAATGCACATTGACTTTTACGCCCATTACAGCATGTATTTGCTTAAAAGATTTGCAAAGGTTAGTGCACAGATAGGTATCTACATTTTTGTCAAATTACCAAATTTAAAACAGTAACCACAAATCAGGTATTAAAATTCATAATAAAATTACTACAGTTTATTATTCAATAATTTATTTATATATTTTTTTACGTTATGCAAATCTTAAAAATTTATTCTCCTTCAATATTAGATTATTTTCTTCGTCCGGAAAGTCACTCCACGGATGCCACATTTTACTTCAGTTGTTAACAAATGAAACAAGAATAACGTTTAGCGAAATTTATGTAGTCAAAATACATTAAAAGATTTTAACTGTATATTTCCCGGTTTGTAGTGTAAATTTGGTAATCCGCCCCTGGCAGCACAGGTAAGAAAATACCCTGGAGTGATGGGTTAACCGAGCTTAAGAAGTCGAAGTCAATGTGCAGTTATCTTGACACAAACTATACTCCTTACTGTTAGTTTAAAATGAGTGGACTATATGTCATTTACCATATCTTTCACCTTCATACCAACGCCCTGAAGTCTGGCGTGATATCAATTTAAACAAGTAGTGTTATTTGGTGTACTTCCTTTGTTTTTTTTTGTTATTTTCAGTAAAAGGCTTGAATGTAGTGACAATTTCGAATAGAGTAAATGTGTGACGTATACAGATGAGGTAATGGTATTAAAAACTCATTATTTTAAAAACTAATAATACGTTTTTTTAATTGAGCGTGCTTTTTCATTATATTCTTATGAGGCAGTGTAGTGTGCTTCATAAAAGCGCTTTTTTATAAAAGTGTGCTCGTAATATGGTCCATTGTCTTTTTTGAAATTCAGTTATTTGCTTTAAAAAAATTCAAAAATTATGAAACATTCTTGCAATTATACTAAATTTTATATTTTTGAATTAATTAATATAAAAAGAATTACAATATATTGTGTGCATAAAAAATACCCACATTTTTACCGCGTTTGAAGAAATGTACAACTTTATTGATGTCTAATAACAATATATGTATGAATGGAAAAAATTAATCCGACGCGACGCTCAAGCTGGCGATATAGATATATAATTTAATTATTTTTAATTCCGAATGAAGACTGAAAGTATGAATTTGTCGTTAGGCATATAAATCAATTTTGAACTCAATATCAATATACCTATATTTTGATAATTGCTTCTTTATTTACGAATACCTATATTATAATATTTTCAACATCTGTGTCTGTTGTGAAGTAATAAATGAATGATCTGGATCTATATGGTTTACATAAATGTATTTTAAATAAGCATAAAATAATTATAAATACAAACACACTAACTGAGAAAACGGTAAACTTTGAGAAAATCACTAAAAGCATACCGTCTATTAACATTAATTAACACTTACGTTAACAAACTTTTAAATTAAAAACATTTTTACACATATGTATAAGTATGTAGTTGAAACTTTCAAATTTCGAAGGCCGTGTGACACTATCTAATATCTGACTTTTGATTTAGATTTGATTTAGTTATTCGTATTTTTCTATTAAGGTACATATTTAAATTATTTTTTATCATCTTGACAATTCTATACTGTATCTGGTTTAAGATTGCAGTGGTATGAAAATAGGAGCAGTTTGATCTTATCTTCTTCGATATTATCCAATCAGAAAACATATTCAACCTGCTCCTATCTTCGCACCATTGCAATCTTAAATCAGATACAGTACAGGAAATTTTTTTTAACGAAAACAGGTAACTATGTAAATATTGAGAAATAATGTTCATACGGTTAAATGTTTTAGTAATTAACGTATCAAGGGTGTTATAAGGACAATAACGCCTGAGGTCAACAGTTTACTTTTCGAGGGCCTCTGGCCCGAGATATGTACGTTGACCGAAGGCATTATTGTCCTTTTAACTCCCGTGGTGCGTTCAACGTTTAACGTCCGACTATAATTTTTAATATTCTACGAATTACGGATCAGAAAGTTTTAATTAAATTTGCTGAGTAGGTAGGCTATGAATGCATTTGCTTGTTTTTTAGGCTTTATTCCAGTATCATTATTTATTTATTTACAACATTACCATAGCAACAACTCATAACACGCTCTAGGGTATTATTTAGTATATAACTACCCTGAAAGCAGGTGTGTTATGATAATAATAACATACCAGTCGGACGTTAAAAAATATTTGGAAATTATTATAAAATTTACCTTAAAAATTAATATTGGTTATAATTTTGTTGAAAATATCAATATAATTTTGCATAATTTTATTACATAAACCAACACATATGTAAATTTGTTGTCACACTAGCACTATAGACATATTTGTATACATAATTTTATTACGTATTTAACAATGTTATTTTCTCCATTTCATAATTTTTGTGGGGCATCATTTTATTTTAATAAAATTAATTTAGCAATCACCAGCTGCTACAATAAATAAGTATTTTTTTTCTGTGTAAATATTAGTATTTGGTCAAATTTTTATGTATGTACATTAATTCAGCCTGCCTGGATCAGGGCTACAGCTAAAAGTAAGTCAAAAAGTTTTAATCCGCAAAGTCTCAACTGTTTCCGATATATACTTGTAGATCATATCTAAAATGGAAGAGTTACGACTTTGGTCATTTGTTTTTGTTATATTCAAGAGGTCTTTTCGTATGTTTTTAATTTTCCAAAAAATTCTCAATTTATGACAACCAGCTAATTTTTGACTGATTTTTTTTGAGAATTGGACTTTGCGGATTAAGATTTTGTGACTTACTTTTAACTGTATCTGTATTTACGATGTTTACTAGTATTAAAAATACCAAACCAGAGAAATGCAGGAAAAATTAACTGTTGCTATAATGCTGAATAATTATTTATTGAGCAGATCAAGTAAAATATAAAAGTATTTTCCGACATTTCATATTAAAAAAATCTGATGTGGCAAGCACATTACCTTCCGTCAGTTCTATGTATTTTGTACAAATTTCATACAGAAAGTTCCTTGCAAAAGATTCTATTTCTTGTACATTACCTTCCGGCAGTTGTATGTATTTTATACAAATTCCAAACAGAAAGTTTCTAGCAAAAGATCCTATATTTCCACTAAAATTATAACACAAACATACTATGTCAATTGCACTTGACACTGACATCTTTTAATCATAATTTTCTTAATATAGTAGCTGTTTCCATACTTATAGCATTGCTGGCTATTTTATGAAATTTAATTTCTTTATAATTTTTTAACTCTATATCCATTTCATATGAAGTATAAAATGCAGTCAAATCGAATAGAGAATAAAATATTTATAATAACGTTAAATGTGAAAAAAAAAAACTGTTAAAATCTTTAACTGGGGGTACTTCCGGTTGACCAATTATAACCAAAATCTAATCAGCTCTACATATGGATGAAAATGTAGTATTAGAGTTATCGCAGGGCAAATTTTTGTCTTACACACACACTCACTCACCCACACACAGATACAGACAGCATCGTAAAACTAGTAAAATCGTTTTCTATAGGGGCCCTAAATTTTTCTTATTGATTAAAAACTCATCACAGAATTTTTTGACCAAAGACAATACCTTCCTTACCTAAAGGTGACGAAAGGTAAAAATGCTTCATTGTAAGACGGTATTCTCGACAGTGTCTACTTCAATTGGCAATATGGCAAATAAGTTTAATCGTTCTTTTACGTTAGAAAAACTATGTTATAAAAAATATAAAAATGATTTAAAACGTCCCCTAAACAGTCGGCGGCCCGAAACTGATAGTTTCAACAAGTGTTCTAAAGTAGTTCCAACAACATATTTTAAAAAAATCTGATGTGGTAAACACTTAATTTCTCGCCAATTCTATTTTTATTTTACTTGTATAAGTAACGTCTCCAGAATCACAATAAAATAATTCTTGGACATCTTACGTTATGTTACAAACATTTACTAACATTAGAATGTTTCAAGTGTTTTTCTTTGAGTATTTTGTATTTGTTTTCTAAATTCAATGAAGATAAATAAGAAAGTGTAACAAGTGTAATAACATTGAAGCAATATAATTCATAGAGATGTGCACAAAGTGTTCTAAAGCCAAGCCCAGTATGTTATAGGTGTTGTAAAATTTTGACTCATTCTTCGAAGGATAGTTTAGCTTTAGCGTGGACCCATTTAAACAAGAAGATATTACAGACATATTTCAATAACCGTGTTTTAAGGAGTATAAAACATGTTAATTGATTGAAAACTCAGTATCGAATTTATTTACTAAAAATAATATCTTTTTATAGAAGTTATGCGAGAGATAAAAAATAAACTATTAAGGTTAAATGTGATGATTTGGATTGATGAATTTTATATTTATAAAGCTTATTTCCTTTCCAGGAATTTATTTTACATAACAGAATATTAAAGACATCGTTCTTGTGTTTGATTTAATAATTTGCACATGTAGCCACAAAAATTGAGAACGCCATAAAAGAGAATTTCTGTTAATGAGATGGTTTTAAATATTTTAAGAGAGTTGCTAATTCGCGCTAAAACGAGGCTGCGTGTGGAGCCTCTTGGGCGCTGCTGCGACGGCAGCGGAGCGGAGTTTCTATTTTACATAAAACGCACCACAGCCTTGACAAGTGCGAATTGACTATTGCAAACACGTTACTAGTTTATGTTTAGAAATTTTTACAAATTTGTTTTTACTTCGGGCTTAGATACATTACGAGTATGTATTAGTTTCCAACACATATTGCGTAAGTAAATTTTTTTGGTTGATGCCGTGGGAACTAAAATGTGTGGGGCCCAAATTTGAAATATGTTAATCATTAATTAAATAAGTATCGTTTTTACGTGCATTAAATAAATAATTTAAATTCGTGAATCGTGAAACCAAACTTTGCCAATACTTACTAAATATTTTTATTTGTAAAAATGTATCATACCTGAATATTAAAAATTACAAAGTCGAAATGATTAAATAACACTGTTGATTTTATTTGCTAACTGACACTTGATATGTATCTTTTTTGTTTGTGAAATCGGTGTGCATTTTGATCAATCAGAGGGCAGAATTTATTTCCCTATCTAAACCAACGTCAAATGAACTATAACATGTTTGTTTAAATTTTCTCTCCATGTTAACAAGTTTTTTGACACATTCGAAAAAGATTTATTCCGTGATTTTTTAAGACAAAAGATTTTTGAAAGTATTAAAATGCATGTACCAATAAATATTATATTTTATTTATTACATAGTTCTAGGGCCGGTTTCAGTTAAATTGACTTTCAAAGTACCTAAATTTTATTGTTTTTACTTCCTTGTACAAAGTAAAGGAAGTATTGTAATCGCGAAAAATTTCGGTTCTCAGATTTCAACGGAAATGTCCATTTTGACCATCCCTGAATCCATTTTGACTAATTTCGTCGTGACGTATGTACGTATCTCGCATAAGTCAAAAACGGTGCTATAACATCTAGTTGTACACCTCCCTTTTTGGTCGTTACATAATTTCCAGAAATGGTACTTTATTTGAAGCCTATAATAGATTTTAATGAATAACTATTTTAAAATATAATCCAAAACTTTTCAATTGTGGTATATTACACTTTTATGTCAATTGGAATAATGTAGTTGATTTTGGTTAAAGCAGGCTAACCGGAAGTGATATATTACCTGAAGTTGTTAACAGTTTTTCTTCACTAAAATGGTTTCATTTTGATTTTAGAAATAAATGCTGCAAATAAGTGTTTAGAGAATTAAATTCTGCGACTAACACATCAAGTATAAGCGAGATATGTAAATTTAAAACATATACTTTTTGGTTTTTGTAATGAAGCATGTTATGGATTAGGCCAAAAATAACAAAAAAATAAAAAATAGATGTTAATTAATGTCAAATTACGTCAAATATGTGCAATTTTATAATTGGGTCTATATTTCATATTTGTTTTGCGTACAAGGAAGTCGTGTGGTGTCCACATCAGATTTTTTAATGTATAGAAATTCATTCAGTACTGCCCCCATTAATGTATGATTTTTATTAATATACGATTTTATTGGGTAACCATAGATACTACCACTGCTGAAAATTTGTCAAAATTTATGTGTCAAACGTAACTAACCTAAAAAATTTGTCATGGAATAAAATTAGATTTTCCAATTCAGTAAGAAACGGCCAATGGTGTAATAGAAAAATATTGTATCTAACACGTATGTTAATTAGCGAACGCATTCAAATGTCTCAATCATTAATCGCCCTCATTAACACAGTTGCAGTTAAATAACTATTAAATTCACTGAATAAATACAAACAAAGTACATAATAGATCAAAAACAAAATGCGGAAACTTTAAATAAATTTATTGTATTTCTTATGATGTATTAAAAATGTGCCCTTTGAACTCCAATGCAAGCTGACATCGACGAATCTGAGAATCTATAAATTGTATTCCGCA
Source organism: Harpalus rubripes (assembly GCA_963082715.1). NCBI lineage: Eukaryota > Metazoa > Arthropoda > Insecta > Coleoptera > Carabidae > Harpalus > Harpalus rubripes. The sequence goes on from OY720452.1 coordinate 17,497,371, forward strand.
CCACTAAACCCATCTACCCATTTCTCAATAAATTAAAAAAAACTAAGGTAAAAAATTCTACTTCAGATTCATTTTTCATTGTTTATTATTTTGTTTTATATTAGGTATCCAGATGATTTTTTAAATTGCTGCAATTTATTAAACTTTCATCCTTTGTAATTCCGTAACCAAAAGGAAAAGGACCTATCTTCATAAGACATTTTTTTACTCATAATGTTATCAGGAACACACAATTAATTTTTTTACACTAGGCTTATTTACGAAATCGGTAGGTAGTAGGAAAAAATTGCAAAACCATTTAGTCCAAGTAACACAAATATTTGAGACAGTTATTTTTCTTTCATAAATGACACATCTGGTATTTTATTATAAGTGACAAATTTTAAACATCATATATTTATTCTTTTCGACTGTGGAATAGATTACATGTTAACTTTTTTTACGACTTCTATGTCACGTTATTTTGTTTATACGTATCTAGTCGTATCAACAAGAAAAATATTTTTACACACACAACGAACAGGATTTTTTCATATTGATAAATCAATTTTATATACTGTCCTGGACAAAATTTTAAAAAGTGGATGTTTTAATAATAAATAAATAAATCATCAAGGCTTATTACCCATTGCTGGGTGTGCCAATTTGCTTCATACACAGATATCGGAAATGATTAAATATTTGCACCGTTCGGGCGCTTACCAGACATCACCTCACGGGCACTCATTGCTGGCATAGAGAGTGCACCACAGGGGTCATTTTGTGCCATTTAAAATTCGAAATATTTGGCGTCGGTCGGGATCGAACCCGGTTTCCCAGATTCGCGACCTGACACAAGCAGAAGTTACATTTGTAGAAAAGTTTATATATTAAAAAAAAGAATGGCCGAGGCAATGCCACAAGCCTTAATATACGAGATAAATCTTATCAGCGATTTCATTGTTAATTTTGAAATGTTCAAATACTGTCCCCTTAATTATTTTTCAGCAAATAGTGAAATATATTTTTTTCAAACGTCGTAGAAATGACATTTTTTGTGACTTGATTCACAAGTTAGAAGTCTAAAAATAAATAAATATCCAGAGAAACTACATAGAATTACCGAATAAAAAGAAAAGTAGTGCATTTGAAAAAATAAATAAAAAATGAATGTGTCATTCGGAATAAAAGTGTCTGTGTGCCTCGCATGCAATTGTCCGACTCACTTCGCTCGTCGTGCAAACTTCCATGCTTGCCACACAAAGTATCACTTTTACTCCTAATAACACAATATACTATTTTTTGTAGAGACATATATTCTGAATTTGTAATCTTAATTAACCGTTCACATATTCCGTTATTAATCGTAGCTCCAATGGAAATATCTAACAATAAATAGATTACTCATGCAAAATACCTTTCGCCACCGTAGATAAGAAAGGTACCTATAAGAATCATGCTGAAAATGGCATATCGAGATGTTTGTGAATAAGTAGGTTTTAGAGTATCTAGAATCCGATTTTAACATTTTTACGGTGCAGGTATGGATGTGTGAATGTGTATATATATGTTTGTGTGAGTAGTCATTTATCAAATACGGTAACACTTAAACCCTATTCCTCAATTTAAAATTGATGGGAAAAGCTGATTAGTTTTTGATAACAATTGTACAACCGGAAGTAATAGTTTATTTAACATTTTCTCAAAAAAATAAATATAATAGCTATTTGTGTATTAAGGGCGCAAAATGGGACATTCTCTCGAAATCGACAATGTCCATTTGCAGTAACACACACAAGATTTTTTCTACAGTCCTCCACCATAACAAAAAATAATAAAATGTACACTTTGTACTACTCAATAGTTTTGCAGTGAAGATAGGATCGTATTCAAATATGACTTCAAGATATTGTTTTGGCATTCATTTTTTCAAAAAATTAATGCCATTTTTGTAATGAATATTAAGTTTTTTTTGTATAATTTATTTGTTTCAAATACATTAAACTAGTGCAGTGAAAAAGTGGATGTCCATTGGGAGCGTTCACGCCAAACTTGTGCAGGTGGCAGCACAACTGTTCACACAATTTATTTTATATTTAATTTTAATTTATCGATATTTTCCATTCTTCTTGAGCTATTGCTTCAATCTACTCTGAGCATTTTATACTTTCATTTTTGTAAATAAATGCCCTATTTTATTTTCACAGCAGTGCGGCATTTTGTTTGGTTATGTAATATACCGATAGAGCAGTCATATGTGAGATTGACTTGTGAACATGGTAAATGTGTAACTAAAGTGTCATTAGTTCCTGACTAAACGTTTCCATTAAGAATGTAGACAAGTGACATTTCTCAACATTGTATAGTTAGAAATTTGAACAGCGAGCGTTTTACTTTGTCGCGCATGAGCGTCAAAGTGACATTTTGCGTTGACAAAAGAGAGCGCAAATGGCTACTTTGTATATAGGCTGTAGAAAAACTAAAAATAAAGAATGTGTTTCTTTAGTATTAAACAAATATCGTTACAAGAAATGGTATGTAAGATACTTATGTAAAATAAAATTATATTGGCGAATGGCATTGTGCTGGATACAACTTTTTTTTGTATTCGCGACGAAATTTGTGGAAGTTTGGTGAATGTCCAGCCTAAATGAATCAGTATATAATATAATGCGTTCTTATAAAAATAAATAATTAGCTAAGAAAATAACTTTCGGAAGTTGTTTCAGTAAACAGAACTATTTTGTTTTGACAGGATATGAGCAATAAAACTTGATAAAATTTTATCTCGAGTAATTTATAAATACTTTAACTCACAATTTGTTTGTATTCTTCAAGTTTTATTTAATTTTATCGCAATGACAGTAATTCTATACGTTATGTAGGCAAATAACTGGTGCTAAATCTGAAGCATGTGCATTTTTAAGACACTGGCGAGGAGGTGTAAGATCATTTGACGGGCATACACTAACATATCTCAATTTACAAATGAACAAAGAGTGTCTTTGATGTCGCCGACCCGGATGTTGGGCCTCAGCGTTCAGCGCTCCACCCCCGCGTCCGCCCTGTGCTCTTGCGGCACGTTTTCTAACCACGACGCTAATTAGCTAAATTAGCGTCGTTTTACCTACAGGTCGTGAGGTGTGGGACAGCTACTGATTTTTCTCTATTTACTCAAAAAGCGAATATTTCTTAACTACGCACTACTATGTGTAAATGGCTACTGTTGATGATTAGCACTACGATAAAACACCATGAAGGGCGTAATTTGGATTCAGTTCAACTACAAATTCTTTTAATAATTACTTTTCGTTTTAAACATATTTGTATTTACAAATATTTGTAAGTAGGCCTTTTTTAGACGCTTATGGGTGTATTCTGTACAGCATCCGATAAAAATTAAAAGCCGTTAAATTTTTAGAAGCCGCTAAAATTATTTTTCTATTCTGTAACTACATTTCCGTTAAAATTTTAAAGGTTTCCTTTAAAATAACCCGTTTAATTTTGACATTTTAACAGCTGGTCAAATGTACATGTTAAATTTTTTAATTTCGATATTTTTTATTAAACTAACATGGATTTAAATAATTTAATTCAAATAATATTAATTAGAGACTTAGAACATGCACAGCTGCAGTAAGTATACATTAATGACTAGCTTTTGTATGAGACTGTAAAATATATTTATATTTTTCAAATGAGAGATTTACATGAAAATCAATGACGACTGAGAGATGTCAGTGATCCTTTTTCTCTTCAGTAACATTTAAATGAAATTTACTTTCTCTAACTTTACGCTTTAGTTTTAAATACTGAGAAAACCAGCTCAATATATACATATAAGGTGTGTTTGGTTATATCTTACTTCGTGTCATTTTGCAGTTTGTTCTAATATTATTTGTATTTAACACATTTGTTAGTTGTGCATATTTTAACCTTCCGTCACCTTTATAGTCCGGGAGGCAGCGTTGCAGATGACAAGATCATTTCATCCCTCACGATTTTTATTGGAAAATTTGTTTCTCGGGCAATCATTTAAAGATCCAAGCGTCAGCTACTCCAGTGGGGGTGGAGCTGGCTATGACGATATTGGAAACATGTCGAAAAAATTTTTTTTTTAAATCATTTTAATACTCTTGAAAATTTGTCAATCTGTAGTTTAAATAATATTAAACATAAAAATAATCGTCAGTTGCACTGAAAATGGGGGATTATACGTCAGCTACCCCTATAAACCGGAAATAAAAGTGGGGGTGTAAAATCATTTCATCCCTTACCAAATTTTTACAGCGTATTTATTATGTTATTGAAATGCTAACAATAATCAGCTGCGCTTCCAATAGGGGAAAAACCGTCAGCTAGGGATTATAGCTGTTTAGCGCGCATACAATTTCAGCGTTGTATAATTCAAAGAGCGGTCTGACTGACGATCTTACCCCCATTATATCATCAGCTGACTCAGTAAATATAGTCTCTAAACTATTAAACATAAAAATTTCGAATAGAATGAAATTAATTTTATCCAAATTTCGCGGTTTTCATTTTTTATACTTCCTTGTACATAGTAAAGGAAGTAGTGCAATCGCGAAAAATTTTGGTTTTCAGATATCAGCGGAAAGATCCATTTTGACCATCCCTGAATCCAGTTTGACTAATTTCGTCATGACGTCTATACGTACGTACGTATTTTGCATAACTCAAAAACGGTAAGCCGTAAAAAATTGAAACATTGTATTTAGAACTGCTATAACATCTAGTTGTGCACCTCCCTTTTTGGTAATTACATAATTTCCAGAAGTGGTACTTTACCTGTAGCCTATAATAGATTTTAATGAAAAACTATTTTAAAATATATTATGATTTTGAATTGCTAAAATGATAATATTTTACAATTTTTAGGCAGTAAAACACATGTAATTAAAAATAATAACATTTTTGCAGTTAAAAATCAAAATAAGTCAAAACATTGGTCTTGTCAACATGACATTGTTCTTGTCAAAATGACATGCGCACACAAATCAGCCGATTCTAAACACGTCAAGGTCCCTCGAGTCACGTGTTTGCTCGCGCTCTATAGTAATAAAATAATATATTTAATGAATTAGGACAGAAAATAAAAAAATCTGGTGTGGCCAACACAATACCTCCCGCCATGTACCGCTCAAGGGGTAGCTGACGTATAATCCCCCATTTTCAGTGCAGCTGACGATTATTTTCATGTTTAATATTATTTAAACCACAGATTGACAAATTTTCAAGAGTATTGAAATGATTTAAATAATTTTTTTTTCGACATGTTTCCAATGTCGTCATATCCAGCTCCACTCAGATGCAAACAGCTGACGCTTAGTTTGTTTAATAGATATATTCAAACTATTATTTAATACAAAAACTGTGAGGGATGAAAACACTGACAAAAATGCAACGCTGCCTCCCGGACTATTAGGTAAGGAAGGTATTGTCTTTGGTTAAAAAATGGTGAGTGGTGATATTTTCGGATCCAATACTACAATTCAAAAAATTCTTTACATCCATGTGAAGATATGATTAGATTTTGGTTATAATTGGTCAATCGAAGTACCTTCATTTTAAGATTTTAAGTTTTTCTTGAAAAAACACTGTTGCACATTTAATGCTATTATAAATATTAAAGAATATTTTATTCTCTATACGATTTGACTGCATTTTATATTTCATATTATATGGATATAGAGTTAAAAAATTATAAAGAAATTATATTTCATAAATTAGCCGGCTATGCTATAACTATGGAAGCAACTACTATACTTAAAAAATTCTGATTGCAAGATGTCAGTGTCAAGTGCAATTGACAGAGTGTGTTATAATTTTACTGGAAATATAGGATTTTTTGCTAGAAACTTTCTGTATGGCATTTGTATAAAATAAATAAAACTGCCGGAAGGTAATGTACAAGAAATAGAAATCTTTTGCAAGAAACTTTGTACAAAATACAGAGAACTGACGGTAGGTAATGTGCTGGCCGCATCAGATTTTTTTAAAGAATCATATTCTTTTGAATTTTACTTTCAACTAAACATCTATTTTGTTCCATAAACTCAATTAATAATGTTTTTTGTTGTTTGGCCAGTCTTTGTAACCAGCTAGACATTTTTATAGACACCTTTTTATTTCAAGAATGTGTCAATTAAATAAATTAATTGTCATACCATTCAAAAATGCACATGACATGATACTTTTTATTTTAAAAATCTGCGATTTATCAAAGACAAGCATTTTTGATTATTCTGTTTTTCACGTCATATCACTTTTTAACGAAACCGTTAAAAATATGAAAATTAGCGGACTGCTAAATTTTTTTATTGCAGAATAGCAAATGCCAACAAAAATTTTAATGGACTGTTAAAATTTGAATTTTATCGGCCTCTAAATTTTAACGAACAAGTTTTACACGTTCAATAATTATTGTTGTTTAATAAAGGCGGTGTCTAGGGTCACTTTAATGCATGCCTAATATGGAATGTAGGTAGGTACACCGCGTATGACTTTAGGCATTTAACCCATGCGCCTTCTTGGCTAGCGCAGCTCCTACTATTACGCCACCGTTTTCGGGCTTATATTGAAGGGGAACAACATATTAGATTTTGGATACAATTGATAAACCGGAAGTGATACTTTATTTGAAGCTCTGAACAGATTTTTGTGAAAAATATATTATGATATATTCCAAAATCCAAAACTTGTCAAATTTAGTGTTTAAGACTTTTATATAACGGGAAGCAAAATATTAGGTTTTGGCTAAAATTGATAAACCGGAAGTGATACTTTATTTGAAGCTCTGAACAGATTTTCGTGAAAAATAAATTTATACAATCCAAAACGTATCAAATTTGGTATTTAAGACTTTTATATTAATGAGAACGACATAGATGTTTTCTAAAATTGATAAACCAGAAGTACTACTTTACAGGAAGCTATAAACAGATTTTCTTGAAACTGTATTAAAACATGATTCAAAACTTTTCAAATTTGGCATTAAAAATTCGTGTATAATTTGAAACAACATTAGATACCTATATGATAAACCGGAAGTGGTACGTAATTTGGAGCTCTTAATAGGTTTTCGATAAAAATCATAATAAAATATAATCTAAAATTTGGTATTACAGACTTTTCTACTTATTGGAACAACAAATTAGATTTTGTTTATAAAGTGATACTTTACCTAAAGCTCATATTGCTGTTTCAAACATGGAATTGACGGGAGGTCACGTGTTGGCCACATCAGATTTTTTTATCAAGACTAATTGATTTTTCGGAATAGTCTTTTATTTTACTAAGTAACTTATTCCATACGTACCACGGTTCATAATTTAATTTTAATAGTATATATTTTTAAGTTAACGTAATTAGGTATACCAGGTATGATTTAAAAATTATATAAAACACGATATATACTTTTACCAATCGAAAGAGAAAAATAAGGATTTTCTTAAAGTAATATCAAATACAAGTTCCATTTAAAAAAATATAAGTTTGTTATATCTCGAAAATTTACCCATAAAAAATATTTTCGTACGCCATTGGATAGACAATAAATATATCTAACTTCTTTATTGAAAACATTTTATTCGGTTACTAATTGTTTAGAAGTTATTTGAAAAAGAAAAAATTAACAAAATTCAATTTTTCGTCATTATGTAGTGCCCTGTGCACAAAAAGTTCCCTTTAACCGACATTGTATCTATTATAGTTCTCGAGATCCCAATGGTGGCAGCTCTAAATGGGACACACTGTATAATATGTACTCGTATAATATAATATAATATGTAATAATTATACTTTCATATTACTGTTGTAGGGCTTCTTCTGAGAAACGCAAACTCCATGTGAAGCGACCAATGAACGCGTTCATGGTCTGGGCCCAAGCAGCAAGACGGAAATTGGCGGACCAGTACCCTCAATTGCACAACGCAGAACTCAGCAAAACTCTGGGAAAACTTTGGAGGTAAGATGCATCAAATTTTTAAAAAAAAATCTATTCACATCAAAATTTAATGTTTACTTCTTATTATAAATCTTCATATGAACTCTCATTCATATTTATTTGTGATATTTGCATATGAATCATTTTGAATTTTCTCATACTAAAAATAACTTCGTATCTCTAATTTTTTTTTATTGTAGTTTAATTTTGGTTCAATGTAATTTAGTTATGATGCTAATGAATTATTTAAATATGTACATAGTAATTAATGTTGTTATTAGTATATGGGGTCTCGTGGCCGCGTGCCTGAGTGTCAGGTCGCGAATCTGGGGATCCGGGTTCGATCCCGACCGACGCCAAATATTTCCAATTTTAAATTGCACAAAATTGACCCCTCTGGTGCACTCTCCACGCCAGCAATGAGTACCCGTGAGGTGACGCCGAGGGGTTGGTCACTTAAGAAGAAAGCGTACAATTCAATTTTAATTCCACTAATTCTTCTAATTCCTGGCTAATTCCACTAATTCCTTGGTAATTCCACTAATTCCCAAGTAATTCCACTAATTCCCATGTAATTCCTCTAATTCCCAGGTAATTCCTCTAATTCTTAGGTAATTCCGCTAATTCTCATATAATTCCTATCCAATTCCTATAATTTTTGATAATCAATACCTTGATTATATACTTACTTTGTAACTTTTATTCTTAGTAATTTTAAAATTATGTGGTATCTAATCCATTTTTGCGTTAATATGCTTTTGGTGTTTAAGTATACTTTTGAAAACACCTCTTGTTTAATGTTATAGTAAAAATTAAAATTATATTAGATTTATGGATACATATCTGACGCATAATGGAAGTCAAAGTAAAAGCTAAAAGTAAGGATAACATTAATTGAAAAACCAAAGATAATACCAATACAAAATAAACATGGCAACAGAAAACTGGACAGAAATAAACATGCCAAAGAATATGTTAAATATCGTTTACTTATTTTCCATTTTATTATAAACATATTAATTTTCAATATTGAACATGCTACTCAAACTAGTCAAATTTTTAACTTCATTTAAATTCATTTAAATAATAAAAAATCTGATGTGGCCAGCACATTACCTTCCGTCAGTTATATGAGGCATTTACGAAAATTCTACCTGTGAATTGTTACCAGTAAACAGCTGTTTATCAGGTTATAGCTACCGGAATCGATATTTTAAGAACGCAAGTGGTAAACAGGGTAGATCCATAACCTATAAAAAATTTGAAAATTTGAAACAGGTTAGAAATTTGATGTAGTTAACAAACTGAGCAGAGTCATACTTTGAACACATTTCCACTTTTAACGCGTGCACTTCGCTTTGCATCACTACCTTTTTTGAGATTAGATTCTTCATGAATCCGGTAGATGGATCTGGTAGATATTGTACAATTTTCGAACACGGTAACTTTTTACCAGTCGTGTTATCGGTAGAATTTTCGTAAATGCCTATGTATTTTCTATAAAACCATACAGAAAGTTCCTTGTAAAAAATTCTAAATTTCTTATACGTACATTACCTTTCAACAGTTGTATGTACTTTATAAAAATTCTATACAGAAAGTTTCGAGCAAAAGATCCTAAATTTCGAGTAAAATTATAATATAACACAAATATACTACGAATATGTCAATTGACACTGACATCTTTCAATCAGAATTTTCATAATATAGTAGCTGTTTTCATAGCTATGTCTACTTTATAAAATTTAATTTCTTTATAATTTTTTAACTCTATATCCATTTAATATTAAGTATAAAATGCAGTCAAATCGTATAGAGAATACAATGTTCTTTAATATTTATAATAACATTAAATGTAAAAAAATGATATTTAACATCGTTTTTTCAAGAAAAACTGTTAAAATCTTCAAATAAGGGTACTTCCGGTTGACCAATTATAACCAAAATCTAATCAGCTCTTCATATGGATGCAACGAAGAGGAATACGAAAGAATTATAATTTTTGGAATTGTAGTATTAGAGTTATCGCAGACGAAAATTTTGTTACATACACACACACACACGGACACACATACATACATACACACACACACACACACAGACAGACATCATCGTAAAAATAGTAAAATCGTATTCTAGGGACCTTAAAACGTGCTTATTCATTAAAAACTCACCACCGAATTTTTTGACCAAAGACAATACCTTCCTTACCTAAAGGTGACGGAAGGTAAAAATGGGGTGTTATGTTTAAAAAGCTTAACATAGAAATTATTTTTTTCAAAAATTGGCGATCACTAATTTATGTCAATGTAAACAAAAACTTTCTTTATAAAACTGTTTTTACAGATTATAAATATTCGATTCCATTTTTGAGATAGAGTGATGATAAAGAAGTGACAGTTTTTAAGGAAAAACAAAAAAATTGTGTTAAGCCGGAAGTGGTTGACTATGGTAAAATGTTTCTATTGTTTCATATGTAGAATTTTCTGCTGAATTCAAGGACAAAATAAAAAATTTGGCATACTATTTAAATAAGAAAGTTAGGAACATTTCCGGTTAAACCGGAATAATAATTGTTTTGAAAATATTTTAGTTGAAACGGGTATGTCGGAAAACCCCTAGGTACCAAATTTCGTAAAATATAATTGAATAGTTTTGAAAATGTTGTTTTTTTAAATAAATAAATATTTATTATTTTTAATTTGTTATTATTATAGTTTATTATTATATTTTAAAGTTATTTTCATATAAGTTCATAAGGATTTACAAATTAATTGTAAATCCATATAATATTTTTTTAAATTAGAACTGAGCTGGATTAAAAAACGTGAAAAATATATTGATATCTAGAACATATATTTAGATTATAAACCAAGGTAATCGTTAAAATTTTAGTGAATTCTCTAAAATTCTAGTTATTTCCTGGATAATTCCTTCAATTCCTAGAGAATTCCTATAATTCTGTGTTAATTCCTTTAATTCTATGTAAATTCCTCTAATTCCTAGCTAATTCTTGCCAATTCCTACTCAAGTGTACAACTAATTCCCAAGTGATCAACCCCTCGGGTGACGCCTGGTAAGCGCCCGCACGGTGCAAATATATCATCTTTACCGATATCTGTGTACAAATCAGAATGGCACACCCAGCAATGGGTAATAAGCAGTGATGATATATTTTTTATAATTCTTTATTTTATTGGTTCTGTACAACTTATTATACAATTCATGATTATGTGAGCGTGAGTCAATTTTTCGCATATATTTTTTCAATACCTTGGATTGATGAAGATGGGATGATGAAAGACACACAACAACCATGCCTTTTAGGGTACTAGATTATCATGAAAACAAGATAATATTTATATATTTATAATTCATATTGCTATAGTTGGCAAAGCTCCTTAAATGAGTTGGACTTGGCTTAAAGTTACCTATTTTATCCTGATAGTTTCAACCCGCTTGAAAATGGGTTGAATCGACCCGATTGAAGTTAGCGGGTTGAAATGATTGGAATAAACGCATTTTCAACCGGATTAAAATTTTCAACTCGATTCTAAAATACAAAAGATTTGAGCCTATTCAACCGGATTGACTTTGCGGGATAAATGCTCAACCCGATGGAAGTCACTATCGTTAGAGGTTATCTGTCAGTTGCATTGTAACAGTCAAATCGTATATGATTAGAATTGAATTATGTCAAAAAAAAACATTTGGCAGAATCAGGAAGTAATGTATTTTCTTTCCTTAATGAAGGAAATGAAAATTCTCGGTCTTATACACGGAAAAAAGCTTAGAATACTCCATATTCTCAACAGCTAGCGAGACAATATAGTGAAAGAGCAATATTTTTTTCAAAACTTACAATTTTAGAAGGGTCGCTTAAAAAAATATATTTTGGTGTCAATTTAGTATTTAGTACCTCGCAATTGTAATTAAAAGTGTTTTTAGAGACTCTAAAATTTTCTATTCAATCTGAATTTGTAAATTGTTGCACAATGTTTCCCCACCAGTCAAAACTTCGTGTTTTATTTTTCATTCGTAACCTTTTATTTTAAAAATATGTGCATAATGTCATTACTTGTTCTTGTTTCATTTTCGATTATACTCCTCCGCAAAAATCATGTAAACATAATCTAACAAATTGACATTTCGCCAATGCTTTCGATCGGGTTGAAATAGGTTTCACTCGACCCGATATAACAAGAGCCAGATAAACGGTGGAGAGTTAACTTCGAAATTCGACCGGGTCGAAACTATCGGAATAAACTTAGTAAGTGACACTTTAAGCATATAACATAACAAAAATTATCGTCGACCATGCACGTTCGGTTCGGTACCTACGTACTCGTAATATTTTTTCTGCAATGGTAGGGGAAATACTCGTAAGTGTTCTCAAACTAAAAATATCATGAATAGTCGCCCCGTTGAAAGATAAATTGTAATTATGGAAGCGTGGATGTTTTTTAATGATTTTATTTTAACTGATAGTACTAATAATTTTTCTTCTTTTAGTAAAAGTAAACCGATAACGAAAATACTTATTCTCAAGTTAACTCTTGTTTCTTCGGAGGTTAGGTATGCCCGTGATAAGTTTATTTCGAATACTACTATTGCATTGCTATTTTTATTGCCACAAAAATTACATACAACAACAAGACTCTAATCTAATTTCTAATATCTAACCGCCAAATTCGCGCGTTTGCTTTTTAGTGATCAAGATTTTCACGAACCGTGTTCGAATTTGTAACCGGTTGTCGAAAATTCTTACTGCCGTTAGCGTGTTTTTTTTCGAATATACAGTGTGTTCAAAAAATTCCTATCTCGGAGTAGGCTATGAACAAAGAAACGTATGTCAATTTAAAAATATTTAATTAAATGTCAATTTGACATGAGATATTGTCAAAAATGTTGTCTAAAGAAATCAAAGCTTTTTGTCTTCTATCTTATTTTAGAAATGGAAATAAATTAGAAAACAGCGAATGTCAATATACCGTATCCTTCTTTATGGTCTTTTCTCCTTAAAATCACATTTTAAGACCAATTTTGACAACTTGTCTTTTGAATTGAATAATGATCAGACACACGTTTCTCTGTTCATAGCCTACTCCGAGTTAGGAAATTTTTGAACACACTGTACCTTAAATAGATTTTAGATATCTAAAAAAAAATACCCGCAAAAGTTTTCAATGAAACAATATCCATCGGGATGCTCTAATTAAATTAGGATGTAGCAATTGATAATTAAATCAAATGAAGCATGCGGAACCACACATAGGCACCCCGTGACCAAGAGTCAAACTCAAACACAGTATAGTCCCTCGTGACAGAAATGATAGCTGGAGCCTGGGCGTGCAGGCGGAGCAGAAGAAAGCAAAGGCAAGTCAAACAGTTCGCAATCAAATCGCAGCGTGTGTCCATCGACACAAACGGCACCGCCACTGCTGTGTAATGTGACAGGCGGATATTAATTTGGACGATGAATGCGACCGATAACGACAATTACCTTGCGGAGGTGGACTGGCTGAGTCGCCGCCCGCCGCTGCCCGACGGGTCATTACCGGTGATGACTTGAAGTCTGAGTACTAGGAAGGATAACGCACTCAAGGCTTATCAATTCGTGGATTGCGGACTGATCTTGTTCGTATTTAAATCAGTATAGATACAGATACAGATATTTTCTAAGTTTCTAAACTCTTTTATTGGGAGGAGTAAATCGAAACGTAACATTTACACCCTACTAAACATCATGGCACCAAATTTCAATTATTGAACTTTTAATCTCAGCAATAACTATCATCATTATTATTTAGTAAATTCTGTCTTTGCACAGGTCTCAACGGAAAAGTTGTCTCCAATTTATTCTGTCCTGTGCCTCCAGCTTCAGCCTCTAGTAATGTGGGATTCCACTATTTTTTTTATATAATTTCATGTGAACGTATAAGTAAAACGAAGACTGTCGGTGAAAATCCGGTGAAAAAATTCCTATTAATAAGCGAGTTATAGTCCTCCGAAATTTGAAAATATAGGTGTGACGTCACGTATATAAGTTTTTATATCAAACTATTTTCTTCGTGGACCTAAATGTTCTTGAAATATAGGCTATTTCTAAATTATATTTATAAAAAATAAATGAATATTATTATACTGTACAAGTCGACATGATTTATAATTGGAAATGTATTTAAATTATTAAGTTTAATGCAAAATATTTATATTCAAATAAAAACTGTTTGAGAATTGCACTACTGGACTGATAGCCACGCCTGCGCTATTTGAATTTCTCTACTTCCATTGGTAGTAGGCAATGCCCCTAACTCGGTATTCGTTATATATTTATAGGTGGTCTTTTGAGTCGCCAATCAAAATAATATATATGGATTTCATATGAGTGACGACCTGCTAAAACAAAAACCCCCTTATTTCCAAAGTATTTCAATTATATCATTTTATTTCTTTATTAATATTCATTATTAAGCATATACTTTCACTATTTTTTACTAATTTCTCTTAACTTGATTGAGCTGTAATCCCCTATTCTATCCGTCTTTAATTTCAGTTAACATTGCTTATTTTCTTCGTTCTCTTCATTGTCTCCCACGTACGTCCTCTTTCTTATTTATTTCAAAATTCTTATTTTTTCTCTTATTCTTCTCAACAATACCTCGTTTCCGACTCTCTCCTTAAGAGGCATATTTACCCCTGTGCTGAAATATGAAGCGAAAATTCAAATAAATTGTTCCTGTACTAGAACTATCAACATTTTAAAAAATTCAACACAACCCAAACCTACTTGCGATATTAACCTACATTTAAAAAAAATAATTATTGAAATCTATTAATATTTGACTTTGATTTTATAGGCAAAACAGCATTTCTCGAATTTCCCATAAAATCAAAGTCAAATACTAATAAATTTCAATAATTATTTTTTTAAAATACAGGTTAATATTGCAAGTAAGTTTGTGTTGTGTTGAATTTTTTAAAATGTTAATAGTTTTAGTAGAGGAACAATTTATTTGAGTTTTCGCTTCATATTTCAGCACAGGGGTAAATATGCCTCTTAACCCAATCTTCTCCAATCGTCGAAACAACCACATCTCGAAACTGTCTAAGCACTTTTTCTCTTTCTTCCACAAAGGTTCACGTTTCTCAGCCATATAGTACAATACTCCATATAAGACATTTTACGAATCTTTTTCGCAATTCAATATACGTAACATGTGCATAATTTTATAAAAGAGGAAATATGGAATAGCTATTTGTGTATGAGAGTGCAAAATGGGATATTATCGATTGAGAGGTTGTTGCCGCGCGACTCAGCCATTCTCTCGAAAACGACAATGTCCATTTGCGCTCGATACACACAAGATTTTTGCTAGAGTCCGTGCGTTTAGAGAAAAAACCGGCGCACAGACCAAAATTCATCCGGGCGAGTCCAACTTGTGAAAGTAGGGATGATACGATTTTGTGACAGGTAGCAGACGTTTTTAGCGTATAGGTTATAGATATAAATATGGACAAAGATAATCAATCAAATGTCTTTTGTGCGAGTAATAATTATATGTATACTTGTTTATGAATATTGTGTATCGTAAATGATAATAATATTAAAATTAATAACATTTAAATATTATTAGGTTAAATGTTTTTTGAGTGAGTAGGTGTCAATTGTAACAGGTGTCAAATGTAACAGGGCCATTTTTTCGAAGTAGATTAAAACGCGCTTGCAGAGTGAAGCAGAAAGAGTCATAGCTCTTTGGTATTTAGTATAAGTACATACGCTTGCGCGTCTGTTTCTGACGAATGTCTGTAAATCGACAAAAAAGTAAATACAGGGAGTGACACACATTGTTTCTAAAACATTATAAGTGCTCTGCTCGGAAATATTTCAAGTTAAGGATCAGTTTGTGAGATACCTGCTTTTATTTTTCATTAAAAAACATTTCGATTTATTACCTAATAAACACAAAAAAGCAATTAATATCGTTATAAGTGAAGCGGTGTCAGTTGTAACACATGCCACGGTGTCGATTTTAACTTGTTTAATAATTAAGTATAGTATGATAAAAATTATAAGAAAAACCACTGCTATCGAAAACATAAAAGAAGAAGAGCAAAAAAACGAAAAACAGTTCCGAAAGTAACAGTCGCAGATTACTCTTCAGATGGGTCCGATGAGAAAACTCTCTGATATGTATTGGCCCATATTTTTTGAGCACAACAGGAGATTGATTGCAGTGGCGAAAATGTAAAATCTGGACACCGGGCTAGTTAAATTGTACGAAGAAAGACCTATTTTATGTTTACCTAAACTGCAATTTCGTTAGCGACTAAAGGCATTGGTCAAAATGGTCCATATCACCAACAGAATATATATTTTGTTTGCTTAGGTAATAAATAAAGGTTTATTTTTTCATTTTAAATGTTGTATTTAAATGTTGTATGAGGGAACCATGTTGATAATGTGCAATAAATAAAAGGCCTTCAAGTTCCAATATTCCTTATTTAATAATATTGAGGACGTTTCGAGCTAAATCCGCTCATCATCAGCAACTAACAAATTTTAAGTTGAGTATTATAAATAAATACATAAATGTTTATAATATTGAAGCAGAATTACATTGTTGTACAATATCCAAAAATGTGAAATTACATGTAAATTATAGTCAGGTGGAGCATGGGCCCCCAACTCAACAATTCAACATGCCGCTGACACGGCCCATTAACAATTCAATAATTTCTTCTTTTATCTATTATTTTATCTTATTACATCACTGTTAAAGTTTGTTACAATTGACACTGGCTCTGTTACTATTGACACCAGTTAGGTGTCAATTGTAACATTTGTAATGCCTGATTAAAAATCCTTATACTTTTATATTTGTCACATTTTCAAAATTCAAAATATTATTCACTAAGGTGGGTAGATTCTCATACAGGTAATTTCAAAATTTCGAAATGTAACGTTAACTCGTGAAAAATAAAAATTTAAATTTTGTAAAAATTAACACCGGTCTCCCCTATTGATAGTCAACATTTGTAGGTTGGGTAGTACAACTTTTACTGCGCCGATTTGTTTTTTCTCTAAACGCACGGACTCTACCGTCGCCACAACGGGGTCCTCCACCATACCAAAGATTTATTTGTTTCAAGTACATCATACTAGTGCTGTGAAAAAGTGGATGTCCATTGGTAGCGTTCACGCCAAATTTTTGCAGGTAGCAGCTCAACTATTCACACAATTTATTTTATATTTAATTTTAATTTATCGTTATTTTCCATTCTTCTTAAGCTATTGCTTCAATCTAATCTAAGCATTTCATACTTTCGTTTTTGTAAATGAATGCCTTATTTTATTTACACAGCAATGCGGCATTTTGTTTGTTATGTCAGATTGACTCGTGAAGGTGGTAAATGTGCAACTACAGTGCCATTAGTTCCTCACTAAATGTTTCCATTAAGAATGTAGACAAGTGACATTTCTCATTTCTCAACATTATAGTTAGAAATTTGGACAGCGAACGTTTTTTCTACTATGTCGCGCATGAGCGGCAAAGTGACATTTTGTGTTGACAAAAGAGAGCGCCAATGGCTATTATGTATATAGACTGTAGAAAAAATGTATTTGTGTGTGTGTCTGTAAATAAGGCTGATTAGTATTGGGGAAATATTAAACTTACTAGTTTACAAATGATGTATCTATACTGGAACAAATATTTGAAACCCATGTTTTCCTTCTAATTTGCCAACAAAATTCCGCAGAAGTTAAAATTTCAATTTTAAAAGTAAATTTCTAATATATTTGAATATGGTGACATTATATATTTTTCTAAGACGGTCAAAAATTGTTTGTGTTTGCGCATTGATATCAGTATGCGAAATATTTCATTATTTCATTAATAATGTAACCATAACAGTGTGTATTTCACACAATGTGCACATTGTTTCATACTCTTAAACTGTGCGCATTATTTCGTGCATTGTGCACATTATTTCGCGTACACTTCCAAAATCAGGCATAAAACGAGCAAAAACTTACATTTAATTTGAAAGTTAAACCAGTTTGCAAAACTATTTTTTTTGCTATGTTTTCCTTTCTATTCATGCGTTTGGTTGGGTTGCACATACCTAATGTGATGTTTTCTCGTCTCATTTGACCAAAGTCATAAGGCGTAATAATTATTTGCAGAATATCTATAACTTCATTTAGTTAAAATGATGTTATAACAAATTATTCATACTCTACAAAAATTTTGATTTGATGTGAATGACACCGATTTATTTTTGTGTTTACTATTTATTTACTATATTGTGCACAATAACAAAGAAAACAAAAACAATGGAAAAATTAAAAGTGAAAATTTAACTGAACCATGCAATCACATATCGTTGAACCAAGTTATCTCTTGCTTATTGCAGCACATGCGTATGTGTAGACAGAAAATATTCCGTACGTAGGTGCGTCGTGAACTTTGGCAAATAAACAACTTTATTTATTTTGTAAACAAAACATTAAAATTTCAAATCATCTTCGAAGTAATCATAACGTATTTGACTCATAAAAGTAATACTTTGTATATGAGCAGATGTAGCTAAACCTATAGTTTATGTTATAATGATTATTTTTTGACATTTCTTAAAACTAATGAAATGTTTCATTTTGTCACATGTCCGCGTTTTAATCAATCCTGTCATTATTATACTGAGAATAAAGCTCTAGAGATTATTCCCGGGAATAATCTCTGTAGCTTTTGTTTTAGATGACATATGACAGATAGTTATCAAAACATAAGTAAAATGAGCGGAAAAGACCAATTTTGTGCCGTTT
Source organism: Harpalus rubripes (assembly GCA_963082715.1). Lineage (NCBI taxonomy): Eukaryota > Metazoa > Arthropoda > Insecta > Coleoptera > Carabidae > Harpalus > Harpalus rubripes. The sequence goes on from OY720452.1 coordinate 17,516,144, forward strand.
CTGATCATGAAATAAACCAAAAAATTATAGAAGCCACTTCTAGAAATACCATAATTAGTAATTATATTTTTGAGAATATAATTCATTAGTCACGTGACGTTTTCCGCCAGTCAACATTTAGAATCTCCCTAGTTACATGTCTATGACAGCGATGATAGAAAACAAAGAAATTATCATCTTGTTTATATTCGTTTGAATATAAATATGTGCGATGATCGTTGCATTGATATGAACAAGGATGAAAATAATAAGGGAATTGTAAAATTAACCATTTGTAATACATTATATGAATAGTTAGGGTAGCAGCACACATAATGTGTCACAAAAATTCATTATATTCTCTCATTAAATACAAGCTCGTGATATGATTAATAATCGTAAATATTGCTCGTGAAACCAAAGCAGCATATTTCACTCGTCTATTATATTACGTATGTTTATATTTATTTTGCCTTGTGTTCAGGTTGTCAAAACAGACATGCCAAGTGGGCTATGCAAATGAATGAAGCTAGTTAATTACGATAGTAGATGGTGTTACAATGCAATTGCATGACAGTCTGGTTTTGCTGAAACAAATTTGTGAATCAAAAAATAATCTAATTAAATATAATTCGAGAGTTCGATAAATTAGAAAATAATTTTCCAGTTTTTTCCTCAAATTTGTTGCCATTTGGCAATAGCCACTCAAGCCCTACGGGCTTTCGTGACTATTACCTGGGAACAAATTTTTGAAAAATCTGTCAAATTATTTTCAATAGAGTACGATAGAGTCGCTATTTATGGTTTTGTCAGTTTAGATTTAAATTTGACCCGTCAAAACTTCAAATTATTTCTATTTTTTAAATAGCTGAAAAGTGATTTTTATATTTCACTTTTACAATAGTTTTGGTTCATTTTCTGCAAGATGATACCGGAAGTTTTCTCTTAACCCGGCAAATATACGGATGTAACGTCAATGTCATTATAGAAATTTTAAAATAAAAGCAGATTTGCGCGGGTAGTTAGTAATATAGCATCTGCTCAACTATTTAAAGAAAGCAGGGTAACGGATACTCAGTATTTTTTTCTGAATACTCGCCGTTTTTTTGAACGGTGCCCGTCTTTCGACCCACAAAATTGACATTTCGATTATCTTTAGAGATATGAAGCCTGTTAAATTTAGCTGACTTTTATTTCTACAAATAAATTCTAACTATGAAATAATATGTAATTTTTATCAGTGTTGAGTTTTCAGTTATGATGCTTTTTTGCAGTTTGAAACAAATGAAGATAAATAAGTTATAAATCGTAGGAAAACTAAAAAAAATTTTCTTTTCAATAGTGTAGTCCACTATGGCGTGTGTAACTCGAAATCCAACAGTCATAAAAAATAAGCATCGTCATTCGAAAGAAAATAAAAAGAATCCCAAAGAAGTGCAAACCAAATTCTATATTATTTCAAATTTTGAAATTATTTGTTAGTAGGTACGAGCAAAATTTTAATTTTAGTATGTATCTAGTGATCTATGCATAACAGGGTAACTTTGTCCTAATTTAAATGTCATGTATCTCTCAAAAACGGGCATCTGTACCGACGGAAAGAAACAACCGAAGAACCGAACCTAGTCGAAAAAAAGAGGCACTTCTCTTGTGAACTGTTGTGATTTGAAAATAGTAACTGCTGGGGGTTGGCAGTTTTCATTGTGAACCTTCGTATCTGTCAAATCTCATATAGTGGAGGAAAAGATTCTTATTTTGAACTGTTCTGGGACGCGTTTTATAATCGACATTTAGAATATCTTCTTCATTTGTCCTTGCTCTCAGTCCCTCAGTGTAGACCTTCATATATGGTAGGGTCGGTATGGTTATATACAGATAGAAGAAGCGACTGAAAAATACTCACAGAGAAAAATGACTGGTTTTTAGCAAATAAATATTCATAATTAAGGGGTACTTCATTCATTCAATTATTGCAACTTTGCAACAAATACAATTTAATCTTTAACATGAAATGTATTTTATTCATTCAGTTATATTATTTATTTGACCGTCATTTATTTCATTTAAACTTAATTTAATTTTCTCAAATAAACTAATATATTTATGCTTAGCATGTTAAAGTGAGATTTCTAATAAATAGATTTATAATTTTCTGAAATATTTACTTGTTTCCTATAAATATGTAATTGTATTGATTAATTTCATAATATATTTCTGGAAACTTTGTATTTATTACAATGAAAAATAGTTTTTATTATGTGAATCTACATTTATTTGTCACAAATAAATATTATTTGTGGCAAATTATTTTTCCATTGAGTGAACAATGTTCTATTTGTCAAATGACGATTTTAAGTGAAGTGACTTGTATGGACTTGTTCATTTGTTGTAAGTTTTATTTTGTATATGGTGGTGCTCATTTATGACAGTGTTCATTTCTGGCGATTTGTTTTTCATTCGTGTGCTAAAAAGTAGTGAATATGGGTGACGAAACAGTAAAAAATATTGTAAAGTTTTGGATATATGCTTTGCACTTTTCAATGTATGTATCTTTTATGCCAATACACATGCACCGGTACCTGTACAGTGCGTATTTATACTTGTATAATTTTTTATTATATGTACATTAATATTCTGAAGGATATCATTTGTGAGTTAATAAAAATATGGTGTATGAAAAAATTAAATATACTTGTCTTTATTTAATTGTTTTCCTTCAATCTGTTTAGAGTGGACAGGTTACAAGAGGTAGGTATATAAACTTGGTTCAAATAAATTATTATATATCCAATAATAATACAATAAATTTAGCGCAATTAAAATAATTCTTAAGGTAAATAAATGCATAGTTCTCATGAAATAGAAGATATAATTGATCTCAATATATATTTATTTGAGACAAATAAATACTTCAAACAAATTATTACATTGCTTCAATTGTAGATATATTTCGATCTATTCAAGCTTAGGATTTATTTGTAACAAATAAATTTACAGTTCACGTAATTATATCTTTTTCTCAGTGCTTGAACCGACGCGTTCAAAATGTGACATATCTGTCCTAGGTCAGAAACTCTTGACTGATAGGTATAGTATGACTAGCGAATGAAAGTTGACGTTTAAATTACTTAATAGATGTGGTTTCTTTTGAAAACATTTTCATATTTGATTTGAAAGGAAACTGACCCTTATGTATTTCGTTGCAGAAGATTAGAATTGTACTCAATACCAGGAGGCATTTAAAATGACCTTAGCAACAGGATCCAGGGATGTAGATAAAAAATTTAATACCGCAAATTCTAGTTCGTTCGTCTCAGGTGTAAGCATTCCTCGAGTAGGAATTACTGTTAGAGGAAATTAAAAATAATCTTATTTCATAGAATTGCCAAACTAAATAGTTTAAAGATCAAAATATTTTGTTATAATCAACATAAACGAAAAATTAATTTAGTTTCATTAGTTCAGTTCTTAAGTTTAGTTACATAAACGTTGTCATTGATTCTACTTTATTTGTTTAGTTTTATATAACGATTTTCCAAAAACAACAAATTTGCGATTTATTTTTTTTATATTTTACTCTGTCATGCAGCAAGAGATATCAAAATGGGTAGTGTCACAAAACGTCCGGATACCAGATACTAACCGAGTACACGGTACATCACTACATCACTAGTAATAAGCCGTATTGATATAACGTTACTACTGTTTTACAAAATATTTATATTTACATTAAAGTAGAAATTATAACTGATCTATTTTCAGTTATCTTGATTATTTATCTTAAATTCAATTTCCAGTGTGGTGTGTATATAAGATTTTAAAAGTACACCATATAAAATAAACACAAGAACATCTAACTATTTTTCAAATAACTGTTCGTATTTGGTATTTCTATTTTGTATATATAGTAAAATAATTTGATATAATAGGTAGGTATATTTTAGTACTTGTAAAGGACTATAATTTTTCCAAGCACTCAAAAATATAAATAATATTTCGTAATATATTCGTTCAAGTGTTGTTAACATATGTTTTACAGATGTTAATACTGCGTAGTAGATGTTCTAGCTTGTGTAGGTAAGTGGTCAAGTGTACACACGGCTGTTCTGAAGTTATCAAAAAAGTCTTCCGCTTGATCATTATTATAAACACATGTTGATGGAATGTTCAAGTACACAAAATTTTTATGACTAATTTGTGTATGAGTAATCTAGAAGAAAAAGTACTAGAAATCAGTGGCGTACCCAGGGGCAGGGCGATGGGGGCGATCGCCCCCTACACATATTTTTTTTATATCAGTGACATTCCGCGTTAGTTGTAACATTGTCATAAATTTGTTCTAACTTTTGTTCATTTATCTTGAAATTTCTTCTAATAATGACCCCCCACTTAACTAAATCGTTCACAATAAAAAAAATTATGGTAACGAATCAGTGGCACTTGTTATCAAGAAAAAAATTGGCGTGATGAAAAAATTGCGGTAGAATTTCTAGGAAAGAGACAGGCCATTTTCAAGCATAAATTGTACTATTAGGTGACTGATAGATTTTCTTGTTTGATGTTTTTAATATTTTAATTAAACGTCCCTACCTTAATACCTTAAAAAATCTTTGCCTTTACTTTAAATATGAGGAAATAAGTACATTAAATTGTTTGAAATATATATATATATATATATATATATATATACAGGCTGTTAATTAAAAAGCGGGCCATAGGCGTTTAACATGGGAAATCAGTTTTTCCTTGCGCAAAACTTCCCATTTAATTTTAAACAAAAATGTTTCAAATAAATGTTGTAGAGAATTAAATTCTACACCAGCATCACTAAACAGATGCATGTTTAGTAACCTGTAGAATCCAATTTGAAATTTTATAAATATTACTCATTTGTAGTGATTGCCATGAAATTTAAACAAAATTACAAAGAAATGCATATCGTTTAAATTGTCAGAATTTCGATTTTGCAGGTTACAAAATAAGAATAAATAAAATCTAAGCAATAATTCAGATGTTGATTATAAAAACAAAATATTTTTAAGGAATTAGGATAGAATAAAATTATCAGTAATTTTTATGTGAAAACCGAATTTCTGACAGTTCAAACGATATGCATTTCTTTGTAATTTTCTTTAAATTCCATGGCTATCACTACAAATGAGCAATATTTATAGAATTTCAATTTGGATTTTACAGGTTACTAAACATGCAAAATAAAATCTGTTTAGTGATGCTGATGTATAATTTAATTATCTATAACTTTTATTTGAAACACTTTTTTCTAAAATTAATTGGGAACTTTTGCGCAAGGAAAAACTGATTTCTCATGTTAAACGCCTATGGCCCACTTTTTAATTAACACTCTGTATATATATATATATATATATATATATATATATATATATATATATATATATATATATATATATATATATATATATGTATATATTTATTAAATAAGCGAAAAGTAAATACACAAAAATTATGTATAAATACAAATTTCCTTTATATCGCCCCCCTGGACCAAAATCCTGGGAACGCCACTGCTAGAAATATGTGAAGAAAAGTTAATTCAATTATGAGGGTAGGGGTACAAATATATCCGTTTTAATTTGGGATTATATAATAATACATAGAAATTTTACAAAATCTTTCATTTTGCATTAAGCATTTATTAATCACTTGCTTTTCTACATTATTCATTTTTTTATTACTGTACGTAAGAAAAAATTAACCTCTAAATGTAAGTACGTTTTAATTAAAAGGAATATATCAAAAAGTTTTTTGAAATTTTATCAATTTTAAGGCGTTGACAATAATTTTGATAAAACATTCGATTAAATCTTATTTCATACAAAAACATACAGGTGTCCCATTTAAATGTACCACACCACCACTAATTTGAAAAATATGGATCTGATCAAAAAATGTCCCGAATAAAAAGTTTGATGGTTCGGAGGGGAGGAGACGTCAGATTCGGTCAAAATCCCTCCCCCTCCCCGCCATCGGACTTCAGAGGGCGGCAAAGGCGGGAGACTTTGAAATCTTAAATGGGAACCCCCATTTTTATTGCAGATTCAGATAGGTTGTCTAAAATTAAGTAGGGTGTACCTAGGGAGTTTTTTTATTCCCGACAGATGGCGCTAGAATAGTTTTAGGCGTAGAAATTAGTTTATACTAAAAAATAAACATGTCCGGAAAAATTTGTTTGCTTTTTCCTCGTACATTTTTTACTTCTGTAATAAAATAAACAGTTAACTTAATAAAATTTTATTCATACAGTTTGAAAGTATTTATAATTTATTGCGACAATTAATTGTTAATTTGATAACAACGATATTTATAGTTGAAGGATACTAAGTAACTATGTATTTAGTAACACGCTTTTTTAGAAAAGAACAAATTATCGGAGATGTAACCATAAAACAAAACAATAATATGACAACTAGATATTTAGTAAAATAACTCATCTGGGGTGGTGATAATAAAAAGGGCGATCGTTGACCGCTCTCCAGTGATTCTCAACCTTGCTTGATGTGTTATCCAACCATATTCCGTGCGTTCGATTCCCGTCACCGATATGGTATTTGTCGTAAAAGATAAGTACAGCTACTTGTGTTTATTACACTCGGACTTAGGTGCATTCATGCAACATTCATTTTATTTTCATTTCATTTACATTACATTTTAATTTCATTTTCACTAAAAAAGTAGGGTGTTCATACAAATTCAGTAAGTAATTTTATATCTGTGTATACTAAAATAGATCTCCGCACATTATCTTTGGCTATTTTGTTTTTGTACTCATTATATATTTTATTATAACTAAATTAATTTACAATATCAGTTTTTCGTTTACTTGAAATGTTAAAATAGTGAAAATGTAATGAAAAGTTAAAAGTTGTTTAACTTTGAAATGCACTAATGTAATGAAAATGTAGTTATAATGAATAATGCGCTTGCATGTACACGTACACTGTTTTTCATTATTTTAACTTTTTAGAATTAAAATGTAATGAAAATGAAATTATAATGAATGTTGCATGAATCCACCTTTATACTTTGTAAATAAATGTAGCGATGACTGAAATCCAACCGGTAGTATGGTAGTGGTAAAACCGGAAAACACTACGGCTCGATGAGTCCTGTTGGAAAGGGTAAACTACTTTATGTATATGTCGGCGGCAAACACTAAAATCCGTTAATCCCTATAATGTCTACTTGGTACAGGGATTGCCGGAAACAGTGGAATAGTCCAACAGAACTAATTTTTGTCCTACATTCCAGCCCCTCCTTCCCCCAGTTAAAACCACGGTTAATGTAGTTCTTGTCGCCCCTGAAAAGTTATATGTTATATTAAGCATCGATGGGAGCCAACAGGTAGCGAAGCGGAGTGATTAGATCGCCAGTGTAGCGGTTATCTAATCATCCTACTGTTTGCCGGCAATTCCTGTACCAACTAGGCATTACCGTAATTGACGGATTTCAGTGTTTGCCGCCTAAATAGGTAGAAAATTACTAAAACAAGTGGAAATCTGAAAAATAGTGTACAAAGTCGCATTTGTGAAATTACAGATATATTTTGAACATTTTTACCTGTTAGGCTTCTGCAAAATTGCAATAGTCGCGTTCTTTTTACCACTTTCTACCTGCGATCTCAGCTCACCTCAATTGCCTCACTAATTTTGATCGTTCTTTTTATCCTAGCAGAGGTGAGATAAAGTAAGACCCAAGTGAGAAGAGTTCCTCCCCCCTGTTTTGCTGTCACGGGCTATCATACAATTAGTTTGGTTTGAAGAATAAATAAATATGCAGATAATTCCGTGGAAAATAATATAGCAAAGAGACGTAAACTTCATAGAATTGAAAATTATGTGGTAGTTAAGTACCGTACAATTTAAACATTTTAGAATGTGTCGCACTACATGTTATTATATAATTAACAGAATATCAGAAGCCCAAATAATGCGCACTCATAGTTCTGGGCGATCTAAAATAATACCTGAAAATATCGTGGTTGAGCGTTGAAAAGCTACTGTCAAATTCAAATTGTACACATATGGTACACACTTAGAAGACATGCAGACATCAGTCGTTCAAGTTAGGATAAAAATTTGTCTTTTGTTGTTCTTTTTACATCATAAAAATCTCACATGATCTCAACTCAGTTCATGTCAAACTCATCTCATATTGAGATGAGATGAGGCAAATGCTAAAAAGAACGCGACTAATATTTCACTGTAATGGAGGATTACACGTCAATCGAATTAATAGAAATTTAAAAAAATGTGTAAGTATATTCCTCGGTGCTTAATAATGAATATTAATAAAACATAATAGTTATTCATTTTAGCACAAAGAAACGTTTAAAGCTCGACGTGTAACAGCAGTTGGATCAGTTAAGAGGTATCACTTAGGTCTTAGGACGACACCTATTGCAAAAGCTTGTCTAGTTCCATGTCCTCCCATGTGCCTTGAAGTTTTCTTATTGGACATTCTGTAACTACATTCGTATATAATATAATGACAAGTGTGGAGTACGATGATCCACTGGTAGCAGAATGGAAAATTGGGAAATGATCGGACACGCAATGTAATGTAAATAATTTATTTCCTGGCCTACGTTTCGACTGTTACTACAGTCTTCCTCAGGGCTAGAAATGGTCAATGATTAAAACGGTAACGTGGGCATCCCCCATATGACCCAATGGAGATAACAATTGAAATTTATTAAATATATTTGATATATTATATAAAAACAATATATTTAATAAATTTTAATTGTTTTCTCCATTGGGTCATATGGGGGATCCCCACGTTACCGTTTTAATCATTGACCATTTCTAGCCCTGAGGAAGACTGTAGTAACAGTCGAAACGTAGGCCAGGAAATAAATTATTTACATTAGACTGCGTGTCCGATCATTTCCCAATTTTCCACAATGACAAGTATCCGAACATTCGTGGTATTTAATCCTATTAACTAAAACCGCGCCTGAGAGGCCCAATTTTAGCAACTATAACTTTTATATTTGCGATATTTACCTACTTTTTCTAAAATATATTACTCATTCTAACGTTATATAAAAATATTGTCACAACACTACCAGTTTTACGATACAGAGTAGGCTCGCGTTTCCCATGGAATAGTCTTTGAGACCCATATATTGTTGTGCAAACTTGTCTTACATTATATCTGTTTTTATATTTCCTTTCTGTAGTTGGAAGCTGCATCTTTACTTGTTATTTCTCAATCTACGGTATTTTCGTATCGTGGCCTCTATTTTGTAACTTTAAATTCTGTCTGATTTCAAGTTTTGTCGGAATTGGGTTTTCTCCACTACGAATTCTACTGCTCCAGGCCAGTAGAATGTGAAATCTGACAGAATTCATATTTCCCCAATAGCAGTAGAATTCGTAGTGGGGAAACCCCAATTCTGACAGAATTTGAAATCAGACAGAATTTAAAAGTTACAAAATCGAGGCCCTGTACTTCAATCGTTGTATCTTCTAAAAATGTTTCCCAAAAGAGGCCTTACAGACGAAAAGTAATGATGTTGAGCCCTCTGAGAATATAGAAGAACATATTATAGACGCTTTTGTTTCTGTTGAATCAAATTTATGCTTTTCCAAAAACGGAAATGTAATTTAGACAGCAGCTTCTCTCTCTGTGCCTACAGGAAGACAGTAAAAATGACTTACCTATTGAATGAGAATAATTGACTTTCGCGCATTTTATTTAGACTCTGCCAGGATGAAATGTGTTGCTTCATTTTTTATATAATTTAAGACCTTACAAGATGCAATAACATTGAACATAAATAACCCTTAAAACTTCACATGGGCCTGGGAGGCCCAACCAGAGACAAATGTATATAAGCATTGGGTTAATGTTAATGTTATTTGACTTCGAATATCCGAACGTTTAAAATCCATAAACTCAGGGCCGGACTTAGAGACCCAGGGCCCCTAGGCACTTGACATTTGGGCCCCACCATCTCGAAGCTATTTTGGAAATTTAATATAATTTTTAATCGACTTTAATGACTTTAATAAATCAGAATAATACTGTCTATGTTGCTATAGTTGCGTTATTCTATAAAATTTATAGAATCATACGACGAACTTTCTTCTGTGCAAAAGAACGAATGACGTCATCATAGTCAATTGACAGCATTATTTCTGACTCTATGTACATTACAGAGAGTCATTTTAGCCTGTTCTCTCCTATGTTAGGTCTTAAGTACTTCTTTACTCTCTTTAGCGCGGAAAACGACCGATCTGCTGAGCAGTTTGACGCTGGTGTATGTATACAACAGCATTCGGAGCGCAATTCCTACGCTTGGATAAATGTCCAAAAAGCCATTTTCCGATAAGTATTTGTATAGCCCAGCGACGATAACTCCATAACATCATCATTCGACGACAAATGAGCTTGCAGATGCAGACACTCATTTTCCAAGTCCTATCCAATTCGCCGCATAAAAGTTATAAGGTTCCTGGTTCCTTCACGGATGTCTTTATATTCCAAACGATATAGTTTCGTAAGAAAGTCAAACTTTTTACTTAACTCCTCATAAGCAGATCCGCGTCTCCCTAGTTCTGTAATTAGACTATCTATAATGACGTTAAAAATGGTAACTCTAAATCAGTCTCTGCCAGAGAGTTCCGCTTCGTTTCCTTTTACTTCGTCAAACTGGACTTTACGCTTACGTTTCCTCTGCACGTCTTATGCATAGCTATTTTCACCGAATTTTTCAATCATTTTCGACTCATAATGATCAAAGGTACTGGGTTTCCTTAAGTGTTCTAGGTATGTTACTAAAGACTGATACAGTTCAACGATCGTAACCAGGTCGACGTTAACAGATTGCAGAGATTTGCCTACTTTGTTGAACCTTCCACCGAGGTCCCTAGGCTGGCTGGGCCCTTAGGCCGGGGCCTTGTAGGCCTAGGCATAAATCCGCCACTGCATTAAACTATTCGAATATTGGAACTATTCCTATATGTATGAATCAGTAGATATCCGTCACATAAATATCCCAGTATTCGGATAAAATCACATTAATATTTTTTGGTTTTCGGGCGAATCTTTAGATTATTATATTCTACAGTGCATGTTTAAAAAACTCGAGACACAGAGATTATTACAAATATATTGATTAAAAAATGTAAGAATGAGCGATTCGATTGGACTGTTGAGTGTCACTGTTAAGTTTCCTTGATGCACTCATCCGACGCCGACGGCAGTGACCACGTCGACCGGTGACCCGGGCACGGCCGCGCGATAACTCTGCCCGCTATCGCGACGTAATTAGTGCAGCTTCATTCACTACTCCTCCGCTGATAACACTTCCATCCTCACAGCACAGCCCATATCATGCCACTCAATTCATTTCTAATTATTACAACTGCTTCCATATATCATCACTAATTTATTCATTTTCGTGTGATTATGCCTTTTAGAGGAAAAATTAGTTTTATCTCGTAAAGTTTATGACTTTATTAATTACTTATTTGTTTTCTTGGCTTTTTAAATAAGATACGTATTTGAGTTATTGATGTTATCGTAAACATTATTCGAAACGTATTGATATTAATTTATTGTTTCAGTACTTTAAAAAAAGTCAGTTTTGATAAATGAAGAGCCAGGGAAAAAAGATGAATGTCAAAAAGTGTGTGTTTTTACCTTCCGTAAGGTAAGGAAGGTATTGTCTTTGGTCAAAAAATTCGGTGGTGAGTTTTTGAAGAATAAGCACGTTTTAGGGTCCCTAGAATACGATTTTACTATTTTTACGATGATGTCTCTCTCTCTCTCTCTCTCTCTCTCTCTCTCTCTCTCTCTGTGTGTGTGTGTGTGTGTGTGTGTGTGTGTGTGTGTGTGTGTGTGTGTGTGTGTGTGTGTGTGTGTGTGTGTGTGTGTGTGTGTGTGTGTGTGTGTGTGTGTGTGTGTGTGTGTGTGTGTGTGTGTGTGTGTGTGTGTGTGTGTGTGTGTGTGTGTGTGTGTGTGTGTGTGTGTGTGTGTGTGTGTGTGTGTGTGTGTGCGTGTGTGTGTGTGTGCGCGTGTGCGTGTGCGCGTGCTCGTGCGTGTGCGTGTGCGTGTGTGTATGTGTGTGTAACAAAATTTTCGTCTACGATAACTTCCATACTACAATTCTAAAAATTATAATTCTTTCGTATTTCTCTTCGTTATATCCATGTGAAGAGCTGATTAGATTGTAGTTAGAATGGGACAACCGGAAGTACCCTCATTTGAAGATTTTAACAGTTTTTCTTGAAAAAACTATGTTAAATATCATTTTTTCACATTTAATGTTATTATAAATATTAAAGAATATTTTATTCTCTATACGATTTGACTGCATTTTATACTTAATATTGAATGGATATAGAGTTAAAAAAATTAGAAAGAAATTAAATTTCATAAAGTAGCCATAGCTAAACAGCTACTATATTTAGAAAATTTTGATTGAAAGATATCAGTGTCAAGTGAAATTGACATAGTGTGTTTGTCTTATAATTTTACTGGAAATATAGGATCTTTTGCTATAAATTTTCTGTATGGAATTTGCATAAAATACATGTAACTGCCGGAAGGTAAAGTACAAGAAATATAATCTTTAGCAAGGAACTTTCTGTATAAAATTTGTACAAAATACATAAAACGGAAGGTAATGTGCTGACATCAGATTTTTTTCAATATGCGAATTATAAACTTTGAAACTTTATAGAACGTTTTTATTCAATCTCAGTCCAAAACTCAGATTGATCATTCTTTAACATTGTTATACTATTGTACTATACCCACAGATGGGTTAAGTTTCAACTTATGTAATAGAATTTTACCAGCCTAATTATCGAATCTTCTAGGTAAAAATGCTTGGACCTGGACCGTCACCCTTTTTAGCTCTTGTATTGCAATTTATAAGGCCTGCATCTTAGGACTGTTCTCTTACTGTTTTTGCCTTCTTTAAATATACCATTTGAAAACCCCACCTTCAATCTATTATTAGAACCAATAATCTCATTTTACTAGAAACTGGACATTCATCCTTTTTACCTTCCGCTACTCTTGGTAAGGGAGGTATAGGGATCGCGCTAAAAATCACATATCGAGATTTTGGTAAAAGACTACGTTTTAAGGTCCCTAGAATCCGATTTTAACTTTTTACGATGATGTCTGTGTGTAGGTGTGGATCCTCTGGACACCAACTTAAATACTATTCAGAAAATTGTGAAACCTTGTATTTAGTCCTTATTTTAATATGGAAAGAAGCCATTGGATTTTGGTGCAAATCGGATTACCGGAAATGGCACTTTACAAGCTCAAAATGGTTTTTCTTCGAAAAATATCTTTAAATATTATTTTTTCACAATTTATGTTATTATAAAAATTATTAAATTTTCTACAGGTTTATATTAATTCTTTTTCTATGTATTTTATGGATAAATTTATAATATAATCTATAATTTAAATCCCGAAGCCTATGCTTTAAACACAACTTCTTGTTAAACAATTTAGATCTCAAATGTATGTAGCTGACAGATAAATGTTAAAAAAATCTCAAATTCATAATAGTAACGTTTTAAAAAGATAATAAGTAAATAGAACAATAGTTATGCGAAATGGAACTTAATATAGTTTCCAGCATTGGTAAATATGTAAGTATGTATTTAAAAATTAAATTAATAAAAATTAAATGGCGGGAGGTATTGTGTTGGCCACATCAGATTTTCCCCTGATGGCTCTTCAAATTGTACTCTTTTTATTATATTCTGTTTTTAAACTAGAAGAAGGATATTCGAAAATCAATTTAAAAATCAGAGAAAATTACTGAATCAGAATCTTCAACCTCAACAATACTGTAACAATAGTTTAACTGTTTGTTTTTTACTTTGTAAATATTAAAAAAAGAAACTTTGGGGATAAATTAGCTAAAACAATTTTTTCTAATAAAAACCACGCCAGTTACAATTTGTAAATAAATAGTTTAAATGAGGTAATAGTAATTTAACTATTGTTAAATTTTACCGGCTGTCTACTTTTTTTGTTATATGATAAATACAGTGGTAAAATTTTTATTTCGCGATAGTTGTTTCTCTCGTAATTTTGAAACGAAAGTGTAAATGCAAAAGATGTTTAGAATTGAAAGTCATAAGAATATAATAAAAACGTTATTCATAATAACGTTATTAATATAATAGTACGTTCATAATAATTCGGGTGACGGACCCAAGTGTTTGAGAATATTTAATTTCATACAATACATTTTATTATACGCTTATATAAAAAATCTGATATGGACACCACACGACTTCCTTGTACGCAAGACCAATATGAAGATGAAGTATAGACCCAATTATAAAATTGCACGTATTTGACGTAATTTGACTATTTTTTTATTTTTTTGTTATTTTTTGTCCTAATCCATAGCAAGCTTCATTACAAAAACCAAAAAGTATATAAGTTATAAATTTACATATCTCGCTTATACAAAGGGCGAATATAATAATACTTGATGTGCTAGACGCAGAATTTAATTCTCTAAAACTATTATTTGAAGCATTTATTTCTAAAATCAAAATGAAACCATTTTATTCAAGAAAAACTGTTAACGACTTCAGGTAATATATCACTTCCGGTTAGCCTGTTTTAACCAAAATCTGCTATGTTATTCCAATTGGTATAAAAGTCTTATATACCAAATTTGAATTATAGGCTTTAAATAAAGTACATACCATTTTTGGAAATTATGTAATGACAAAAAAGGGAGGTGCACAACTAGATGTTATAGAAGTCCTAAATACAAAATTTCAACTTTCTACGGCTTACCGTTTTTGAGTTATGCGAGATACGTACGTACAGACGTCACAACGAAATTAGTCAGAATAGATTCAGGGATGGTCAAAATGGATATTTCCGTTGAAATCTCAAAACCGAAATTTTTCGCGAATACAATACTTCCTTTACTTCTTACAAGGAAGTAATAAAAAAATATATATGACAGCATATTGTCCATTACTGGGTAAGCTAATCTGCTGCATACACAGATATCGGTACCTACCTAATGATGATATTGATATATATGCGCGTACCGTACCGGCGTTTACCAGGCGTCACCACACGGGAACTTAATGCTGGTGTGGAGAGTGCACAGGAGTCACTTTTGTACCATTTAAAATTTGTAATAATTTTTTAATTCGATCGGGATCGAATCCGGCTCCCCAGATTCGCAGCCACGAGATTCCATTTTAGGTTTATCAAAGAAAGTCTGTCAATATTATAGAATAAAAATTATAAAGAAAAAAAAAATGATAATGGATTTGCCAATTTGCTTTATACACAAATTTCAGTAATGATATTTGTACTGTGCGGGTGTTTACCAGGCGTCACCTCACGGTCACTCATTGCTGGCGTGGAGAGTACATCACAGGGTCACTTTTGTGCCATTTAAAATACGAATTATTTTTTGGCGTCGGTAGGATCGAACCTGGTTCCCCGGATTCGCGACCAGACACTCAGGCACGCGGTCACGAGAGAAAAGTTATTTGAAAAATTAAATATGCGGGTACTGTAACAAAATAAAGTATTTTATATTTACATTTTAAGAACTCTTTTTACTGTCGCATTTAGATTTACTCGTATATGTATTTAATTACACGCCGTATTGTGCCCATTACTGAATGGGAAAACGCCCCCCCCCCCTTTAACTTTTTCATTATAAGTAATAGCAAAAAATGGCTTATATAAAAGTTTTATTATTTTACGTATACTATTTGATGGCAGATGTAGATATTTTTTATAAAGTCAGGTTTACAAGATACGAGTATCAACTTTTGTTTTACAAATAGCAACCTTTAATTATTTTAATAAAATAGAAACCACCATTTTTTTCTCTTTTCAACGATATATTATTTTTTATTAATGTATTTGAAAAATTTCGAGAAAATGAAATAATTTATAAATATTAGAAATAATTTTTAAACAAATATTATAGGTGGCTATGTGGAAATAAATAAAACGTAACAATGTAAAACAATTAAATTAATGTCAAAAAAAGTATACATTTGTTTGTTACTTAATTTAACTTATTTTGTAAACAAAAAAGAAACATTTTGAAATGTTTACGAAGAACGAATTAATTGATATGATTTTAATAATTGGTGAATCGACTGGAATCATAAGAAGAGCAAAAAGAATTTACCGGGAGCGGTTTCGTAGACGTCGGCAACCGAGTTTAAGAACACTGAGAAGGATTTTTACCCGATTTCGAGAAACAGGTTCAGTTGAAAAACCAAAACGAAATACAGCTAATGTTATAACAAATGAAGAAACGGAAATTATGGTATTACAGAACATAGCCGTAATTTTGAACATTTGTTTTAAGTTGTTTTTGTTACTAAATTTGTTGTTTTAGTTTGCTAAGTTGCATAGCTCTGTTACGTTTTGTTTATTTTCACATAGCCACCTATAATATTTGTTTAAAAATTATTTCTAATATTTCTAAATTATCTCATTTTTCTTGAAATTTTTCAAATACATTAATAAAAAATAATACATCGTTGAAAAGAGAAAAAAATGGCGGTTTCTTTTTTATTAAAATAATTATAGGTTGCCATTTGAAAAATAAAAGTTGATAGTCGTATCTTGTAAACCTGACTTTATAAAAAATAGCTACATCTGCCATCAAATAGTATATGTAAAATAATATATATATAAAATATATGAGCCATTTTTTTCTATTACTTATAATAAAAAAGTAAAAGGGGGGGAGGCGTCTTCCCAGACTCACCCTGTATATATCATCACGGCGTATTGTCCATTGCTGGGTGTGCCAATCTGCTTTATATGCAAATTTCAGTAATAATGATGACATTTTTATACCATGTGGGCGTTTACCAGGCGTCATCTCACGGGCACTCATTGATGGCGTGAAAATTGCACCATAAGGGTCACTTTTGTGCCATTTAAAGTATGAAATATTCTTTGGCGTCAGGATCGTACCCGGTTCCCTGGATTTGCGACCAGTCGCTCAGGTACGCGGCCACGAGAAAAAGTATTTGAAAATTTAAATATGTACTGTGACAAAATAAAATATTTATTATTTTCATTTTAAGAACTCTTTTTACTGACGTATTTACATTTACTCGTATATGTATTTAATTACATGCAGTATTGTGCCCATTACTGAATATATGTAATATTTTTATTTTTGCATATCAAGTTGTCATTAAATAAACATACGATTTGGAAATTATAATACAAACAAATATTTTTTAAATATAAATACTGTCGCCTGTACAATCGATTCGTCCCGCCGACGCCTTGAAATATGAAAAATTACCAACCAAATAATTCTTTATCACAAACTACATTATCAGTACAAAAATTAATATAAGCATATTTGACAGGAAATGATTATTCGTACAATAGCTAGGAAATTTATTGAATAGCATTAACCGAACTTTTTTAAGATACGAGGCAGCTGTGTTTGCTGTGTACCAAGAAATGAAATTATCAACAGAACCACGTGCGCAAGAAGACACGGGCTGAAGAGTTAAAGATAACAAGTTTATATTTTAGTCTTTACGATGGATTACTAAGAACATATTAAAAAGCGACATATACGCATTTTATATTCCTCAAAATAACAACATTAATCAAAATTCATAATTGGAGTATTATATTGATTTAAAATTTTCATCAAATATATTTATTTTATGCTTTATGTTTGTTATAAAAATGTATGTCTCTATATTGTCTTTGTCAGGGCCGGCCCGAGACTCTTGAGCGCCCCAGGCGAAAACTTTCGATTGTGCCCCTTATTTATTTAAATTTAGATACCCATATCATTCTGATGAAATTTATTGAATCAAGAAGGATCAGCTGGAATATCTTGGAATAAATGAATAAGGCCTTGGTGATTCAGAAATTTATTATTGACATCGGGACGTTTCGGACCTTAGTGGTCCATCTTCAGTGTTAACAAAATTTGTAAAAGTATAATGAAAGTAGACAATGTACAGGTGTCTCATTTTCGATGTTTTTTTAAAGTATCTCGGGTAATATTAATGATAGCGCGAAACCGTTTGCACATTGCAGGATCAACTTTTCGAGAAAAGTATAATAGTCACCACAGGAATTTTCCATCTTCTTTTGTTTCTGAGCTACAGGAAAAATTCGTTTTTCGGTTATTTTGAAAATATATCATATCTTATTTATTATGATAGTTAGAGAAAAAATGTTTTTACAAAAAAATACCATTTTTTAAATAGAATAAAATGGCGTAATTAGACTTTTTGAAAACTTAATAATTCTCGAGATATAACACAAACTTATGATTTTTTAAATGGGAACCTATGTTGAAAATAGTCTCGTCTTTTTGTATATTTTATAAGATTTTAAATGATATATAACAAGTCTTCATTTTTTTGTTTTAAACATTAATAAAAGACGAATTATTAATTTATTGACGTGAAAATATTGGAAATTATTAAGAAACAAATGAAAAAATTTATTATAAATCATCATTTGTTTATTTTGATTCAATATCTATTAATTTTGGTCCCAAAATTATTCTTAACCAATTATTTTCGGGTTAGTTAAATTACTATTTATCGACGTTACAGTTGGCTTTGACACAATCCGAACAAAATGGTTTAATATGCTTTTGAAGTAAATAAATTGAAAAAATGAGAAAAAAAGAAAATATTAGAAATATGCAAATGATGATCTGGAATAGATTTTTTCATTTGTTTCTTAATAATTTCCAATATTTTCACCCCAATAAATTAATAATTCGTCTTTTATTAATGTTTAAAACAAAAGAATGTAGACTTGTTATATATCATTGAAAAGCTTACAAATTAAGATAAAAGATGAGACTATTTTCAACATAGGTTCCCATTTAAAAAATTATAAGTTTGTGTTATATCTTGAGAATTATTAAGTTTTCAAAAAATCTAATTACACCATTTTTTATTCTATTTAAAAAAGGTAAAATTTTTGTAAACGAGTTTTTGCGTGTAGCTCAGAAACAAAAGAAAGAGACTATTAAACATTTCTGGAAAAGTTGGCCCTGGAATGTGCAAATGGTTTCGCGCTATCATTAATATTACCCGAGATAACTTAAAAAAACATAGAAAATGAGACACTCTGTATAGGACATCTTGTCAAACAATACTTCTTGTCTTGTAAGCTCACCCATAAGTTTAATATGGAAATTTGACAGTTGCATTGCACTCTATAAATTTAATTTTATTCTTCAACAAGTATTGTTTGACAAGATGTCTTGTACATTGTCTACTTTCATTATACTTTTACAAATTTTATTACTGCTGAAGATGGACTATTAAGGTCCGAAATGTTCTGATGTCAATAATAAAGAAATATTTTATATAATATATGTATAAAACAATACCACAAATAAATATCTAATGTAACTCTTTAACAGTTCATCCTAGGTAAAAATATAAGAATCTTGTTTTATATAAAAATTTTGCACTCTTGTAATATTTCTATATGTATCGCGTGCTCCTATTGATACGTTAATCGGCGCAGTTTTCTTTACAGGTTTCCGTAAAAAGCTTTTTTTCAAACGTAGAAATGGCATTTTTTGTGACTTGATTCACAAGGTAGAAGTTTCATTTCTACGCCGCTGGAAATTTCTACGCCGGCGGAGTAGAAATAGCTCATTTCTATGCCGCCGGAGTAGAAATAGTTCATTTCTACGCCGGCGGCGTAGAAATAAAATAAATAAATATCCATAGAAACTATTTAGAATTAGCGAATAAATAGAGAAGTAGTGCGTTTGAAAAAAAAATTTAATGTGTCATTCGGAATAAAAGTGTCTTTGCGTGCCTCGCATGCAATTGTTCGACTCGCTTCGTTCATCGTGCAAACTTCCATGCTCGCCACACAAAGTATCACTTTTACTCCTAATAACACAATATACTATTGTTGTAGTGTTATAGTTTTCGGGATGTTGGAGGTATTTTTTCAGTAAATTTCTTGGGCTGCACTGCAAATGACTGGTTTTTAGCAAATAAATATTCATAATTAAGGGGTACTTCATTCATTCAATTATTGCAACTTTGGAACAAATACAATTTAATCTTTAATATGAAATGTATTTTATTCATTCAGTTATATTATTTATTTGACCGCCATTTATTTCATTTAAATTTAATTTAATTTTCTCAAATAAACTAATATATTTATGTTTAGTATTTAAAATTGAGATTTTTAATAAATAAATTTATAATTTTCTGAAATATTTATTTGTTTCTTACAAACATGTTATTGTTTAGAATTAAATTCATAATATATTTGTGTAAACTTTATCTTAATTACAATGAAAAATAGTTTTTATTGTATGAATCTATATTTATTTGTCACAAATAAATATTATTTGTGGCAAAATAATATTTCCATTGAGTGAACAATGTTCTATTTCTCAAATGATGATTTTAAGTGAAGTGTGACTTGTATGGACTTGTTCATTTGTTGTACGTTGCATCTTGTTTATGGTGGTGCTCATTTATGACAGTGTTCATTTCTGGCGATTTGTTTTTCATTCGTGTGCTAAAAAGTAGTGAATATGGGTGACGAAACAGTGAAAAATATACTACTTGAGTGGAGTTTTGGATATATGCTTTGCATTCAGTATATCTTTTATACCAAGGCACATGCATCGGTATCTGTACAGATTGTGTATTTATACTTTTATAATTTTTTATTATATGTACATTAATATACTTAAGGATTAAATTTGTGTGTTAATAAAAATATGGTGTACGAATAAATTAAATGTACTAGTCTTTATTTAATTATTTTCTTTCAATTTTAATCTATTTAGATTGTACAGTTTATGAGAGGTAGATATTTAAATTTGGTTCAAATAATTTATTATATATCCAATAATAATGAAATAAATTTAGCGCAATTAAAATAATTTTTAACGTAAATAAATGCATAGTTCTCATGAAATATAAGATATAATTGATCTCAATATATATTTATTTGAGACAAATAAATGCTTCAAATAAATAATTACATTGCTTCAATTGTAGATACATTTGGATCTATTCAAGCTTAGGATTTATTTGTAACAAATAAATTTACAATTCACGTAATTATATGTTTTTCTCAGTGTGCCATTACTTTTTCCGTATTTAATTTTGACACTAGGTAGTTTTTAATTAATATAAACGCCAACAAATTTAAACATTTTTCTTTTCATAGTGGAATGTAAATAGGATTTAATTACTAGTTTAAGTTTGCTGAAATTTATTTCACTACTGTTCTGGAATAATTGTAAGATTATGTTTAAAGCAAGTCACAAATTCGCCTTTTATCCCAGAATCTTTACATAAAACTACACTCAAAGACGAATCATTATACCTACTATACTTATGAATAATTTTAAATTAAAAAAAAAATCTCAAAAAAGTCGCCCTAAAACAAATTTCGCCCCAGGCGGTTGCCTGGCTTATCTGTACCTTGGGCCGGCCCTGGTCTTTGTCCTAAATACCGAAATTAATATTCATGGCATGCATCAGTAGAAGAAATTTGTCAAAACTATTTGCTACTCGTACTAGAACGAGCACTTACATATTTTGCAAGAGTAATATTTTTTTTGTCTGCATACATATATTGTCGTCAATATCACGAAATGACGTAACTCATTAAAATGCGAAAAATGAGATACTTCACCCATTTTGGATGAAGTGATCAGCTTCACATTTTCACGAAGTGGTGTATCTCAATTCCCCACAGTTTTCATAATAGAGAGGGAACCAACCGACATACATATACGAATATCATGTTGAACTAAATTAATGGCTAAATTGCAGTTTATCCAGAATTCAAGAATTTTATATTAATGGTTATATATACTTGGTAAACCATTAAAAACAGTAAATACCGCTAAAAATTGGGTGCGGAAAGCTATATATATAGAGATTTTGGCATTTTTTCTGAAAAAAATTAGGTTAGATGTACTACATATATTTCCATGTTTAAGTAGGTAATTACGCTTTCATACGAATAATACTGTTTCAATTAATGTATATTTACAAAATTATGTCTTATTTTCCTTCTTATACTACGTTTTATAACATTTTTTATTTATAATTTTGCGTTCATCTGTCAAACTATTTTAAACTAACAGGAAGATAGTGAGCCGAGCGATGTTGAATGTGTGTGCCTGGTGTGCGTTAGGTATTGTTTTGTCAGGATTTTTTAAAAATTTCTTAAAAAATACGTGTGTAAGGTATTATTTTGCCAGGATTTTTTAAAAAAATTATTAAAACATTACTGTGCGTTAGGTATTGTTTTGGTCGGGATTTAAAAAAAAAAATATTTTCCAAAAATATATATATAAATACCTGTTTCCGCGCTCCAATTTTATGTTTCCTTATTATATTTTAGCTAAAATAAGACATTACAAGAAATAAACTTTGTCAAATTGTTCTAATTATTATCTATTCTCAATGAGATAATATCTAGTAAGCTGTAGAAGAATTATAAAATAAATGTTGGACCAACCTCGCCTACTATCAGTCCAATTTGGCCAACAGAGGCATCGCAGTTTTCAGCATTTCAGCAACCAGGAATCAGGAACGTTTGCTGGAACAAAATTTCATTTATTTCACTATTTAGTCTACTGAAAACTATCACACATTAAAAATTCATAGCACGAAAGTTAGTTTGAGACTAAAAGAAATAAATGGACACTATTTTAAATAACCCCCCCCCCCCACAAAAGTTTTTCACGTGAATTGCACTTACTACATGCAGGACACATTCTCATTGCAAATATACTAACAAAAGACATCAATTACAAACATCAAACACCGGTCTTTATTAGCTCGAACTTGTCTGTTAAGAGTTGATCTGTAGTTTCATTGGACAACACAAAATTTAAGTAAAAATAATAATGAATTATTTATTCACTTAACTAGTGAAGAATAACAAATAAATTATTCTTATTAAAAAAAATAAAATCTGGTCAAACAGTATTTGTAATTATTATAAAACAAATACTGTTTTTTAATTTAGCTCCTAATCCTGAAGAAGACCTATGTGTAGAGGTGGGCGCGGGCCGTGATTTTGTCGGGTCACGATGGGTCACGGCGTGATCCGCGTGATCGTGAATATAATTTAAATTTTGCGTTGTGATTGAACGTGAGCGTGAGGCACTAAAATATTATCGTGCGTGATCAGGCGTGATTGAAATTTCACTAAAGATATATAAATCTTTAAGCCCGTTTAACACGATCATAATTTTGTTAATAAATATGTTACCAAATTTATAATGATATTTGTGATGGAATAGAACAACCTATTAGTCCATAAACATTCGTTTCCAATGAAAAAAAATCTGTTACCTAACTTATTACCAATTTGTTAACAAATTTGATAACAATTTATGACTGTGTTAAACAGGCTTAAATGTACATAGGACACGAAAGTGAACCGGCGGGCGTGAGCGGGCGTGAGTGCCAAAATAAAATCGTGAGCGTGAGTGATCGTGAATCAAACATAAAAAGTCGTGCGAGATTGATCGTGATTACATTTTTAGTTCCGTGAGCGTGCATGATCGTGAACAAAAAGTTACTCACGCGCCCACCTCTACCTATGTGTGATCGAAACTTTTGAGACTGAAGTAATAAACGTAATAAATTTTTAATAAGTTGTCTTCACTCTCTGCAAGAATAATGTACATTGTGACATTTTAAAAATTTAGTGTTGTTAGAAATAAATTAGCATTCTCTTTGTTATGGTCTCTGTGAATTATAGTTCAAGTAATATTATAATTTACTTTGTAGGAATTAAAATATACATATTAGTATGTAATATAAATTTTCAATGATATGAAAAGGGTGACTTATCTGTAATACTTATCGTGTTATCACATATTCAAAAATATTTTCTTCCGGCATTCCTGCATTCACCCTAGCTAAATTATATGTAAGTGACACAGAACAAATATTTGTATAGATTTTTAAATGCTGGGTCTTAAACTTTCACACGATAATGTATATTTGCATTTAAAAAGTAACACGCAAATATAAATTTATATTAACAGCATAAATATTTTTATTCTTTAACAAATTACGAAAGCCAAAATTTATTTGTAACAATTAATTTGCATAATTTCGACAACTATTAGTTATATTTATAGGATATGCAGATATAAGACAATTTTAAAAGATTAATATAAAAGAGTTGAAAAGAATTCAAAGTATAAACTTTCTTCATTTGTATAAAGTAAAAACATACTTTTATATAGTCCAATTTAAATATATTCACTGGAACTACTAGAATACAATAAATAAACAATTTATAATTTTACAATAGGGTCCTCCACTAGTTTTTTATTTTTATTTATTTATTTATTATTTTTTTTTTGTACAGAGAAGTATTTGACTTGCATATAATGGTCATACTACTCTCAGATGGTTACAATAATCGCCTACGGCTCGTGTTCTAAACTTCGTCCTACTTTATAATTATTCTTGTTAATTAAGAGAAATGGAACCCCTGCGTACTAGATATTAAGCGAAAATTCAAATAAATTGTTCCTGTACTAGAACTATTAATATTTTTAAAAATTCAACATTGGACGAACATAACTTCTAATATGAACCTGCATTTTTAAAAAAGTGTTATTGAAATCTATTAGTATTTGACCTTGATTTTGTAGGAAAAACGAGAAATGCCGTTTTCCCCATAAAATCAAAGTCAAATACTAATAGATTTATGTTCAGCTAAAGTTGAAATATTGAAATTGTTAATAGTTCTAGTACAGGAACAATTTATTTGAATTTTCGCTTCATATCTAGTACGCAGGGGTTCCATTCCTCTTAATATACTATTTTTAAGTACCTATTACTTGTACCAACTTCTAAAACATTCGTTAAATTTGATACTTCACACGTTATTTTTGTAAGAATTATATCACCCAATATACCATACGAATATAACGTTTGACGTCCCTTCTCTTCATTCGTATTTGTAAATATTTTATAGTATAGAAATTGTGAAAAATATTCTGACGTAAAACATAATCTTGGAACTTTACCAATACCTACTGTAATTTTTTAGTTCTTTTGGTCGGCACTAACCGTTTGTAGTGCTGCTAGCTACGATCTGTGTACAATTATGTACAAAAAGCCAGTAATGTGAAATATGCCAAATGTATTAACTTCATAATATATTGATACATTTACTAGTAAAATTTAATAGTATTTTTAGAAATAGATTCCACAAAGTTAACTTATTTTTCAAACTATAAACTTTTTCAATTTAAAGAAATAGAAGATATTATGCGCAATGGAGATCTGCGCATAGTAAGAACAATTGGCGGGAGTCATGGATACGCTTGTCATAACATCCATAGCGTTTGTTTCTAAAAAAAGGTAGACGTAAAATGAGAGAAAAGTTTCAATTTTTTTTAAGTCGAAAGATACTCGTAAATTAATGACAGCAATAATTTTGACGTTTCAGTTGACAGCCCAACTGGCAGTTGTTGGCGCCATTTTACTTACTATTTGTAGCGATAGAAAGAGATAGCCGTTAAATAGAAAAGGTCTATTGGTTAAATATTTGCTTTTTAATTTTCACGTTGTAGCACTGAATAATTGAAACAAATTTCAGTATTAAATACAATATAAATGAGTAAAGTGTATTTTGGTTGATTACAGGTTACTAAGCGATGCCGACAAGAAGCCATTCGTGGAAGAGGCGGAGCGGTTGAGGGTAATTCACAAGCGGGAGCACCCGGACTACAAATACCAACCGCGTCGGCGCAAACAGCCCAAGGGTAGCTCCGGGTTAGGGTGCCTGGACGCCGGCGTCGCACCGTCACCGCCTCCACCGCGAGGACATCATGGCGTCTCTTTCAGGTAATATAATCTACTTTTACATACTATATTATACACTTTATATGATATTATTGATATGCTGTGTTTTACCATACATTAACGGTTAATGTGTATAATTAAATATAGTGATTCTAATTAGTGATACACTCGAGGCGAGACGATACGAGAAATATAAAATATCGAGCTCGTCTCGTTTTCGGATCTGTAATCTCGATCTCGCTCTCATTCTCGTATATTTTTTTGGGACTCATATCGTTCTCGCACGAGAGTCTCACGAGAGTCTCGCTATAAAAATAAGCGCTTGCGTACTACGTATGTACGTAACTACAAGCGACAAGTTCGCATCAATAGCACCGTCTTCCATGTATTTGCAGTCGTATAACTATAATAAACAGACGAAACACTAAATTCTGATCACCAAATTATTTCAATACGAACATAATGTTTATTCCGGTCACCAGAAAATGTGATAAATTAGTAAATAATTTAATTTACCTCTAAAATATCCAATTTATCATCAAATTGTGATCTCTAAACTATATCAATAAGAACACATTCTATCATCAGTAAAACGAATTAAATATGAAAAAAAAGTATGTACACTTTTTCATTAAATATATGCCACTATTTAAGTAAGATTAAGTCATAAAAAATCGCTACACTGGTAACCCGCTGGCAACCAATCACTCCGCTTCTCTCCCTGTGGGCTCCCATCAACGCTTAATATAACATCCTTTACTTTTCAGTGGCGACAATTAACCTTGATTTTAACTGGGGTGAATTAGGAGCTGAAATATTAGAGATAACTAGTTCTATTAGATGCAATACCGATTTTGTCTTTAATTTTACATTTTCTCGCTCAGAGATCGATACTAATCGACTTTAAATTGACTCAAAAAATATTGTGAATTCATATAATTTTCACATTTACGTGTTCTATGCATGAATTAGCGTTGACTCTACCCCTTGTACGGTGCATTTTTCATTGAATTTATGAATTAAAGCTATAAAGTTACAAATACTTCTTATTGCGAAAATCTCGCGAGATTTCTCGCTTCTCGCAGTTGTTGTTATATCGATCTCGCCTCGAATTTTAAACTGCAATCTCGCTCTCGTTCTCGTCTCGCATAATGCAACGAGACGAGACGAGATGCAAGAGTACTCTCGACTCGTCGTGCATCACTAATTCTAATACATTAGTTGTTTGTATACCAACGGTTGAAAGTAGCTCTTTACAGACCGAGGCTAGATTTTGACAACATATATTAAAAATCATTTCTACCCCCTCTTGCAAGGCTAAAGTTTATTTTTGTCTCCACTGACTGGACTAAAATTTCTTTGTTCCTTACAAAATACCAATATTTTAATTTGTTTTTAAACAATACGCAATGAAAGTTTAATTTTATAATAATTACATTTCACTTCAAATAAACTGCTTTTACTTTTGCAATATCAAATTATATTATGTTAACGTTTGGCGCATAAGTTGTAAAACACTTTGTATAAATACGGAGAAATTTGCGTATAATGAATGACATATCTATCAAATAAAGCAATGCATGTACCGTGAATATAAATAGCGTTTATTACTGCATTTATAACTAAATATATTTTAAAATGATATCCTTATCAAATAATGTACATATAATTATTCTAAAATTGTTTCATTTTATCTTTAACGAAGTTGAAGTGTTATAGTTTATAAATAAATATTTAATTACACTAAATATACAAATAAATTCTTTTTTCTACTACCACTACTGTAAGTGGGTTATTACAGAACAGACTACTAACAATGTAAGTTCGCGATTACGAATAGTGTTACGTAATAACAAGCAAATTTAAGTTGGCAGGACTGATTGTTGGGTTAATATTATATTATGACAATAATAAATATTTCAGTGAAATTCGCAATAACTAACGTATATGAACTTTGTTTTAACTTAGAAATAATAAGTGGCCCTAGAAAAATTATAGTACATAATTTGGGTTGGTCATGGAATTACACACTCGCCTGGCGGCTCGTGCGTAACTTTTCCACTTCATAATATGCTTTTTACAACTCTCGTTACGTAATATACTATTTCCTGCAAATGTGCATAAAGTATCATACCACGTGTTTTTAATTTATTGTATTGTTTTCTGTTTTGTAATACTGTCAGTGTGTTGTCAATTTAGTTCATTAAAGCCTAATATTTAACGGGTAATTTTTACTGTGTAAAGGAGTCACTTTTCAAGCACTGATGCGTAAATTATAGCACGAGACAAAAAACACTGTTTTACACACGTGTTGCATACAATATTTTTCCTACAACCGAAATGTTAGTGGTTTTTAAAAAATATTGGGTGTACAGGCATCTTCAAATAGTTTTTGTGCTCTTTCTCATAATCAGATATATAAATAAATATATATAAATATATCATCACGGCATATTACCCATTGCTGGGTTTGCCAATCTGCTTTGAACGCAGATTTCGGTAATGATGATGACATATTTGTGCCGTGCGGGCGTTTACCAGGCGTCACCTCACGGGCACTCATTGCTGGCGTGGAGAGTGCACCACAGGGGTCAATCAGGGTTGGCAAAAATCATGATTTATTTTAAAAAATCTAAATCTTTATAAAAATCATGAATGAAAAGTATAATAATATAAAATATTTTTTATGTATATATGTTTGATATTAGGTAAATTTTTCATTTATAACAGAAAAGTCAACATTTTTCTTTTTTGTATGACCCCATTGCATTGGTACATAATATCGAACCGTCTTACAAATTCATTTTACTGCGTCATTTTCAATATTTAAATGTCATTATTTTAATTATTTTAGATTGAATTGAACATACTAAAATGAATTATTCTCAGAAATAAATAATTAACTAACAAATAAGGTTAAAATATTTATATTAATAACCTTAAATCTATTTGCATATAAATTTGATGCGGAATAATTCTATGAAAACTAATAATAATTGTAAAAATTCTTGTAGATAATAATGAATTCTATATCTGTTTCGGTATTTTATTCATTCTTGATTCTTGTTTGTTTTATATTCAGCAATGAAATACACGCTTGACATCCCAAGTATTCGAATAAATCCGTTACAGATTTATGAATGTAAAATGTAAGCCAGATGGTATATTAACCGTTGAAATTCATAATTTTTCCCTAGTTATTACACATGTGCTCTATATTATTTTTAATTAAATTATTAATCATTTATCGCATATATCATCTGTTGAGATTGAGCAACTTGTATATATCATGAATTCTTGATGAGCCTTTGAAATAAATTTTCCTCGACCTGAATAATTTATCAGTTTTCTTTCTTTTTAATGTAATTCCAAGAACGAAAAATGTAACATCCGCTTTAATATTTTTATGTTATTGTTTACAATCTATGATGTATATGCATTTTTTGTTCTTCACTGATTAGTAGACTATAAATAAACATATGTGAAAGAACAGGAAAACATATTTATCAATTATTCTTATTTTGAATTAGGCATTCCCTTGGCTGGTGGCGCTCGTTTCAATATTTGCCGCCGGCGCTATTTAAATAAAAGAAAAAATGCTAACAATTTCTCTCTTTACTTACATGCGTCACAAGTATTTTTATTTACGTAAATTGTAAAAGAATGAATTTGAACTTAGCTATTTCTATATAACCCTGATCACATAAGTTTTATAATCAGGGTTTAGGAATAACCCAATCTACCAACTCGGGCCGTTAAATATATTCGGTTTCTATTTAATTTTTCTAAACATACCACACCACAACCTGGTACGACACTACCTTATACGTGTGTATTTGAATTTGGTGACCTTCAACAGGCTCGCTTTACGCGCTAGCATAGGCGTACGTAAGATATCTGCCTAGGTATCTAAGAGGAAAGATTATTGATTTTGATATAAATGTTAGTATAATACTATGAAATTTTTTGAAATAGCATTCTTTTAAAACCTTTTCCGCTTTAAATTAAAATGTAAACATGCAGAAAATACCTGAAACCTAATTCAAATTTAAATGTCCATTTGATAAAAATAAAAATATAATAATTGTTCTAAATTAATAAAACCCCTTAAGAATTAAATATAAATTTTAGTGTAACCATAATATACTGAGGCGGTCGATAGAAATGTAAAATAAAATAAATATAATATTTTTCGGTAATCTAAAAAAGCTTTTTAGAATTGTTTTATCTTTATTATTATTTGGACAGCCTTTTACACAACAATATATTATTCACAACTGACACCAAGCGCCATGACATCTGGCGGCATAATTTGTAACTGTGTGATTTAGTACTCTGGCTGATTTGACATTATAACTTGTATAGTAAAAATGAATGTAAATAAAGGTAAAAGCAAAACTTATTGATTGTTGTACGGTCGTAAGTCATGAAATGGACTGTCTGCTTTCAAAATTATCGAACTTCGGTGAAAATATTATAGTTATCGCTAGTATAATGAGCACAAAATTAAACTTTGACGGGCGCAATAAAGGGTTCGTATTTCGAATTAAAATATTAATGAAATGTATAAAATAAAGTTTTTAATGCATTATCTTCGTGGATGACAATTTCATCTGAAGCCGATTTTAGTGCACCAGTTTTTAAACAGCACAAAATATATAAAAAATTAGGTCTTGCTTCTCCCGCAAATTATACAGTAATATGTTGTGCATTATTACGTTTTCGCCCAATTAAAAATTTATTATCGTACTTTGGTACCTTTTACAAAACATCTTGAGGTCGGATTTGCATGTAGAAATCTAACCTCGGCAGTAGTTATCCTTATTTTCGCTTAAATATAACGTTTTATTTTTTTAATAATGCCTAGTTTATTAAAATACCTTCTATACAAGATTTATCGGTTGGTTTTTTATATAATAATTTTATAGAAATGTGTTATATTTGCAAAATTGTATATGACGCCTGCAGAAGTAATACGAATGGCAGTTAAGAGTACTAAATCAAACGCACGTGTAGTTGGCGACGGTGCTGCCACCAACGGTCGTGTCAGTTGTCAATACCAATCGGCATTATGTCTAGTAGTCTAATCTGGTAGTCGTAATATTCTTGCGCTGAACCGCCTTGCACACAAACGCCGTCCCTCCGTTACTGGCAAAACCTGGCGTACCCGAGTACGCCCAATCTCCTTACGTTACCCCTCCCTGGTCCAAGTTCACGCACACATAGCCATGAGCACACGGACGGCAATACATACAACAGTGTCGCTTCAGTTGACGTTAGTTATGTATATATTCTGTGCCACAACCGAACCTAATGTATAAAGCTCGCAAAACTCGGATCGGATATAAAGGATGTTCCTTGACTCGACCAATAAACTTATACCATATATTCCGGGGGTCATTACGATCAAAAAATGTTATATGACCTGTAGGTGAATTCCTCTTTGTTTCGGAGATATCGAAGGAATTTAATAAAAATGATAAAAGAAAATTTATTCATCAACATAGAATGTTGCCAGTTAATTATTGCCAATGAGAGCATACACGCAAAACTTTTCCAGGTGGCAGCACTATTTCACCTTCTCATTTTTAGAAGTTAATAGTGTAGACACTGTTATGAAAAATGTTTCATTTTGCATTCGCAATCGAAATTAACGATAGAGGCGCTGATTTTCGAAACAAGATGGCCGCCATACGATGGGTTTGACATATGATATTTTACATTATTCACTGAGTTTCGTTGATTGTGTATACAAACCAAGTTTAAAAACTTATTTATATGAAAGCGATAAGTTTAAATATTTAATTATTAATTACTACACTATTCACTCAGCTGTCACTTATTCAATATGGCGCTTGTACGATTGCTTTCCGTAGTACCGATTTGCGCCACTAGAGGGAAATTTTTTATCTACGATTGCGAATAGTACGCTTGCGCACTTTGAATAAAGTTTGCGGACGCATGCGTATTATGACAGTTACATTTAGGTTAGAACTGAAAAAGTCAAAATTTGACGTTTGGGCGAAGATTGGAGGGGAGAAAAAAGCAGGTGGAACAGCAGCGCCTAACTGATCCCATTCATTCTTTAGAGAATTAGTAGCTTCAAATATACGGTCAGTCAACTCTTCGCGTGTATCTGGTTTACCATTACTATACATACGAGATTTGAGGCAACCCCACAGAAAAAAATCTAAAGGCGACAAGTCAGGTGATCGAGCTGGCCGAAAGTAAATGCTTGACTTTTTGTAAATGATAAGGATAAAGCTCATCATGGTGCAGAATTCTCCAAACGTTGGTTTGAGGAATTCCCGTTGTATGAGATCTTCTACAAATACTGTTAGAAGTACTTCGTTCAACTGCATTTAAAACTACTTCAGCGTGCCCATATATATCTCTTTCTACATTACGACGTGGGAAAAATCTTGTCTCTCTCATGCAACGAAAAACGTTTGAAAATGTTGTGTGGTGAGGAACAATGCGGTCTGGGTATCGCCTGAGGTACTCCGCCGCTGCAGCACGTCCAATTCCATTGCAAAAACCATACACAAAAACAATATCGGCATATTTTGCGTTAGTAAAATACAGCATAATTGCTTAAGTTAATAAGACAGCACAAAAATCATTCATTTGTCAAACATACGTTCATTCGTCAAGGCTAACTCAATTATCATTTTTTTTAAATTCCTTCCATATCTCCGAAACAAAGAGGAATTCACCTATAGTTCATATAATATATATATATTTTGATAGTAATGACCCCCGGATTGTATAAGTTTGTCGGTCGAGTCGCGGAACACCCTGTATATTGTATAGTTTCTGCACTTCAATCATTGTGCATATATTTTACTAACTGTTGCATTAAACAAATAATTCACGGAATATCGA
Source organism: Harpalus rubripes (assembly GCA_963082715.1). Classification (NCBI taxonomy): domain Eukaryota; kingdom Metazoa; phylum Arthropoda; class Insecta; order Coleoptera; family Carabidae; genus Harpalus; species Harpalus rubripes. Next base: position 17,548,876 of record OY720452.1, read on the forward strand.
AAAAAATGCTCATTCCGTGAGAAGTACGATTTTACAATCTACCCGTAACATTAATTAATTCATGTGCACATTAAAATTTATAATTCACAGTTGAATAAACGGAAATGAATTTTTGGATTTATTTTTATAAAAATCAGAAACAGAATTACCTTTGGGTACTACAACTTTATTCGTTTTGGATATTTTTGCTCAGTTTAGTTAACAACAATGTGAGATGACTATTAATAAATACCTACTCGTATATTGCGCACTTGTATAAGATTTCAGCAAGTAAACAACGATTCTATTATTAAAATTTATTGCGTTATTTGTAGTTCATCTTGTTTTTTAAAGAACATGTTATTGATGAACAACTTGTTCAACATGGGGATCTCGAGAACTATACCTAAGAAATGAAGTCGGTTAAATTAGGCAAAATGCTTTGGTCACTAGATATAGGGGAAAAAGTAAATTTTGCAGATTTTGTTGTTATCTTCCAAGTGTAAAATAATACTGGTTTTTGATTTGCATATCCTTAGGACACTTTTTATGTTATTATGGCGATGATCAATTTTTTTATCACTTTTGGATTTTTTAATATGATGTCTAAGTGTTAATTTTTCTATGAACGCCATATTGGAAAATAATACATTTGAAAACAGATTTTTTAGTTTTCCAACGATGTATTAATTTGTCTATGATCATTTGTTTTTTTTTGTTTCAAACATAAATATGTCATTGCCTACTATACATATAAAAATATTAATTATTTGAAATACACAAGACTATAAAATTTTGAGTGCTAAGCTAAAGGAGATTATTAATGAAAATAATCTATTTATTATATTTAATTATGTTTTTCGATTAATTCATTTCAACAACCATTAATAGTTTGAAATAAATGAATATAGCAAAATTATACTTCGATGGAATGCTAAAGAAATTCTTCCAATACGACGTCCAACTCGAAATACCTACCAACAGTGTTAAAAATTGAGCATCGCTATTCGAAAAAAGTATCCTAGAGATGTGCAAACCACAATTCAGTAATATTCCATATTTGGAAGATGGGGGTTTCCTGGCCGCGTGCCGGAGTGTCTGTTCGCGAATCTAGGGCCCGGCCGACACCAAATATTTCGAATTTTAAATAGCACAAAATTAACCCCTGTGGTTCACTTTCCACGCCAGCAATGAGTACCCGTGAGGTGCCGTGAGGTCACGCCTGGTACAGGAAAATTATTGAAAGATGGATATAACACGCTTGTTTCGACTAAGGGGCCTATTCAGAACTCAATATTTGTGTAGTCGTTATGGTCTTTATGGTTGTTATGTACTATATACATAGTTAAAATTAAATTTGGTATTCTCAGTACTGAAAATGGTTACCGTCAACAATTGTTAATTGTTCTGACAGTTGTTATCATAACGACTACTAAAACTATGTTTTGACTATGTTTTTATGGTTGTTATCACGTTATTTCTAATATTTGACGTGTGACAAGTTATTATATCAACCAAATATTATTATTATTAATGACCTTTCTACCAAATATTGGTGTTTTTATTTTTTAGCTGGATGCAGTTTATTATATGTAGGTATAGATCCTGCTTCGACTTGAATAATAATTATAAGATCGATAAAAACTGCGGTGGAAGAAAGTTATTTTTGACAAATACATATTTCTTTAAAAATATATTATTCTATGGTATTCTTGAAAATTCTGTTCTTTATTTTGGTGCCAATTTGTGCTCTTTCTGTTAAATATTCAATTAAAATAAAAAATGTAAATCTTCCCATAAATATTTTCAATCACGTTGAGATCATTTGTAGGAGTTAACATACCCGTTCTAAATAATTTAGACCTTTCAAATATCATATTGTTCTTTAGTTGTTTTGGCACAACATTTGCGTTTTAAATACATTTGTGAACTCATTATTTATGAAAAAAAATAAAACGTTGACAGATAAGATTAAGGTTAGATTAGGTTTATATATGTATAATGAAGTTAGCTATTGACAAATAATCTGGTTCATTCACAAGTATTATTTTGTAAAGATTGTCAATAATACCGACGTAGGTTATGAATTGACAAATTCATATGGATTGTAATAAATGTCTTTGTGATAACAATTTTTATATCCGTAACAACCTTTATGACTGTGTTTCTCTGAATAGTCCACTAAGTTAGGACATTCCATTTTAACACGATGCTCGTTATTGACAATACTTTCGCTGTAACGTATGTTTATTAATTAATTCAAATATATTAGCTGGATTCATAGCCGTACGAATAACGTTGTTTTCTGTCAGTGTCACTGATATTGACAGTGGGTCAGAATCTTATTTTTCACATATTTGGTTTTCCATTTTCTAATAAACTTACCAGTTGATTTAGTTTTGAATTTTGAATGCTTTTACTATAACATATATTTTTATAATAATAAAATAACATTAGTATCATATATACCCTCATAAAAACTAAGAAAACAACTCTACTGAATTTGTCAAAACAGAATCTTAAGGTGCGTTCACAAATGAAAATTAGGTTTATGGTTTTTGTTTAGGTTTATGTAAGTCATTCATAAATGTAAGTTTAAATTAAGTGTAATTTAGTTTTGATATGTACAGACTTCTATGTAAATGCTTCAAAAACAAGATTAAAATATTAGTAGAGCAGTACTTAACAGATACCCGTGCGCCGTGAAACTGTCATTTGCTTGGCATTATTGTTTAAATTTCAGCAAATAAGTTTTGACAGTCTCCTTGTTCTTCTCGCATTTGTTTAAAAAGTCGAATCGACCAAATGAATACTAAATAAAGATGTATGTATATATCTATATTGTTTCAGACTCGTTCTCATTGGTGAAGTTTGTGACATCAAACTAAATCATAAACCTAAAGTTTGGACCTTGCAATGTTTATCTTTATGATTTGGATTTAGAGACACTAAATTCTGAAGTGTGAATGGAGTCATTACATAATATGCGGCCAAAGTCTTTAAATCTAAAATATAAACCATAAATCTAAACCTAATTTTCATTTGTGAATGTACCTTTAGTTCATACAATTCGCAAATGATCTTAATCGGACATCTTTCAAAATTTTTACTGTAAACGTCCGCACGGTACAAATATGTCATCATCATTACCAAAATCTGTGTACAAAGCAGATTGGTACACACAACAAAGGGTAATATGCGGTGATGATATATTTATTTGGAAGAAATTCGGAAATTTTAAAAACTGTAAAATTTACATTTTTACTTATATCTAGTGACATGCATTTTTTCTCAAATAACTAAACACCATTAAAATGGTGTCCTAATATGGTAACTTTTGTCTATTTTAAGCGACTACGTATCTCTTAGTACTCGAGATTCCCATGTTGGATGTTATCCTGGTCCGGACACCCTGTATAGTTTCAAATTTTGTGGGTTTATTTTCTTCTTCTCAGTATTAAATGTCGTAAATAATCTTGAACCAATTATTTCTTTTGTAGGAAATCCGACCCCAACCTTTTTTGTCAAATCAAACACGTGTCCGTTTAAACATAAAAACAAGTAGGTCGTACGCATTAAATCAAATCTAAATTTATCATCACTGAAAATAATACTCGAGTAGTTTAATGAATACCACAAGTTTTGTAACTATACCTACTATATTTTTTTCAGTCGGCCTATGAAACAAGAAGACTCATTGAGTGGCGGTCCTTGTTCTCCTTCCAGTCGATTATCCAGTACTCCTCCAAGCTCGCACTGCTCTTCCAGGCCGACCAGCCCCGCTAGGTCCACTCCAGTAACCGCAGCTTCGAGTGTTGAACCCACCCCGAGCATTGACTTTCGCATCCCTGATCTGGAGACCAGCATAATCAATGGGGAGTGCATCGACGGCAGCGAATTCGACCAATATTTACCTTCTGGAGGTTATGTGTCCAATTCGCATCATGGCAAACACCCACGAGACCACAGCCACGATGCCGAAGCCAACAACAACACACACGGGCATAAAAATAAACGGTACTGCGTGGGGGAGGGGTCAGTGACGAGTGAAGGTTACCTACCATACGATGAAGTTTCTCTGGTGAGATACCATGAGCTACAACCCAGTGATTCGCTTATTAAAAGTGAAAGGTATGCGCCAACTAACCCTGCTATGTATAATTATCAAAACGGAGTGCCCTTGAATACTTCTGCTGGGTATTACAGTGGAAATGGACAGTATTTACCAAATTATCAGTATCTTCCTCACCAGAGACCAGTGTTTAGCAACTCTGGGAGTTACGTAGTACCTACAGCCTCTACAAATGATGCATGGGGGGCCAATTTTGTATAGAAGAATAGTTGAAATTTTTTTAATCGTGATAACTTTTGTTTTCATTTAATATCTTTAGTATCGTTAGTTGTTTATGTAAATAAAGATGTACAAATATTAGTGCCTTGTAATATACTTTATATACTTAATATTTTTTTCCGATTGTATGTATATTTATATTTACTGCAAATATTGTTCCAGTTTATCTGCATTTGTATACAAATAAATATACACACAGTAATTTATATTTCAATCACTACATTTATAAGTAGTTGTGAACTTTATATGATTATATAAGTAAGAATTAAATTTCTTTTTGTATCAACACAAAAACATTTTCTATTAAAATGCTATATTCGTTACATGCCTGTTTTCAATCATATAATTTCTGCCCTACTATTTTAACCATTATTATAGGATTCCATGATTCCAAAGAAGACACTAAGTGAAGTGACATCTAGATCACAATTATATCAATGATTTAACGAAATATATGCTAGCACATTGAAGAATGAAAAAAAGGTAAGTTATTATTTAGCTTTTGCTTTTCAACATATAAAAATAAAATAAAATTTAGAATAAGTATTGAGATTTTAGATCAGCACGCTTTAACCCTGCGCCCGACTCTTGGAATTGTGTAACATTTTTAGTCAGGTGGGGTGTGAGAAACCCCAATTTATTTTTTAGTGTATGTATTTTGTGCATTTTGAAATAATGTTAATTAAATTTATATTCTGTAACATCTCTTCTATGAAACAAAAATTGCATAATTTACAAAAGAGGATCATCGTATTACATTTTTGCATTAAAATAAAAAATGACTTTTATTGGTTAAAAGAAAACACAAGTTGCTTCGAAAAAGTATTTTGTATATGAAACATTAAAATAAAAATTAAACAGCTCGAAAACACTATTAGAAAATTATAATAGCAACAAAAATATATATTGGAAATAAAACGAAAAAAGTTTTTGGTCATCAACTTATGCCACTTCTATACAAGTTTCCCAGTACATTTTCGAGTGTTCCAGGTATATAAACTTAATGCACGCTACACAACATTATTTTGTATTGCAATCACTGGCACAAGAATAATCTTCACATCATCCTTGTTGACCATTTAGTTTAGATTTTTTAGTTGCGAATGCTGATGCTGATGCCTCGCCTCTAATTCTCCTTTTTCCTATTTTGCTATTTTTTCAAATGCTATGATCATAGACAATAAAAATTACAACAAGCTTTTATTACATTTAAAACGTATTAAGACAGGTGGGGTGTGGGGCACCCCAGCCGAATTCAAACGCCTACGAATCAAACACACGCTGAAGAATTACTGATTTTAAATGCTAATACCGCAGAGACAACTAAAATGAGAAGCTATACCGAGTTTATGCGACTCCAAAGCGCAAATTTCCAAAAGTTCATGCAATTTTGGACGCTTGGGGTTTATCACACCCCACGGGTCGAACGCAGGGTAAGGTCCCTAAATTTCTAAATTTGCACGACAATGTGTTAATAATTACTCGAAATCTCAGTCAAACAGCATTTATTCGTACAACACCGGCGTTTCGGTGCACACTTGCCTTCTTCAGGGTAGTTATATCTTACAATATATTACATATAATATATAACTATGTTTAATATAAAGAATTGATTAGTTTTGACAATACCTACTTTGCTTGAAACTTATAACAATATATTGTTCAATATTATATTTTTGGGCTAAATAATCGGTTGTGGTTTTGACGGGCCGACGGGCCCAGACTTGAATTCGACCATCGTCAAACTTTTACAAACAGCACATATTATAACATACCATTATCTACTCAATTCAGTGAATAATACATGGATTAGCATATCCAGAAATGGGTAATAGTACCCGTGATATTTAAATGTCTTTTCATATTTCTTAGGCCCGGGCCACACTATGCGTTTTGGCGGGACCGGTAAAACCGCATCCGGTTAAACGGGATGGATTGAACAGCGACCACATATATCCCGCTATACGGGACGGTAGCAATGACAACCCGATTTGGACACAGTCGGACCAATGTCTGATCGGTGCAGAGCCCAAATAGTATACGTTGTCTATTAAAAAACAAAACCAGACCTTTGTAAACGCTCGCATTATCTCCAATTTGTTGTAGTTGTCATGCGTCAAATTGACCGTCCGGTCAAACCGCAACATGCTGCGGTAGTATCCGGCAACCGGACCGCAACCGCATCGGTGTAGACGCATTCATTTAAAACAATAAGTTGTTGTCTTCCCGGTAAACCGGTCCCGCCAAAACGCATAGTGTGGCCCGAGCCTTAAAGATTTTGATTCTCTTACGAGAATCTTTTTTTTTATAAGATAAAATTTGTAAAATATTTGTGGGGCTTGCCACAAGAATCTAACAAGTCTATTTATTGAAGTTTCTGGGTTATGGCTCCATATCTTTCGATTCCAGTAGCGTCACATTGTGTTGTAAGTAGGGTTTTGGAAAAAAACGCAGCAGGGAAAATATAAGCACGTAATATTTGTAATTCTACAACAAACTACCGAACTTTATTTTTAAACATCATTTCCTTCTTCAATTTTATAATTTTATTTTAAAATTAAACAATTGCAGACGTTTTCTATTTGAAGAGCCTAGGAAAAAAGGATGAACGTCCATTTTCTTGCAAAATAAGATTATTGGTCCTTTTATTATATTGTCGGTGGGGCTTTCAAATGGTATATTTAAATAAGGCAAAAACGGTAACAGGCATTAGAAATTGCAATACAAGAGCTAAGGATGAAAATTCAAGCACCTTTGCCTAGTAGATTCGGCAGTCAGATCATAGATTATTGATCTATGTTCAGAATGGTAAAACTCTATTAGGTCTCACATAAGTTGAAACTCGACCCATCTGTGGGTATAATAATGTTAAGAAATTACCAATCTGAGTTTTGAACTAACATTGAATACACTATATCACTTTAAAACCGTTCCATAAGGTTTAAACTTTAAAATTCGCGTATTGAAAATAATACATTTTCTGACATTCATTTTTTCCCCTGTCTTTTTATTTCTTAATAAACAATGGATCCACAAAATAAAATTTCAAACTGAACACTGTTTTTTGTGCTTAAATTATTAAAATTATACAGTAAACGGTTTGCAATGACATGATTTTTGTTTTTTATCTACACAGAAAATTTTAAAAAATTACATTTGAAAATTTTTGGTTGAAATTTTTAAAGTAAGCTTTGATCGTTGTTTTTATTTGCTTACCGCCTCCGCCTCCTTATCGGTAAGTGATTCACATCACTTACCGACCAGTAATTTGTAAATAATGTTTACCGGTTTCAGGATATTATTCCATTGTTTACATGTACAAATGTACGCTGGTAACTAAGTAATAACTGTATCTGTATGGTAATATTATTACAATACTGACTTGTCAACAACGGTTTACAAAATGAAAATAAAATAAAATGAAAATATAATGCTCTTCATTAATACAAACAGATAACGTTAGCCTATCGTTCTAAAAACGGTCTACTTTATTCTAAAGTAATAAACATGAGAAATAAAGCACATAATTTGAATATTTATCATATTGACATATGTCAAAATAATTGTTCTGTTAACCAAAGCAATCTGAAAGTGACATTAATGTGAAAATTAATCAATATTGTCATAATTTTGTGAAACCAATAAACTATTGAACAAACCACGGATGTTATTGATCATAACAAGCCTTAGATGTCTTAAAATCCTCGCTCTACGAGCTCGGATTTCAATCTTACATCTGCGGCAGTTATGATGTGCATAACATTCCTAGGTATGTTAATAGCTATTACTGCCTTGGAAACCCTATCGGTAAACATTTAACAAATCGGATTGTGCAAAAAATATATTAATTTATACAAATTAAACATAAAATGGCGTGAAATAAATATGTTGTTATCGTTGCATTCCTTAATTTCCTTGAAGAAGAGAAAATCAAAACAAGTTGTATCAAGTTTAGACTTCCCGAGAAGTTGAATTTCGCGTGAAATCCGCAATGTAAACACGAGCACGAGCCAGCTAACACATCTTCAGCTCGCAGGTTGAGATGTTCGTGTTAGCCATCGCATTTGGTTTATTTACAAAGTCTCGGGTGCTATTAGGCGTCTTGCCGTGAGATAGCCCGCAGTCGCAAGCGAAGGCTGTATACACAATGCCCGGTGGTCCCACACCAACACCATCCATACGTGTGTGATATCGCGACTTATGCTGACGCTGAATCTCCGCTTGTGTATTTAAAGATATTAAAGTTGCGTGTGTGTTTTACTTTTATAATAGCAGACTGTCATATCGACCAATGGTATTTCATGATGCATTTCGTTATCGATGACTCATTGTTGGGATTTTGATTGCGACAAGTTAAATTGTTAATATGTATTTATTTATCTACTGCATAAGCGCCTGCAAGCTATAAATCTATAAAAACTGTCTATGCAATTTTTGTATTTACAGACAGTAAAGGAATACAAGGTAATACTTATATACCTCATATACGTTCATAAGTCAATAATTTGTTAAATTAAAATTAAAAATCTGATGTGGACACCACACGACTTCCTTGTACGCAAGACTAATATGAAGTATAGACCCAATTATAAAATTGCACGTATTTGACGTAATTTGACATCTATTTTTTATTTTTTGTTCTAGTCTATAGCAAGCTTCATTACAAAAACCAAAAAGTATATAAGTTTTAAATTTATATATCTCGCTTATACAAAGGGCTAATTTAATAATACTTGTTGTGCTAGACGCAGAATTTAATTCTCTAAAACTCTTATTTGAAGCATTTATTTCTAAAATCAAAATGAAACCATTTTATTTATGAAAAACTGTTAACATTTACAGGCAATATATCACTTCCGGTTAGCTTGTTTTAACCAAAATCTACTATGTTATTCCAATTGATATAAAAGTCTTATATACCAGTTTTGGATTATATTCTAATATAGTTTTTCATTCAAATCTATTATAGGCTTGAAATAAAGTACCATTTCTAGAAATTATGTAATTACCAAAAAGGGAGATGTTATAGAAGTCCTAAATACAAAATTTCAACTTTCTACGGCTTACCGTTTTTGAGTTATGCGAGATACGTACGTACGTACAAACGTCACGACGAAATTAGTCAGAATGGATTCAGGGATGGTCAAAATGGATATTTCCGTTGAAATCTGAAAACCGAAATTTTTCGCGAATACAATACTTCCTTTACTTTATACAAGGAAGTAAAAACAGTTAAAATCTGCAAATGAGGGTACTTTCGGTTGACCAATTATAATCAAAATCTAATCAGTTCTTCATGTGGATGCAACGAAGAGGAATACGAAAGAATTATAATTTTTGGAATTGTGGTATTAGAGTTATCGTAGACAAAAATTTTGTTACACACACACATACAGACATCATCGTAAAAATAGTACAATCGTATTCTAGGGACCCTAAAACGTGCTTATTCATCAAAAACTCACCACCGAATTTTTTGACCAAAGACAATACCTTCCTTACCTAAAGGTGACGGAAGGTAAAAATGAAATTAATGTTAAAAAACTATAAGATCATATGTAATTGCATAGGTACAGTGGTTTTCAACCAGTGTTCCATGGATATTTTTGGTAATTTTAATTTAACTACGCTTTCTGAACTAAAATTAGTATGAATGAACCAAGACAATGCCCATTTGGGCTCGAAACACACAAAAGATTTTTTCTACAGTCGCCACAATAGGATCCTCCACCATAAAATGTACACTTTGTACTTACAGTACCAGTCAATAGTTTGCACTGAAGATAAGAACGTATTCAAATATGACATCGAGATATTATTTTGGCTTTCGTTTTTTCAAAAAATTAATGCCAATTTTGAAATGAATATTGTAAGTTTTTTTCGTATAATTTATTTGTTTCAAGTACATTAAACTAGTGCATTGAAAAAGTGGATGTCCATTGGAAGCATACACGCTAAACTTTTGCAGGTGGCAGCTCTCTTGAGCTATTGCTTCAATCTAATCTAAGCATTTTATACTTTCGTTTTTTGTAAATACCCTATTTTTTCATAGCAGTGGGGCATTTTGTTTGGTTATGTAATATACCGACAGAGCAGTTATATGTCAGATTGACTTGTGAAGGTGGTAAATATGTAACTACAGTGCCATTAGTTCCTGACTAAATGTTTCTAAGAATGTAGACAAGTGAAGTGACATTTCTCAACATTGTATAGTTAGAAATTTGGACAGCGAGCGGTTTCTTTTTTACTTTGAAGCACATAAGCGGCAAAGTGACATTTTGCTTTGACAAAAGAGAGCGCAAATGGCTACTATAGCCTGTAGAAAAACTAATAATAAAAAATGTGTTTCTTTAGTATTAGAACATTTGCCGTTGTTACAAAATAACATAACAAAATATTATCAATCTCTTTATAAAGAAAAATACAACTGTATTAGGAATATATTCGCTTCAAATTTGACAGGTAAATGTGGAATTAGTTTAACAGAGAAAGAAAGCTCATATTTTTATCAGCTAACCGTGACCGTAGTTTAAAAATTAAACACACTGATATCTGTTGATGAATTTTGGATATCTCTTCAATCAATTCTAGAAGAAGAATAGGTTCTCTTTTGAAACTTATGTTTTAATATACTATTAATTCTGGTAATATAGTACCTACCTACTCATTTATTATTTTTGCGCAACCAATAAATATGTATTTAAAATGGTCAGAAATAGTTGGAGGTCAAAAATTATTTTGATGTTCATTTAAATTAGCCTCTATAAATAATTGGTATTTGGCATTAAACAGAGTTAAAAGATTAATAAAATATGTGCCATTTTATAAAAAATAAATTAAATACGCAGTAATATTCATATTGTGCAACAAATAGGTATACGTACAAGTATAGCTGAGCACAGGAATACTTGACAGAAGATAAATAAGCATTGAAATATGTATATCAACGAGTGTACGAGTGGAAGAAAATTTACTAAGAATAAGATAGTTAGGTTGAATGATTTCAATAATCCGTTAAACAAACCGGGTAATATAACCGATTTAAAAACTGGATTATTAAAACTACAAATTGCGTTCATTATAGATGGTTGTAAAATCTAGATTAGAAAATTTATGATCGCTAATACTTTTAAATGTATACCTAGTTATACATGTTACCTGGAAAACTGTGAAATCAGGTATCCTATAGAATATCTAAAACTAATTAGGAAATAGTACATTAAAACACAAGTATCATAAGGCAATCTGTTAACGTACGAGTCCTAGCGGCTCGTTTTCCAAAGGACTAGTGCGTTATGATTAATGTTTTTTATATTATTTTTTCTATTGAGGTAATTTTACAATTAATTTTTTTAAAAAAGGACTTCAAATATATGTCTTTTGTGTTTCTTTGTGAGTTATGTTGGTAGCGCTTCCCGCTAACATTTGAAATTTCACATTTTGACAGTTTGGGTATTGTGTGATTCTGACTGATTGTTTACATTAAAACATTGTATGAAGCATTATATAATTATGGAAGAGCAAAACCAATACTTACCATGTACTCCACCGGTTTATTAATGAACCACCTGATTTGACATATCTTGTAATAAAGATAAATTTATCAAACAACGAATCGGGATCGCTGGTTTGTGTTAGTTATTATCATAAATAAAACTCTTTAACTAATGAAATACATTAATGAATAATTTATTGATCTACACTTTTACATTCCACACATCGACTGCTCAATTGCAGACATAACAGCAACAGCTGTTCTTACATTCTTTAATACAAAACATGTGTTGTATTTGTATAATATGGCACTTATCTTAAATCATATTTAAAAATTTAATTATCGACAATTCGCCTCAACGTGGAACTGGAAATTATGGATCGTAAAATTTTCATATTTACTTGTAAGTAGCTTCAAATTGAGTTGACAGTGTCAACATTTCAAGTACATTTCAAAACCTGCCTGATATAACAAAACAATCAGCTGAAAATTGTAATATTACCATAAAATTAAATTGTAATGAATAAATTTACCATTAAAATTGTTTTGACAAAGCAAATCTGAGCGCATTGTTTCTTGTTTCATAATTTTTTAGTTGAAAGATTTTAACTTTACAGATTCTTCTTTTTGAACTAACACAGCTAGCTATAAATTTCTATTCTTTCTAGTTCTATCACCTGGACATAAGAGAAAAATCTATAATTACAAGTAGTATTTCAACATAAACAACTTACCATTTTGAGGTTACATGTAATTCATCTGTCATGACTACCACCTCTAGAATGCTAAAGGTGCCAAAAACAGTACGTTTATAGATCTTCTAAACGTCGTGTTTTCAGTGATAGACAGTGCTTTTATAGACTCATAAGAATACCGAAATAGAAAAAGTATTTAAAAATGTATTTTTATGCAGCTATGGTTTCCTCGTACCTAACCTAACCTGAGCTAATTTTGTATAGGTATTGCCTGGAAACCATTCGCCATAGAATTCCTTGGTATTCTATGCAATTCCTAGGTGAAATGCAAAATATGTTTCATAATATTGCCTAAAGGACCCAGGCATTCTATATATTGTCTATTCCATACAATGACTGGATTTTGCATTTCGCCGGTAACATACATATAAACAGACATACTGTCGTCAATATCACGAAATTACGTAACTCATGAAATGCGAAAAATTAGATACTTCACTTTTGTGAGACAATCTGTTATTGTTGACAGATTAAGTAATATTAATAAACTATAGATATAAAGTACCACTACCACTGTAAATAGGAACGTTTACTGGAACAAAACTTCATTTATTTCACTATTTACACCACTGAAAACTATCACACATTAAATATTCATTTCACGAAAGTTTATTTGACATTAAAAGAAACAAGGCAAAGACAGCAATAATATACAACACTGGTCTTAATATTAGCTCGAACTTGTCTGTTAGTCGATCTGTAGTTTCACTGGTCAACATGAAATTTAAATAAAAATAATAATTAATTATTCACTGAACTAATGAAGAATAACAAATACATAAATTATTAATATTAAAAATTAAAAAACGTATCAACCAGTAGCAGTAAAACTATAAACTTTAAGAACCAAGCCGTTAATTTTGCGAATTTTGAAACAAATGTCTGACTTGTTATCAATATATACACACAAAAAAGTAAAGCATTTATTTTTTCCCTAAAGTATTGAAACACCCTGTATGTAAAGTGTTAAATAAATTCAAATATTAATACTTACTTAGAGTTTTACAAAATACAATAGCTGGTAGCATGAACAACTGATTAATGGCGAATAGCGAGCAATTATTTTGGAAAAAATGCTTGTAATACAAGTTGCGTATAATTTTTACTTCCCGCTACCCTTGGTAAGGTATAGGGATCGTGCTAAAAATCACATATCGATATTTTGGTAAATGAGCACGTTTTAAGGTCCCTAGAATCCAATTTTAACATTTTCACGATGATGTCTGTGTGTATGTGTGTATGTCTCTGTGTATGTGTATATGTGCGTGTGTGTATGTATGTGTGGATCTTCCACTCTAACTCAAATACTATCGTTCAGAAAATTTTGATACCTTGTATTTCGACCTCCTTCTAATATACAAAGAGCCCATTAGATTTTGGTGTAAGCAAATCGGATAACCGGAAATGGCAGTGTACTTGAAGCTCAAAATAGTTTTACTTCGAAAAATACCTTTAAATGTTATTTTTTCGAGATTTATGTTATTATAAAAATTAAAGATTATTAAATTTTCTACAGATTTACCTCAATAATTTTTGTATATATTTTATGGATAAATTTATAAAATTATCTATAATTTACATCCCGGAGCTACGCTTTAAACAAACAAAACTCAGGTATTCAAATGTATGTAACTTAACAGATAAATGTCACTGTGAAAGAACTAATTATTTTAAATTAATGATAGTAACGTTTTAAAAAGAAAAAAGTAAATAGAACAATAGGAAAGGAAATCAATACAGATTCCAGCGTAAGTAAATACGTAGGTATGTTTAGATGAATAAAAATTAACGATTCACAAATTAATCTTCATTTTATTAACAAAAAAGGTAGTTACTTGGATTAGATTAGACTATATTTAAGAAATAAACTGCCAAAATTAGGGTAAGATTTGTAAACAATGAGTAGAAGCCGGTTGATGACTTCACCAATACTCAGGGCTGATTTGTTTGTTTATTTTAGTTTTTATATTGGAATACTTGACTAGAGTCGAGGCAACTAGCTATGTATAAGGGAATAGGGAAATATTCTCAATTAAGCTTTGAAAGAGTTAACATCATTGTACTTGATCCGCACATATAATTGTATTAACCTGTTTTCTTTTGAATATTATAATATTATTAATCGAGTAGTGCAACCTGTATTTCATTTATCTAATAAACCTAGAATTCTTGACAGATTCGCTAATCCAAAAATAAGGATTAGCTTAATATTTTTTGTGATTCGAGCTGTAAATGGCGGAAGGTATTGTATTGCGCATACCAGATTTTTTTTATAACCATTCATGTTTAGTCTTGTACCTATGTACGTTTATTCAAATTTTGTAAAAAATGGCCCCTTACAAAATGATCAAAAATGAGTTACGTCAATTCAAGTTATTCACGACAATACGAGTAGGTACTTCACATGAGAATATTGAAATAATTTTATTACTAATTCTAAACATGCTTATTTACCAGAATCTTACTAAGCGACTTTTAGTACATATGCATATTCCTTATGTAGAAAAATATATGTTTTTCATTTATTTTTTATTTTTCAAATTTTTTAGAGAACAACATATTCAATAACCTATTTACATCATAATTTCAACACATGTTTATAAACATTAACAATGTCTTAAAAATGGAGTGACATCCTTAAAAACTAAATGAATGACATGAATGCGTAATGAAGTTCTGTATCTGTGCTGTGATTGGTCATAGCTGACCGGAAGTCTGCGATGTGCACCCACTGATAAATCCGACGTATCTGTCGTCGCTTGTTTTCTTCTGTTTTCCCTGCTTTCGTCCTCGTACGACGTCCGTTCGTCTTGTTTTCTGTGAACTTGTGCGGCCTGTCGGGCGTTATCTATGTAATTAATGTGCGTTGCACCACATATCTGAGTTTCATTGCGAATTATTTATTTTTCCTTTATTCTTGTACATTTTATTTTATCATTACAAACTTTCTAAATGAATTTAAATTAAATGATGCGTAAGATGATTTATGGAGATTAAGAGAACTTCAATTTGTTCGTAATTATGAATTTCGATGAATGTCGTGTGACGTAGAATACCTACCTACCTACCCACTCATCAAGTTCATAAAAAATTTTGTGTTGAAAATAATTCTACAGGCTACAATTTATTTTAGTAAGTCTTCCACGGTGTTAAATTATTGAAAATGTCATTGTCATTACATGTAAAAATTATAGTTAGGTACACAAAGTTTAACTCGGGCGTAATTTTTTATTTTGTAGGTTAGATATAAATAATCCCAATAGCGTCACTAGGGACGTGCGTTCCGGTGTTTATATTTTGTGTCACTTTAAGAAAGGAGCGTTTAGGAGTAATTAGCTAATTTTTGATTTACGTCAAATTGACAAATTCGTGATAAATCCTGAGGAAATGTTTTGCGAGAGCTAGGCCTGCCTTTTTTGAAAGGTTGCGGAATTCCTTCATAAGAAGATGTAGATTCAGTATCGATATGGAAGGAGGACATTTCGAACATCTTTTATAATTTTGCCTTATAATAATTAAAACTCAATAAAATAATTTAATAAGAAATAAAATCGCTATTATCTCGAAACCAATTCATTTTCAGACACATGTCTCGTATGTATGTATGTATGTATGTATGTATGTATGTATGTATGTATGTATGTATGTATGTATGTATGTATGTATGTATGTATGTATGTATGTATGTATGTATGTATGTATGTATGTATGTATGTATGTATGTATGTATGTATGTATGTATGTATGTATGTATGTATGTATGTATGTATGTATGTATGTATGTATGTATGTATGTATGTATGTATGTATGTATGTATGTATGTATGTATTTTATTTATGACTTTTTTATTTCTTCTTGATCATACCATATGCCTTTTAAATATTTAAACGTTATTTTTAACACCCTGTATAAATATAATTGTAAAGCTTGTTATTTTCATATTTTCTTCAGTGTTTGCAATTATTATTGGTTATTTGCTATAGCAATGTTGCTAAGAGTTAGCAACTTTGTTACAGAATTGGGGTGAATAACCTTTTGAATGAAACAAAGAAACTACATTTTTCCCAGAACATCTTACAGGGTGTTTGGCGTAAGTCCGGCATCAAGAATATTTCGTTTATCTTGAGAGATACAAGAAAATGTTAATAAGCAAACTTAAACTAGACAAAGGAGCTCATAAGATGACCGCATAAACTATTATTCACGAAAGATGACTATTCAGGGCCGTTTGTAAGCCGTCTGATATAATATTACTTGGAGATAACTTCATTGCGTTACGGTTGCATAGGCGTGCAACATGACATTTATGGATACATTTTAACTGAATAAATAAGAGTAATTTATTTGAAAATTATGTTTTTTTTCTTAATAATGACTTTCTGAAAGATTTATGTTCTTCACTTATGTTTTTGCAAAATTCAAAAACATAGACTTAACTATAAACCAAGGAATGATATTTTGATTTAAACGGCAACGCCACTGGGTACATATTAGCACAGAGGGCAGTGTAGTTGATAATTAGGTATCTGTAAATCTACGACATATGTCATTATTATTTATAGTGTGTTAAAAAGTAGTGCCACTATTTACGTATATCTGTCACACCACATAAATTAAATAGACTTAGGTCAAATAATCTTTCTAATACAAAATGTTGCTAAGCTACTGCTGTAATTGCTGTAAAGTGAGGTGTATTCTTTCTTCGAAGGAATGACCTTGAATAGTCATCTTTCGTGAATAATAGTGTAGTAGAAATTTTGCATCACTTCCGGTTTTAAAGGAAATGGGTACAACTTTAAATCTACCATAGGGAACCTGTCTTTTTATATATTTTTTCTGATTGTACATAAAATTAGCTTCACGGTGATATCAAAATATCATAGTTTTTCTTCAACCGTTTCAAAATGGCGACCATTTATTTTCAAAATATGTATTAATAAAATTCCATACAAAATTAAACATAGCAAGCTATGAAACAATTTTATTACCTTAAAACAAAAGAAAAGTATTTATCTACATAAAGTTGAAGTGCTCTAACAATTTTGTGATTTAATTTAAGGTATTATAATTGTTTCATAGCATACTATGTTTATTTTTGCATGGAATTTTATTAATACATTTTTTGAAAACAAATGGTCGCCATTTTGAAACGGTTGAAGAAAAACTATGACATTCTGCTATTGTTGTGAAGCTAATTTTATTTACATTCTGGAAAAAAATATAAAAATACCGATTCCCTATAGGGCGCGAGCAGACACGTGACTCGAGCGTCCTTGACGTACTAGGAATCAGCTGATTTGTGTGCGCTTGTCATTTTGACAAGAAAAATGTCACTTTGGCAAGACCAATGTTTTGATTTATTTTAATTTTGAACTGTTGAGACGTTATTATTTTTAATTTCATGTGTTTTACTGCCTGAAATTTATACATTATTAACATTTTAGTAGTTCAAAATTAAAATAAGTTAAAACATTGGTTTTGTCAAAGTGACACTGTTCTTGTCAAAACGACATGCGCACACAAATCAGCTGATTCCTAGTACGTCAAGGACGCTCGAGTCACGCGTCTGCTCGCGCCCTATACTAGATTCAAACTTGTACCCATTTCCGCTAAAACCGGAAGTCATATATAATTCTTACTATAAGCATCTTATGAGCTCCTTTGTCTAGTTTTAGTTTGCTTATTAAAATTTTTTGTATCTCTCAAAATAAATGAAATATTCTTGGTGCTGGATTTACGCCAAACACCCTCTATATTTAAATACATCCACCGTTTAAAAAATCAACTCCATCGCGCCCTCTACTTCCGCATTTCCATCGTTCCATCCCATCAACCATAATCCATAAAACGTTCAAATCCATCCCTTGGTTCTTGTAGTTCTGTACACATGTATAACAATTCAAATTTATGATTATTCCTTTCATCTTTGACACGTTTTACCTGCTTAATGACACTATCTTAAATTTTTGACGGTGAGTTACAATTTTTCATGTATTTATTCTATTATATCGCAATTCTTGCACTTACCTATCGAACTCCTAACCTCAAGCAATCAAGGTAATATGTTTTCCAAAAAAACAAAAAAAAATGCATCCTTCTTTCGTATTTCCCAACATACTCGTATTAAAAGAACTTTTTCCTATTATCTACATTTTTTCACACTTAATGTTATTATAAATACATATTAAAGAATATTTTATTCTCTATACGATTTGACTGCATTTTATACTTCATATTAAATGAATATAGAGTTAAAAATTATAAAGAAATTAAATTTCGTAAATTAGCCAGCTATGCTATAACTATGGAAATAGCTATTATATTAAGAAAATTCTAATTGAAAGATGTCAGTGTCGAGTGCAATTGACAGAATACGTTTGTGTTATAATTTTACTGGAAATCTTTTGCTAGGAACTTTCTAAATGGAATCTGTATAAAACACATATAACTGCCGGCAGGTAATGTACAAGAAATATAATCTTTTGCAAGGAACTTTACTTTCTGTACAAAATTTGTACAAAATACATGGAACTGACGGAAGGTAATATGTGCTGGCCACATCAGATTTTTTTAAAAGTAATAGTTATTTATGTACCTACGAAAAAAATTGCATATTATAGCAGAGCTTGAGTTTGTAAATGCAAACAAGTGAGTACACACATTTACAATAATATTAAATCGTAGTAGGTTTAGCGGACGAAAAATGATGACTTAGCGTACGAAAAAGGTTTTGCGGACGAAAAAGGTTTGCGTGCGAAAAGTGATAACCTTCTGAAAAGTGTCATTTTTCGTCCGAAAATAAGTACGTAAAATTCCACTTTTCGTTTAGGTAGATAGAAAAAACTTTTTAATAGTAATAAAGTAAATATATATATTATATTTTGGGTAACACGGATCACATTTTTTAGCTTACGATCCGAAATGGCCGAAATTGATAATCGAAAAGATTTTATAAAATAAAAAAATTATAAACCACAGTGTGCTTTATTTCTCACCTACATATTAATAAAGGTTCTTCTATTTACTTTCATATACACTGTAATTAAATTGTGTTTATAATATGTATTAGGGTACTAATCGTAAGTCGTTAATCTTTTACATTAGATTTAATAACTTCAATTTCAATACTCCATATAAAATAAAGAAAAAGATATTAGGTAATTATTAATGCAATATTAAAAATATAATTTGACATCGTCTTAGTTTCGATATATTATTATCTATTTGACCATGACTGACACAATTATTAATCAACAGTAAAAGGAATGCAATTTGTCAGCGAGTTACACTGCATGTGTCACCGAACCACTTGGATGAAATACAACAAGAATAAAAAACAAAAGATATAAATTAAAAAAGACGGAAGATATTCCAGTGGCTACGAAGTGAGAAAATATTTCTCATCAGAGTTATAAAATAGATGGGTCACTTAAAACTCTGACACATAAGTAGTGTTTTTGCAAGCGGTTTATACGGTTCAAAAGCGTCTCGACGAGATTGTCAAGACAAGCGATTGTGACAATAACCAGAGACATCTAGTGTCTAGTGTTCTTTTCTCTCTGGTGGCCGTACCGTTTATCCTACACATGCTGAGCGTAAACTTCAAGTAGTATTCGTAGTAAATATAGTAAATTAGGAATTTACAGTCCAAAGGTTAAAAAAAATTATACATAGTATCGTTTAATTTCAAAATAAGAATTCCGCCGACACAGGTGGAGTAGCTGTAGCGCTTATCGCTTCACGCTCCAATGGTCCTGGGTTCAAATCCTGGGTAAAGTTTAGCTGATGTGTGTGTCTCTTTCATTATTCGATCAACATCAGCAAGTTAAAACTGAAATATTACAAATATTACCATGAAAAACTGTCCCATCCCCATAAATACGATTATTGCTTATATACTTGAGACACCATATTATACATTAAATTCTTTTTTCTACAGTCTATATACAAAGTAGCCATTTGCGCTCTCTTTTGTCAACGCAAAATGTCACTTTGCCGCTCTAGAGCGACAAAGTAGAAAAACGCTTGCTCCACAAATTTCTAACTATACAATGTTGAGAAATGTTACTTGGCTACATTCTTAATGGAAACGTTTAGTTAGGAATTAATGACACTGTAGTTACATATTCCCCACTTAACAAGTCAATCTGACATATAACTGCTTTGTCGGTATGTTACATAACCAAACAAAATGCTGCACTGCTGTGAAAATAAAATAGGGCATTTATTTACAAAAACGAAAGTATAAAATGCTTAGATTAGATTGAAGCAATAGCTCAAGAAGAATGAAAAATACCGATAAGTAAAAATAAATAAAAAATAAATTTTTGTTATGGTGGAGGTCCCCATTGTGGCGACTGTAGAAAAAATCTTGTGTGTGTTTCGAGCGCAAATGGACATTGTCGATTTCGAGAGAATGCCTCGCTCCTGCGTCGCGCGGCAACAACCTCTCAATCGACAATGTCCCATTTTGCGCTCTTAATACACAAATAGCTATTTTATAATTATTAAAAAAATAATACCTAAATCAGAAATATAATAGTAAAAATCTGATGTGGCCAGCACATAATCTCTCGCCAGATATTTTACCTGGTGGTACGCATAAAACAAAAAATATTTTTAAAAACAAATACACATATATACACATTTTCTTTATATTCATTATCCTGAAATTTTCTTTTTCTACTTTCCTTTTCTTTTTTTTTTTGGCATTTTTTCACAAATTCCTTTTATATTCTTTTTTACGTATATTCTCTTGCGTTGTTGACTTTTTTTATTTTCATAATCTTCATAATGATGTACAACTGTTTTTGACAGTGACATATATGTGTCAATTACAAACATTTGAATTTCTTACCTTGAAGTAGTTTGAACTGAGATTTTTACATCAAATTATTTTATATGCATTTCTTTATCTCTAAATCTATAGAAGATATAATAATGAATTTATATTTATCGAATAAAGAATTTAACGTTCTTTAAGTATTTACATAAATTTTCGATAAATAATATTTAGATGATTTTTTCCT
The DNA here is from genome assembly GCA_963082715.1 of Harpalus rubripes. Taxonomy (NCBI): domain Eukaryota; kingdom Metazoa; phylum Arthropoda; class Insecta; order Coleoptera; family Carabidae; genus Harpalus; species Harpalus rubripes. The sequence goes on from OY720452.1 coordinate 17,570,486, forward strand.
TGTAACTACTACTATAAGATCGGTTTAAAGTTTTCACAAATCGATTTCAACATTTTTATAATAATGGCTTGCGTGTGCCTGGGTTATTGGCAGAATGATTTCTTTAATTACAAGATATTATACAATAAAAAAAAATACAAAATAAATTCTTCTTCTTATTCTTTTTCTTGTTCTTCTACTTCTTGTTTCTCAAGGATTTCAACCTGTTCTAACTGCTGTACATAGATAGCTTCTTTAGATCTTCCTATTTAGGGGGTCTTTTGTGATTTCGACGTCCATCTCTCCATCCACCTTTTAGGGGGTATACCTGGCGGTTTTCTGTTGCATGGTTTATGAGTTTTTCCCCACTTTTCGATTCTGTCTGGGTTCATCTTGTCTACATGGCCTCTCCAATAACGTCTTCTAGATCTAACCCACCTAACTACATCATCTTCTTGGAGTCCCTCTCTTATGGTGTTCGTATTTGATCTCGCAGCATTGCTCCTTTTATTGCTCTAATTGTTTTCAATTCTATGGTTCTCATAGTTATTTTTGTTTTACATATATTTGCACGGGTAGGTCAAGATCGGCCTCGTGGCGCAAGTTTTGTAGATCCTTACTTTGCTCTCTGTTGTCATATATTGGTTTTTCCAAACGACATCTCTTAGACATCCAGATATTTTTGTTACTTTGATGGACTTTTTTCTTACCTCTGCAGTAAGGTTTCTGCTGCTCGAAATCTGTGATTACTTGTTCGTTTATCTTGTTCCCGATCATTAGTTTACACCTTATCCTTTTGTATTACCATAGACTTAATTTTTTTCAGTGAACAGAAGCATATTGTTTTTTTTTGTATTTTTATTAGTTAATTAATTTTTTGCAAGTAATTCTTTATTATATATTGTAAATAATTAATATTAAAAGAAGAATGTTTAAGTATAATTTTCGCACTCCCGAGACTAAAGAGCGATTCTAATCACTCATTTCAGGGACTAAAGTTCCAATTCAGTCCCAGAGGGATTAAATATGAAAAAAATCCCCGGGGGACTAAAGTAAAAATAAACAAGATGTTTCCATAACATCATATATTATAGTTACTGATTTATTTATGTTGAAATTGAACAAAATAAGCCGACATCCAGTAGTCTGTGTAGAGTAACTATGGTAATATGTTATGTTAATGTAATGTCATTTTTATGATTTTGATTTGTAAAACATTTTTGATTCTATTAAACTATTTTTCTGGTTTTCTACTAAACGTTTATTTAAATGCTCTATAGTTAGATAAATCTAACAGGTTATGGGCCCAGGACGTTTGTAACTGAATAGAGTGGAAAGTTTAAAAACGTTAATACGTAGTGTGTACCTTTTACTTGTATTTGTTGTGAATGTTTTGAATTAAAATGGATTTCAAAACGCAAATAGAAATATTAAAAGGTGCTGAAAATTGGACCAGATGGAAGAGACAGATAGAATTGGTTTTACGATATCATGATGTGCTTGACATTGTCACTAGTGATCAGACCCCACCAGATCTTTCAGAAGAGGACGCGGGGCTGAGGTACGTAATGCACAAACAGCTTATTTGAAAAATGATGCATTAGTACAACTTATTCTTGTTGGGAGCATGAACGACGCCAATGTGGAGCTGACGGCTACGTGTGACTCAGCGAAGGCAACTTGGGACAAGCTGTTGTCCATCTACGAGCAGAGTTCTGGTCAGCGCCTCGATAGATTAATGGAGCAATTCTTCTCTAACGAAAAGGTTCCAGAGGAAGATATTGCAACACATATAGCAAGACTTCAAAGAAATTTTAGAGAATTAAATGACGAACTACGACGACTAGTGAAAAGCGAGTTACATGATTTACTACTGAAGAGTCGCATTTTGTCAACACTACCTGCAGAATATTTCGAATTCAAGAGTGTTTGGGAATCCGTGCCTGTAGGAGAGAGAACTGTCAATAAATTAATAGAACGGTTGCGACTAATTGAAATGCGTTTGCCAGTGAAGAAAGATGATTCATTAGCGTTTGTTGCAAAATCTGAGCCGAAAAAGAGGGAAAAAGGCGATTGGAACAAAAATAAGAAATTTGGCAAGCAGAAACGAAAATGCTACAAATGTCATAAATTTGGACATTTGGCAAAAGACTGTCAAACTCAAAGATATGACGGCTCATCAAATTTAGTACAAAGAAGAGGAGCTAATCCAGATGGTGATGCGTTCGTATGCACAGTAGAAGGTGTATCCGAAGAAGAACTTTGGTTGGCTGATTCTGGAGCATCAGCACATATGACAAAATTCAAGCATTACTTCTTGACATATGAAAAATTTCTTGAGCCAAAACTAGTTCAAGTTGGCAACAATCAATTTATCACGGCTTATGGAAGAGGCACTGTCAACGTTGAAATGTTAATTGATAAGAGTTGGCATCGAAATCATCTTGAAAATGTTTGGTACGTTCCTGAAATTGGTCGAAATTTGTTTTCAATAAGCCAAACATTAAATAAGAACTATTGTTTCAAAGTATATCAAAATTCGTGTATGCTTACGAAGAATGGAATTGTACGAATTGTCGGGAGACGAACAAAAAGAGGCTTGTATGTTCTGGAAATGCGTGTACGTATACCAGAAACAGCGGCGGATGTCAACATTGCGTCTACTGCAGATACTCTACAGTTATGGCATGAAAGGTTGTGCCACCAAAATAAGCGTCATGTGATAAATTTTCTAAAGCAGTGTGAAATAAACGTCGATGTTGATAGTGATGAAGAGTTCTGTGAAGGTTGTGTAATGGGAAAACAACATAGAAGAAGTTTCGGTACGAGAAACAATCGGCCTGTACAAGTAGGTGATCTTATTCATGCGGACATCTGCGGGCCGATGCAGGAAGAATCCATAGGAGGCTCAAAATATTTCGCGTGCTTCAAAGATGACTTTTCGAAATATCGCAGAGTATTTTTCTTGAAAAATAAGAATGAAGTCGTGAGATGTATCGAAATATTTTTAAATGAAGCATGTACAGCCGGACATTCAGTGAAAGAGTTTTTGAGTGATGGAGGAAAAGAATTTGATAATAAAGGAGTTCGATCCTTGCTTCTCTCTAAAGGAATAAACTTTCGTACATCGATGCCTTACACTCCGGAACAAAATGGGGCTGCTGAAAGGGAGAATCGAACGCTGGTTGAAAGTGCACGTTCGATGATCCATGCTAAATACATACCAATTAAACTGTGGGCGGAAGCCATCAATACGGCAGTATATATTATTAACAGAACGGGCCCTTCGTCAGTTAAAAATAAAACTCCAAGTGAATTGTGGCTTGGACGAAGACTTGAAAGTCTTGATCATTTTCGCGTGTTTGGTACAGAATGCTATGTACACATTCCAAAAATACACCGACAAAAATGGGACAAAAAAGGTATCCAAGGATATTTTGTTGGATATTGTGGAGAGAAAGATGGATACCGTGTTTGGTTAAGAATGAAAAATCAAATAATATTGAGTCGAGATGTTATTTTCAAACAAGAGGAAATCATTGCAAGAAAAGTACAGTTGTTAATTGAATCACCGGGATGCAATGCTGAATTTAAAGAAGAAACGTCAAAGAAACTGGGTGGCAACGACGGAGAAAATAATGAAAATGACTCACACGTTGGTGAAGATGAAGAAATTGGTGAAACAAGAAAACGTATTCAAAGAAGAATAGAAAAACCAGCGTATTTTAAAGACTTCGTACTTTTTGCTGAATGTAATATTCCAGATTCGTACAAATCGGCGATGGAATCGGATCAGGCAGAAGAATGGAAGCATGCCATGGACGAAGAAAAGTCTTCATTGGCAGAAAATGAAACTTGGGATCTTGTAGAACCACCAGCAAACAAGTGCGAGTGAAAACCAAATTAGACTGGATCGGTTTAGTTGAAATATGAAATAAAGCACTTTAAATTGTTTTTATGTAATGCCGGTTTATTTTGAGAGGAAGTGTTGAAATTGAACAAAATAAGCCGACATCCAGTAGTCTGTGTAGAGTAACTATGGTAATATGTTATGTTAATGTAATGTCATTTTTATGATTTTGATTTGTAAAACATTTTTGATTCTATTAAACTATTTTTCTGGTTTTCTACTAAACGTTTATTTAAATGCTCTATAGTTAGATAAATCTAACAATTTATTCGTATCTGCACTACATTTTGAGCAGGCGTTGAGTTTAAATTTGAACAAAATTTTTGACATTTGTATTGTCAAATTGTAAGATTAATTTCTTTTACACTAATATGGTTCCATTTGAGACGGGAATGCGAAAAATAGCGTATATACCACAGGACTTAAGTGCATTCAATCCCTCAGGTGATTATTTCCCTCACCTTCTTCTCGGGAAATAAACTTCACCCACAGGATTGAATATGCACTTTAGTCCTTGAGTATACAGGGTGCAAATGAAATAAGTGCATTAAATTTAACCAGTAATGTAACTCGACGAGAGCAACAATATTTCTTAATAACTTTTTCTCGAAATCGCTTTTTTTAGCATTTTTACAACCCCGTAAATTGACGAGTCGTTCCACGTATTTTTCTAATAATTGAATGCAGAAGCAATACCTATGAAAAAATTTGTTTTAGCGATTGACAGTCCTGTCAGTTGTTGCAATTAAATTTTGACATTAGTAATAAACTTGTTTATCAGGTAAAATTCTGTCAAAATGCTTACGTTTACAAATAGCGAGTACACAGACATTGTAATTACTTACCTATAGTTTATTTATTTTTTCGTATCTTTACTGCATTTTAATTTGTGATGGTTGATATAAAGACAGTGTTATAGAGTTGCCAACGCATTTACACGGAGCGTTCCTAATATTCACATATTGGTTAATCTTGTACATCTTGTACAATTTTAAATAAAGCAACGGTTGTATCCATATCATGTGCAAAAAGATCAATGTTTTCAGTAGACTTCGATTTTGGGAATGGCTCATAATGTTCATTAATGAGACTGAATTTACTTGGGAAGGTGTATTTATTATGCACAATACACATTTCAACAGACGAAAATGCTGTAAAAATTTTCATTAAATGTTTGGGCGGGAACAATAAATGAACGACTAATTATTAATACTCATGTACCTCGTTTAAATGGACGAAAGTTTGTACTTACATTTTTTGAATAACGTATTTAAACTATTATGATTTTTTGAAGATATCATCTCACAACCTAATAACTCTGCTCTTCCTCGATACCTCGTACCCCTCGTTCCTCCTTGTCTTCCTCTATTCACAGGTGATTAAAAGCCTGGTTTAATACACAACTTTATAATTTATCCAAAATTTAAATTTCTTTATTTTAAAAATTGTAAATAAATAAATAAATATATCATCATGGCGTACTATTATGAATTAATTAATAATAAATGTTATTTCCGTTGATTCATTTATTAATTACTGGGACTGCAAGTGTAACCGATAACCGACAATTTTTGAGCTGTTTGTATCCCACTTGAATACGGCAGCAGCCATTTGTTCTCCGTGGGCGGATAACGAAATATGCAGCAAATCTTTAAAGAATTTTAACTCAAAATCTAAAAGACTTAGAAAAAAAAGTTATTAAGAAATATTGTTTCTCTCGTCGTTACATTATTGGTTAAATTTAATGCACTTATTTCATTTCCCTGTATAATATACTATTTTTGACATTCTTGTCATTACGAATATTATAAAGTTAAATTATTCAAAATAAATAGATAACTAATAAGATTATGATTAAATATTTCAAATATTGTCTATAAAGATTTAAATATGGAATATCGTAATTACGCTTACCGAATAGCATTGACCTAAGCCTAATTTGTTTAATTTTCACGACCACGAAACCAGAACACATTACCACATACCATGGCACTAGAAGTTCGAGCTGTAAATCTTTACGAGGGCATTTGTTGTATTTATTTAATAGTCAACCTTTAATGTCTAACTATTTAAAGTTGACAACAAGCAGTAGGAGTCTGTGCCAGACCAGGCAGATGCAGATGTGGTAATTATTTGTCATAGTTGCGAGTGAGTGTTTTACGATGGGAAGGTCTGGGTTCTCCAGCTCAAGATGTATAGTGCGTATAATTATCGGAAGCTAGTAATAAAGATTAAGGTAAACGGCGTTTCAAGTGTTGAAACAGAACACACACGGCGCCGTGGTGATTGTGTTCTTTCCCTCTGTTTGTTTTCGACTAAATCCACTTCCTTGCGATGTGATATCATAGTTTGAACACCTGATATTTTGATAAAGAAATTAACTTAGTTATGTATATGTCGCAGGCAAATACTTATTTTAGGAAAATAACTTTTTCCTGGGCAAATATTATGTACTTATAGCGAATAATTTTATGATATTTATTTATATTTAAAGGTTCTTGACAAAAAAAGAACTGTTGTTGGATAAATACGAATAGCATTGTTTAAAAATTTGTAATTTCTGGTAGCTTTTAATTGTTTTCTCTACTAATGAATGAATTTTCTCTTCGCTGTGTAGAAAATAGGCACTAAAGTGCAGAAAAATCGTCATAAAAAGTTCAAAAATCGACACTAACGTAATCTATATTCATTATAAGACGATTTCATGCAAATGTAGTGTTGCCAACCTTATGATAATAATTGTAGATGTAAGATAATTTGGGCAGGTATACGATGTAATGTATAGACCGTGAGCTAGTGCTACGTGAAAAATGTTTCTTTATATGGTATGACTAGCGAATGAAAGTTGACGTTTAAATTATTTTTACCTCCCGCTACCCTTGGTAAGGGAGGTATAGGGATCGTGCTAAAATCGCGTATCGAGATTTTGGTAAATGACCACGTTTTAAGGTCCCTAGAATTCAGTTTTAATATTTTCACGATGCTGTCTGTGTGCATGAGTACATGTGTATGTGTGTGTGGATCCTCCACTCTAACTCAAATACTATCATACAGAAAATTTTGAAACCTTGTATTTCAAACTTTTTGTGTAATGGAAAGAGCCCATTAAATTTTGATGAAAATCGGAAAACCGGAATTGGCACTTTGCTAGAAGCTCAAAATCATTTTTCTTCGAAAAATACCTTTAAATGTGATATTTTTGGAGATTAATGTTATTATAAAAATTAAAGATTATTAAATTTTCTATAGATTCGCATTAATATTTTTTAAATTTAAATCCCAGAGCCTACGTTTTAAACAGACAAAACGCAGTTATTCAAATGTATGTAACTGACTTTTAAATGTCACTATCAAAGAACTAATCATTTCAAAATAACATTAGTAACGTTTTAAAAAGAAAAAAGTAAATAGAACAATAGAAAAGAAATTCAATACAGTTTCCAGCATAAGTAAATATGTAGGTATGTATTTAGATTAATAAAAATTAACGATTCAAAAAAAAATGTTCAAGCTATCCTCATTTTTGGATTAGTGAAGTCTATTCTATCCCGGTATTTAAAATTTATTCTTCATTTTATTATAGTTCCGGTGGCTCATTGGTTAGAGCAACGCCTCATGTCATGAGTGCCCTCGGGGTTCTGAGTTCGAATCCCACTAAGGCATGGATGTGTGTGAATGTGAACCCACTCTGTAATTGGGATTTAATCCTGTTGAGGGGTTTAAAAAAGGTAGTAACTTGGATTAGATTAGACTATATTTTAAGATATGTATATACTGTCAAAGTTAGAGTAAAATTCGCTAATCCAAAAATAAGGATTGACTTAATCCTTTTTGTGACTCGGGCTGTAATGGCGGGAGTTATCGTGTTGGCCACACCAGATTTTGTAGATGTGGTTTCTTTTGAAACCATAGAGAAAAATAGAATGAAATTTTTGTATGAACCCATTCAAATATTGGACTAAGAAAGCACAGAAATACATTACTATACCTGGCTGAAAATGGCCGACTAGGGTAACTGAATATCAAAACAGGGGTGCGGTTAAAATATTTTAAACATTTTTCGTTTATGTTGATTATAACAAAATATTTTGATCTTTAAACTATTTTGTTTGACAATTCTATGAAATAGAATTATTTTTAATTTCCTCTAACAGTAATTCCGATTCGAGGTTGCGTACACCTGAGACGATCGAACTATAATTTGCGGTATTAATTTTTTAAATATATCCCTGAATCCTGTTGCTAAGGTAATTTTAAATACCTCCTGATATTGAGTACAATTCTAATCTTCTGTAACGGAATACATAAGGTCAGTTTCTTTTCAAATCAAACATAAGGAAAAGTTTTCAAAAGAAACCACATCTATTAAATAATCTGAACGTCAACGTTCATTCGCTAGTAATACTATATTCCAAATATTGACCCTTGGTGCTTACTTTAAATACCCTGGAGAACGATTTGCTGTTTTTTCCCGAAAAAAAAAACACGACCTATCGAGTTGTGGGTAATGACCCAAATTTGTTTAAAAATATGATATTCTAGAGGTATTCTAAATCGAACCTGCATTTTTTGTCTCTTTTAGGGTGAAAATTGTCATTTGACTCTAGTCCGGATTTAATGGCATGGATAATTCTGATAGGTAAAATTCACAGCAATAAAAGGTTTTAACGCCCTTTGCAACGATTGAAATTGGCTGGCATTTATTATCAGCTATTGTTTACATACATAGTCATTTCTAAAATATAATCTTTTTAAAACAGTTTTTTTGTTAGGTTATTATTATGATGTATTTAAATATCAATTATCTTATTAGTTTCCGATTATGAATAAAATAGTACGAGTATAGTGCCAAATCTCATGAGCTGTTGCGCAGAAAGCAAAACTCTATCTTTCTCTTTCTCTCCTATTGCCTGACCTTTCTCTAGCTGTCTCTCTTCTTGATCTGCGCATTTCATAGCTCATGACATTTGCCACCAGCTCTACTAATAGTGTACCTATATATATATATATATATATATATATATATATATATATATATATATATATATATATATATATATATATATATATATATATATATATATATATATATATACATATACCTACTACCTATTCATTTTAACTTTTGATGCGTATGATGTTTTGTAATATATGATACCAAAAGGCCGTGAGCAGACACGTGACTCGGGCGTCCTTGACGTGCTTGGAATCAGTTGATTTGTGTGCGCATGTCACTTTGACAAGAAAAGTGTCACTTTGACAAGACCAATGTTTTTACTTATTTTGATTTCGAAGTGCTAAATAGTACATTAAGATACAAGTTTCATATGACATGATTTTAGCGCACGCGTCATTCTTAGAAACGAGCGGCTTGCCGCGAGTTTTCTAAGGGGACAAGTGCGCTGAAATGTCTTATGAAACGTGTATTTTATAATATTTTTTCTATTTTGGCCATTTTTTCAAAAAATGTACGTTATTTCATGTCCAGGAATTACAATTTCGGTTGTTTAATATGTACTTTATGAAACTCATTTGGATGTCATAAAGAAGTACTTTATGACACCCAAATGGATTTCATAAAGTACATATTAAAGAACCAAAATAGAAAAATGTTATTATTGTACAATTTTCATGCAGTAAAACACATGAAATTAAAAATTATAAATTCTCAACAACAGTTCAAAATTAAAATAAATCACAACATTGGTCTTGTCAAAGTGAGATTGTTCTTGTCAAAATGATAGGTGCACACAAATATGTATTTAAAAAAATGTTAATTAAATCATTAAGTACCATTAATTTTGAAAAATAATAAATTAATTAAAACAATCTTTGGTTGCTTTGTATTTTTGATATAACAGTTCATTGTGAAGTGATTATAATTATTGTTATTAATATTATTATTATTATTATTTTTAATCCCGATATTTCAAATTAGTGATCAGTACAACAATGCCAAAGTTCCGACTCTGAAACCGAATAGGTTTACAGAGCTGCTAGAATGTTTTCCTTGGCGTGAAGTCCCTGCGGGAGTGTGTGACTTGCTGTAACTCAATGGGGCTATCAATGTAATCTGGCACCCAGACTTTTTTACCTCAAGGGTTTTCCATTTCAAAGCACTGCGTGAAGAGTTACTTGACTTTTTTATAGCATATTATGCAGTAAGTACTGTTTTTATTTATCGTGGAAGAAAAAATATTTTATGATGAAAACAACATGTACTAAATCAATTCTATTTGTTGTTTTCGGTGAATGACATGATATACATATATTCCTTGTAATCGCAAAAATAATAAGTAAATATTTTTTATAAATATAGTAAAGCCGAAACAATGTACTCACATGGAGAAAGTTTCCCAGAACAGAATCAAAATGATATATATTTTAAAAATTCTGATGATGTGAGCAGCACATTACCTACCTCATGTTTAATCCATTTTATTTTATACAGGGTGTTATGTAAGTAATGTGACATACTTCATGGTATGATAAAGATAACTGAAATAAGTTATAATTTGAAATTTATTTTGCTCGATCTATCGAATTGTAAAAGTTATGAGACTGTAAAGTCGACCAATTACAAACCAGTTTCTTATTAAGTTAAAAATCTAAAAATTGTTGTTCCAAAAACAATATTTGTCAGTTGTCATAAATGACATTGAATTTGTAATCAGTGGAGTAGTAATTTGATATTTAGAAATGCCTGTTACTTTCACTAACCAAGAATACATACATGCATTGGGTGTACGGAGAAGTGTGCCAAAACAGTGTTGCTGCTATTAGACGCTACAGGGAGTTTTACTCAGACTAAATGGTAAAACTTTTGTTATAACTATTTTCGTCATTAATAACCAACCTTCAAACCTTAAAAAATGACAAGAAGTGTTGTTGTTTTCATTCAAAATAGTGTGATTTTTATATTATTCTATATTCAAATAAATTATTTTTATTGGTCCACTTTGAAATGCTTTTATAATTGCAAAAACACATTCGAAAAGAAATTATTGCAGATTACGATTCAGTGGTAACGTATGGTACATTATTTACATAACACTCTGTATACCGTCCTATACAGAGTGATCCGTACCACGATCACGATTTTAACTAAAGCACTGTTTTAAAAAATGTCAAAATCAAATTTCAATATTTAATTTCTCCCTTATGTTTAAATAACGATTTTTTAAAAAATATTTGTTTGAATACAAACTATGTTCTGCTTTAATATCATATTTTGATAAATTTTATATAATTTACTATTATTATTAAATAATGAAATTTGACATTTCTTAAAACAGCGTTTTAGTTAAAACCGTGATCGTGATACGAGCCAGTGAGTCTGGAAACACGAACCACCCCTTATTATTTTATTATAAAGAATTCAAAAATTTGCTTTTTCTACAGTCTATATACAAAGTAGCCATTTGCGCTCTCTTTTGTCAACGCAAAATGTCACTTTGCCGCTCATGCGCGACAAAGTAGAAAAAACGCTCGCTGTCTAAATTTCTAACTATACAATGTTGAGAAATGTCACTTGTCTACATTGTTAATAGAAATGTTTAGTCAGGAACTAATGACACTGTAGTTACACATTTACCACCTTCACAAGTCAATCTGACATATAACTGCTCTGTTGGTATATTACATAACCAAACAAAATGCCGCACTGCTGTGAAAATGACATATGGCATTTATTTACAAAACCAAAAGTATAAAATGCTTAGATTAGATTGAAGCTATAGCTTAAGAAGAATGGAAGGTAACGATAAATTAAAGTTAAATATAAAATAAATTGTGTGAACAGTTGTGCTGAGTGCTGCCACCTGAAAAAGTTTGGCGTGAACGCTCCCAGTGGACATCCACTTTTCCACTGCACTAGTTTAATGTACTTGAAACAAATAAATTATACAAAACTTATAATATTCATTGCAAAATTGGCATTAATTTTTTGTAAAAACGAAAGCCAAAACAATATCTTGAAGTCATATTTGAATACGTTCATATCTTCACTGCAAAACTGTTGGGTAGTACTGTAAGTACAAAGTGTACATTTTATTATTTTATGGTGGGGGACTGTAGAAAAAATCTTGCGTGTGTTTCGAGCGCAAATGGACATTGTCGATTTCGAGAGAATGCCGCGCTCCTGCGTCGCGCGTCAACAACCTCTCAATCGACAATGTCCCAATTTGCGCTCTTAATACACAAATAGCTATTGTATAATAATTTTAATATTTTCTTATATTATTTGATGACAGTAATTGATATCTGTGTACCTGTACAAAGCAGATTGGCACACCCAGCTATGGGAAATATGCCGTGATGCCTGTTCTATGTTCTATTTCTATATAATTAGTGGTCAATTTCCATTGCATCTTAATTTAATCGAATGTTCCATGTTCTGTAAAATTTATGATACACAGCGCGAGTTTCCTCACTACAAATTACAAATAGTTAACATTAAATCCACATAACATTTAAGCATTAAGCAAGAAGTAGCCTCAGCCACATTCAGCGACACCGTCTAGTGATAAATCGTCTTGCCGTTCATAAAGCATGTACAACAGCAACAAAAACAGTTCACAAATCAACGCTGCGGCAATTAGCGTCTGGCCGAGTTCATCATCAAAGAAATTCAATTTACACGGAGCATTCGCATAATACAGAGGCGGGATTGTACGCGTCGCGCGCTCCGCACTTGATGCACGCGCACACATGCCACGTCCGTCCAGGCACCCCTCGCCCCTCCACGCCTTTAAACGTCATTCTTATGATGGATACTAAGTTTTTACAAATGTTCATTCAAAGATTTATAAGAAACAGGAAATCTGTGCATGATATGCGAGCGCTAAAGCGTGGAAAGCCAGATTGCGTACACGCATGCGTATTACGTATTACGCTTAGGGACAAATATCAGTGTCAGGTACAGGGAATTCATAATTTTACGTAGGTTCCAAATATATAAAAATACGGGAGATTACGGGATATTACATTGATTTAATTTCGTTTTAATAACAATAGCTATGGCATTTGAACACAAAGATAAACAAATATTTGACATCCACAACTTGTGCAATCTGTTATATCTATTAACATACCTAGGATTGTTATAAGTATCATAACTGCCGCAGATGCCGGTTTGAAATCCGAGCTCGTAAATTGAGGATTTTAAGACATCTAAGGCTTGTTATGATTCATAACATCCGTGGTTTGTTCAATAGTTTATCGATTTCAGAAAATGAAGACATTATTAATAAATATCATTTTTTGAAATTCTTTCATTAATGCTGTTGAAATTTATAATTTAAAGATCAAAATAGCGTTTACACATATAAATATGACTATTTCACTCATAAATATATAAACCAATCCAAATTCAGGATTCTACCTAGTTACCAAGTTTCACTTCGGCAAAACACTGTCACAAACAATTTTTTCTACAGTCCATATACAAAGTAGCCAGTTGCGCTCTCTTTTGTCAACGCAAAATGTCACTTTGCCGCTCTAGAGCGACAAAGTAGAGAAAACGCTCGCTCCTCAAATTTCTAACTATACAATGCTGAGAAATGTTACATTCTTAATGGAACCGTTTAGTCAGGAATTAATGACTCTGTAATTACACATTACCCACTTACATAACCAAACAAAATGCCGCACAGCTGTGAAAATAAAATGGGGCATTCATTTACAAAAAAAGAAAGTATAAAATGCTTACATTAGATTGAAGCAATAGCTCAAGAAGAATAGAATATACCGATAAGTAAAAATAAATAAAAAATAAATTTTTGTTTTGGTGGAGGACCCCATTGTGGGGACTGTAGAAAAAATCTTGTGTGTGTTTCGAGCGCGAATGGACATTGTCGATTTCGAGAGAATGCCTCGCTCCTGCGTCGCGCGGCAACAACCTCTCAATCGACAATGTCCTATTTTGCGCTCTTAATACACAAATAGCTATTTTCGCACCTTTAAGCCAATAAGATATAGTAAGTAAGTGAGTTTTGATAAGCGAAAATTTTTTGACGTTTTAGAAATATATTGTTTACATACCTGTCAAAGTCTGTATAATTTCTGTGTTATCAGTTTTTATTAAAAACGAGTCGATTCGGACAGGAATCTATTTAAAACGTTGAAAAGGCAAACTGAAACATAATACCGCTAAACACAATAAAAATTACAAGATTTTTGTCAAGAAAAAAATTATATAAATGTTTACCTGATTTTTATTTTGGAAATAGTCATCCGAATACCATTCGTGGTTAAATTTTATCCTGGAAAATTTTTCCGATTGCTTTACTCGAGCCTGTTACCAATTTATCTAGTGACATTAATCAAAAATCACTCGATTTTTTGTCAATGTCACTCAATAAATTGCTAGGCAATCGGCTCTCGTAACAATCTGAAAATTTTTCCGGCAAAAATTTACAACTTATGATATTATATATGAAAAATTATATGTGTATACTGTGATTAAAAAAAAGAGACAATAAATTGTCAAAAAATATTTTTCTGTTTGTCATTATAATTATTTGTATAAATATCTTAATATTTCTCTTTTCTCTGCTGGCAAAGCTTTCGAATATTTTCTATAAATGCTATTTTCAGAATGCTATGATAAACAGTACAATTATTTTGACATATATGTCAATATGACAAATAATAAAATTATGTGCTGTATTCCTCGTTTATTATTTTAGAATATAATAAAGCGTGTTCAAAACTATACACTAATATTATCTGTATGTATTAATCAAGAGCATTATACTTTCATTTCATTTTATTTTCATTTTGTAGACTGATGTTCTGATGGTAGTAATATATTCCCGTACATATTCAGTTATTATCTAGTTACCAGCCTACTTTTGTACATACAAACAAAGGCTTAAAATCCTGAAACCGGTAAAAACATTAAGGGCCGGTATTTCCATCTCCGGATAAAGTTCGGGATAACTATCCGTCAGATAAATGATAAAATATCGCATCGAAATAAGAGCATAAATGAGGTAAATTATATTGAATGTAATTCTTTGATGCGATATTGTTATCCGACAGTTAAGTTATCCAGCACTTTATCCGAAGATGGAAATACCGGCCCTAAATAGAGAATAGCAAACGAATTCTTATAAATAAAATGTCAAACATTTTTGTTTATATTTTTGATCAAAAATGCTATGGTTATGGTTATTAGGTAATACGAAATTTGAATAAATTTAATAATTAATTTATGGGACCAAAATATTACATAATTTACATGAATGTATTTGGTATCATTTGGTGCAGTAATTTTTTACCTATCTATTGATACCACAACCATTATAGTCAGTCAAACCGGGGGGCAACAGTCTGCAGAAAACTGATTTCAAATGTTAATCTCCTGTGTGCAACTTAAAAAATTTGATGTGGCCAGCACATAACCTCTCGCCAGATATTTTACCTGGTTGTACGCATAAAACGAAAAATATTTTTAAATACAAATACATATATTCATGTCTTACTACAAAATAATTCTCACATATTTGTAAAATCTATGGGATATTTTAATATAAATTATCTACAATATATACTTTTCTTTATATTCAATATCCTGAAATTTTCTTTTTCTACATTCCTTTTCTTTTTCTTTATATTTGTCATTTTTTTGCAAATTCCTTTTATATTCTTTTTTACGTATATTCTTTTGCGTTGTTGACATTTTTATTTTCATAATCTTCATAATGATGTACAAATATTTTTGACAGTGGCATACAAATATTTTTGACAATGGCATTTATGTGTCAATTACAAACATTTGAATTTCTTGCCTTGAAGTAGTTTGATCTGAGATTTTTTACATCAAATTATTTTATATGCATTCCTTTATCTCTAAATCTATAGAAGATATAATAATGAATTTATATTTATCGAATAAAGAATTTAACGTTCTTTAATATAAGTATTTACATAAATTTTCGATAAATAATATTTAAATGCTTTTTTTCTTGTAACTACTACTTCCGGTTGTTCAATTGTTACCAAAACTTAATCATCTCTACGCATTATTTACTACGTTTACATGCAGTTTTGAAACTGGTTCCAGTTTTCAGTCAAAATTATGCAAAACTGTTTACATGCAGTTTTGAAAACAAGTTTAAAAATTGATTTGAAATCAGTTTCGGCGCATGCGCATTTAGGTGATGTAAGTGACATATCCTCTTCACTCCAAATACTTCGTTTTGCTATTATTCCAATTATTTTTTATACTTCGTACCACTACGCACTAAAACTACACAACTGTCAGTATATTTGAAGGTTAGTAACACACAGCGACAGAAACGTTATGCTCTGTACGCGTGCGCAGTATCGAAACTGAATTTTATGTGTTTACATGAGTAGTTTTGAAACTAGTTTTCTAGTCTAACCCATGAATTTTAGTTTTGGTTTGAGATAATTCAAAACCGTTTTGACACTGTATACATGGCGTTTCCAAAACTAAAAACGTTTTAGAAACGGTTTCAAAACTGCATGTAAACTCAGTAATTGTTAGATTGAGGAGTCCGTAGTTACAAATGTCTTAAGTCTTATAGTATTTGAGAAATCGTGGATCCAACATCCACACACACATACGGACATCATCGTAAAAATGTTATAATCGGATTCTAGAGACCTTCAAACGTGCTTATTCACTAAAATCTGGATATGCGATTTTTAGCATGAATTCAATACCTCTCTTAGCGAGAGGTAAAAAGTTTTCTACAAGCTTGGAATCACGACAGCAGTTAAAGGTTAAAATAATCGTGCCACTAATGAAGATGAAGATTCAAATAGTTCACATTTCGACACATCACCCATCCATACAGCACCAGCACGTATCGAATATTTTTGTATGTAGGGTGAAGACAAATGCAGCATCATCGTGCTGAGGTGCTATTATATGAGAGGAGGTGCGATGTGTGCGGTGAAATAAAGGCGGCGGTGGAGGTGGAGGCGGAGATGGCGCAGGTGTGTTCGACATGTGATCGCCGATCGGGTGATCAAGGGATCGCCCACCTAGGTCGGGTCATGCTGATGCTGCGACTGTGAGATGTTAGGAATGCAGGTTGGCCTCGTGCTTTACAGATGCTGAATTGGTAGTGATAACTTTAGTCTTTAGTTATTAAAATATAAGGTTAATAGATTAGGGAGGAAAAATACCAAATATCGATTTAACAGAGCGAAACGTCTTAAAATAATCTAAAATACCATTATATTTTTCATTTTTCGGCGCGGGCCATAAATAACATATGTAACAAAAGTTTTGAGAAAACGATTACGCTCTATATTTTATTACTAAATAAGATCTAATCTAGTTATCACTAGACGTAATAAATACATACTAGTTGTATACAGAGTGTCCGTTTTTCGAGGCGCACCATTGGGGTGTCGGTTAAATTAGGGCAAAGTTGTCCCGTTAGTAGGCCATTTTAAAGATGTATTTGTTTTTCCCGAAAATTGCAAAAAAAATAAATTTTGCTGTTTTTTACCTTCCGTCACCTTTAGGTAAGGAAGGTATTGTCTTTGGTCAAAAAATTCGATGATGAGTTTTTAATCAATAAGCACGTTTTAGGGTCCCTAGAATACGAATTTACTATTTTTACGATGATGTCTGTATGTGTGTGTGTGTGTGTGTGTGTGTGTGTGTGTGTGTGTGTGTGTGTGTGTGTGTGTGTGTGTGTGTGTGTGTGTGTGTGTGTGTGTGTGTGTGTGTGTGTGTGTGTGTGTGTGTGTGTGTGTGTGTGTGTGTGTGTGTGTGTGTGTGGATGTGTGTGTGTATGTGTGTGTGTGTGTAACAAAATTTTCGTCTGCGATAACTCTAATACTACAGTTACAAAAATTATAATTTTTTCGTATACTTCTTCGTTACATCCATATGAAGAGCTGATTAGATTTTGGTTACAATTGGTCAACCGAAAGTACCATTATTTGAAGATTTTAACAGTTTTTTTTTAAAAAACTATGTTAAATATAATTTTTTCACATTTGATGTTATTATAAATATTAAAGAATATTTTATTCTCTATACGATTTGACTGCATTTTATACTTAATATTAAATGGATATAGAGTTAAAAAATCTGATGTGGCCAGCACATTACCTTCCGTCAGTTATATGAGGCATTTACGAAAATTCTACCTGTGAACTGTTACCAGTAAACAGCTGTTTATCAGGTTATAGTTACCGGAATCGATATTTTAAGAACGCAAGTGGTAAACAGGGTAGATCCATAACCTATAAAAAATTTGAAAATTTGAAACAGGTTAGAAATTTGATGTAGTTAACAAACTGAGCAGAGTCATACTTTGAACACATTTCCACTTTTAACGCGTGCACTTCGCTTTGCATCACTACCTTTTTTGAGATTAGATTCTTCATGAATCCGGTAGATGGATCTGGTAGATATTGTACAATTTTCGAACACGGTAACTTTTTACCAGTCGTGTTATCGGTAGAATTTTCGTAAATGCCTATGTATTTTCTATAAAACCACACAGAAAGTTCCTTGTAAAAAATTCTAAATTTCTTATACGTACATTACCTTTCGACAGTTGTATGTACTTTATAAAAATTCTATACAGAAAGTTTCGAGCAAAAGATCCTAAATTTCGAGTAAAATTATAATATAACACAAATATACTACGAATATGTCAATTGACACTGACATCTTTCAATCAGAATTTTCATAATATAGTAGCTGTTTTCATAGCTATGTCTACTTTATAAAATTTAATTTCTTTATAATTTTTTAACTCTATATCCATTTAATATTAAGTATAAAATGCAGTCAAATCGTATAGAGAATACAATGTTCTTTAATATTTATAATAACATTAAATGTAAAAAATTATATTTAATATCGTTTTTTCAAGAAAAACTGTTAAAATCTCCAAATAAGGGTACTTCCGGTTGACCAATTATAACCAAAATCTAATCAGCTCTTCATATGGATGCAACGAAGAGGAATACGAAAGAATTATAATTTTTGGAATTATAGTATTAGAGTTATCGCAGACGAAAATTTTGTTACATACACACACACACACACACACACACACACGGACACACATACATACATACACACACACACACACACGGACACACACACACATACAGACATCATCGTAAAAATAGTAAAATCGTATTCTAGGGACCATAAAACGTGCTTATTCATTAAAAACTCACCACCGAATTTTTTGACCAAAGACAATACCTTCCTTACCTAAAGGTAAAGGGCCAGTATTTTCACTTGCGAATAAAGATTTCGATAAATTTGACCTTCGAAAAAATATTTTTGTTGTCTTTTCATTTGCAAATAAATTTATTCGAAAGAATAACATCTGTTATTTGCGGAATAAATTATTCGGTACTTGGGTAGTGAATAACAGTTTATTCGTAAGTTCATTAAATTTCCACATAGTGCAGATATATTAAAAAATGGCTGTATTAAATACTTTTGATGATTATGATGATATTTTGAACTATGAATTAATAAATAACGAGAGAAATCGATCACACACCATAAGACAGCGACATAACCATATACATGAAGGAATTTTCCGATTAGGAAAACATTTTATTTTTACATATTGGGGGTCGCATTTGATCTCAAACAGAGAATGGGTAAATCATTATAAATTTCGAATTTTTGATACTTTTGTTGAATACAGTGACAAACATTTACTTCGAACTGAAAAAGAAATATACAAAAAGTACAAGGACAATTTTACAATATACATATCTCGTTTACCACATATGAGTGGTGCATTAGATGGTACACTTATTAAATTACAGTCTACCAGGGCTCAAAATGCAAAAGAATATAGATGATATTGACATTAAAGATGTCAAAAAAGAAGTTGATAAATTTCATCCTTGTCTGCTTAACGTGGCTACGCCAAACATCATCCTTCTCTACTGACACAAATTCACTCTACAAGGCTACCAATTCAAGAACGTTAAAATTATTCGACAGATAGCTATTTGTTTCTGTAAAATGTGTGAAAAGACGTAATGGAATTATTCGGTGGATAAATATAGAATAAATTTATTTAATGATAATATTCGAAACTTTATTCGAAAGTGAAAATAATTCAAATTGACAGATAGCAGTTTTGTTTTTTATATATAGCCTACTGAAAAAATAAATAAATAATAAATAAATATATCATCACGGCTTATTACCCATTGCTAGGTGTGCCAATTTGCTTTGTACACAGATATCGGTAATGATGAAATATTTGCATCGTGCGCGGGCGCTTACCAGGCGTCACCTCACAGGCACTCATTGCTGGCGTGGAGAGTGCACTAAAGGGGTTTATTTCGTGCCATTTAAAATTCGAAATATTTGGAGTCGGTCCCATTGAAAAAATAACTATAAAAATAAAATTTATTTAAATGTCAATTGCATTTTCCTCAATATTTTCTAGTGTAAGGATATAAAATGTA
Organism: Harpalus rubripes; assembly: GCA_963082715.1. Taxonomy (NCBI): domain Eukaryota; kingdom Metazoa; phylum Arthropoda; class Insecta; order Coleoptera; family Carabidae; genus Harpalus; species Harpalus rubripes. The sequence continues at coordinate 17,590,824 of OY720452.1, forward strand.
TACGTGGTTGAATTAAGAAAAAAATACTCTATCGAATGAGCCTAAAAAATATATACCATCCCATTTAAAAAATATAACTTTGTATTATAGATTGAGAACTACTGGTTAAAAAAATTCTTTTCTCCAATAAGTGAATTTCGCAACTTTTATTTCACTGATTTTCTTCTATTTTTAATAATAAAGAAAATAATCGGGATGTTCCGTATCCGAGAAACACCCTGTATACCATGTTGAACTAAATTAATAACCATCTAATGAAAATTTTGTAAAAATATTCACATTGCCAAAAAGTATTTATATGTTAGTTCAAATAATTTGTGAACATAGACAAATTAATTTACTCGTAGTTGAAATAATTTCTAACTATTATCTATTCTCAGTGAGACAATTTGTTATTGACAGATTAACTAATATTAATAAGCGGTAGAAGAATTATAAAATAAAATAAGATAAATGTTGGACCAACCTCAATCAATTTGGCTAATAGAGGCACTATGTAGCTTTCAGCATCTCAGAAAACACGTTTGCTGGAACAAATTTTCAATTATTTCACTATTTTAGTCCACTGAAAACCATGACACATTAAAAATTCATATCACGAAAGTTTGTTTGCACTATTTTAACTCCCCCGACAAAAGTTTTTCCCGAGAATTGCACTTACTACGAATAGAACACATTTTCATTTGCATGATGCCAATACACTGATTGATAAGACTGCAATAAACACCGGTCTTAATATTAGTTAGAACATGTCTGTTATTTGATTCACTGGTCGACACAAAATTTAAATAAAAATAATAATGAATTATGTATTCACTTTACTCATTTAAAATAATAAATAAATTATTGTTATTAAAAAATAAAAATATGACAACCAGTGGCACTAAAAATATGCACTTTGAGAACCAAGCCTAATTTTGCGAATTTTAAAATACAGGTCTGGCTTGTGATCAATATTATCATGTAGTATCAATTGGTTAAGGGTGACTAGCGATCAATTGACTAGCAGTGTTTTGTATGATACCTACGCACATTCAAATTTTGTGCAAAACTTTAAGGGCCACTTTTACAATCATTAGATAAACCTCGTATAACGCTATACCAGGTATAAAATTGAAAATTGTATTTTACAAACCTCGGATAAACCTCAGATAGAATAAACACCAGTATTTCTTATCCCATGGAAATCGGTCGTATAAACCTTGGATAACTTTATCCCTTGTTCTTATGGATACCACGTAAACACAAACAATGTGTTGTTATTCTTACGTTTGACAGAAGTCAATGAAGTATTTCATCATCACTGTCAGAATCAAAAATATCAAGTATATCATTTAACATCGTGAAATATGTAAATTAGAAGGTAGAAATATTGAAGAAAAATAGTCTAACAAGAAGATAATTTCATTGTGTCAGTAGCAACCTAAAGTGATTTAACGTAATTCTTGGTATAACTATCTGATAGATAAAAATGCATTGTAAAAGACAGTCCTGTTTATCGAAGGTATAATTACTAGGATAAAGTTATACTTCCGATAGCTATACCATATAGTTTATCCATTAATTGTAAAAGTGGACCTAAATCGGTCTCTTTCAAAAATATTAAAAATGAGTTACGTCATTTCGTGTTATTGACGACAAAATGTTAAATTAAATAAAAAAAAACTAGAGAACTAAAAATAATTTAAATTGTAAATAGCACTTACTTCAAATATAAGTTTCATTTACAAAAATATAAAACCTATTCTTGTCTATTTATAAAATAAAATACAATTTGAAAAATCGAAACAGCTCTACTTTGGAAGTAGCGAACTTCAAGACGTGACAAATGGGCCTAAATATTTTTGTCAATTCGTAGAGTATTTGCCTTTTGTATTTATATTAACTTTTTAGGTTACATTATTCGTTATTTATAATTATGTTTATATTAAAATATGTAATTTATTTCAGTTACATTAAATTAAGCTAGTCACATTTTTATACATACAGTCAAAAGTTGCAATTTGCAGTAGGTACCTACTTACATAAATGTTTGGACAGTTTGAACATTTCTCACGTTTGCACCAATCATATGCCGTGAAATGTTCTCCCTATACCACGCTACACCCCATTCTTAAACCAAATGGAGTACATGGGTAAGGATTCAATAAAATTGTATATGAGAGACAGGTTAAAATTATTTAGAATAATAAAAAAATCAGATAGGCCCTGAAAACAAAAATTTCCACTGTATTTTAAACTGTAATGGCTCGTTTATGATGAATTTAATTTATAAATTTAGATTTGAAATTTATAATTTACCATGTTGGTTTATACACTGAATTTAAAGATATTAAATGTGTCCAATCAACTTCTTATATTGGGTCACGTGGTATGACGCCAATGGGATGACAGTTGACAGTTATATAATTTCTTTTGTCATAAAGAATAAAACGAATTAACAATAACAATTTTGTCTTTATATATTAATTTTATCATATTAATCTGTCTTGTTCTACAGATAATAATAATAATAATAATATTAATAATAATAATAATAATAATAATAATAATAATAATAATAATAAAATATCTGTATTTTCCGAATCCATTGCAATTTAAATGTTTTAAATGTCACTTGAAACTGTTATTCTCCCTAACAAAATCATTATTTGAAATACTGTGAAATGATTAGATGCATTCACAAATTTACATTTAGAATATAAAATATGGTGATATATTAAATGTAAATTCTAAATCATAAATTTCTTAAATTCATTATGAACCAGAAAAGGCAGATATGTACAATTTATATTTATAAATGAAAATTCGTAAATCTAAATTTGTAAAGTACATCCATCATAAACCAGCCATAATTTATCTGTCATTTGAAATTAAATTGCGAAAATTTAGTTAGTAATTATTTAATTAATCATTTTTTTAAAGTCTCGTGGCCGGGTACCTGAGTGTCTGGTCGTGAATCTGGGAAACCGGGTTCGAGCCCGACCGGCGCCAAAAGAAATATTTCATATTTTACATGGCACAAAATTGACTCCTGTGGAAATGAACCCACGGTACAAATATGTCATCATCATTACCGAAATCTGTGTACAAAGCAGATTGGCACACCCAACAATGGATAATATGCCGTGATAATATAGGTATATTTATTTATTCGTTGTCAGATGAATGAATACATGGAATTCACCAGAGAACATTTCCTTCAGTATTTGTAAAGAAAAATGTAAGTGACACCTTTGGCAATGTGCGACTTTGTTTCTTTTTTTGGACTCATTCAGCATTCTTAACCATTTGGCGGGTACGTTTATGAAAATCACATGAGCGGACGCGGTTTGGCTTTTTATGCCGCAAATGGAAAAAGTATCAATTCGATATAAGTAAACTAAAATTTTGACATAAAATTGTATAAGTAGAAAATAAAATGTTATTTATTATATAAATAAATAATTCAAATAATTTAATCCTCCTCCAGGGCGAGATTCAAGCATGTATTAAAGTGCACTGTTTTATTGCTATGCCCTGTGCAAATAAATTGTTTATTCTGTAATTTCTAAGTCTGATTGACTGTTGAAATTATTCAAACTTCAACATTGTCATTCTTGCCTTCACTTTCATCACTATAGAGTCGAGAACTCCCCCTTCAATGTCTGACAAATTCTCTATAATTTCTTCAAATTCTTTCTCTGAAATGTAACTTTCTTAACCATTTTTATTTTTCTATTATTTTACAGTAAATTAATGCTGTAAAATTCAAGGAACTTTGTAATACTTATTTACGTTTTATAAGGCTGGGAAAGTGAGTTATTACGCTACGAATGAGAAGTTTATGGAATTTCGAAATGAGTACCGTTCACAGACGTATGACGTACAACTACTTATTTCATATTGTCTACGTGTTTTAAAAATTTAGATTAATTTAAAACATGTCTATTTAACTTAGGTCATATCATCTTTAAATTTGTGACATTTTTGTGTATTTGTATTGTTTGTCTTAATTGTCAAAAATGAAAGCTATGCATATTCTTTTGGTGATATTTGCGATTTATGGAGTGAAATTGATGGCGAGGCTATGGTGAAGGTTGTTCCCACCAAGTTGTCGAAAAAGAATACTGGTTATTTTGTGATTGGCGAATTTTTTACTCGTTCAAGCAGTGCTCCAGGCTCTATCAATATCAAGAAGTATTCACCACCAAAGTAACTACCGATTGAGCATGTGAACTTTTAGAATTGGTGAAAATTCTTATTGAACCATATTAAACATTCATAAGTTTCAACTGTTAAAAATAATCACTACTATAATCAAGTAATCCTAACAAAACAATAGGAGTTGATAGTGTTGATTGATATGCTGACATGTAATTAGACATATAATAGAAGAACGGTAAGGACAGTTTACCGATCGAAGACAATGTTTGGAGACTGAGCGAAGCGAAGGTCCCAATTTTGTCCGAGGTCGGTAATTCCATAACGTTCGTGATGCTTATACTATTTTTTTTGTGCGTCGATCGTGCAAACCACGTGACCCAATATAAGTTGACTGGGCATATTTCATATCTTTAAATTTACTATAAACCAACTAGGTAAATAGTAAATTTAAAATCTGAATTTGTAAATCTAAATTTATAAATTAAATTCATCATAAACCAACCATAATAGATAAGCATTAAAATTAATAAAAGATGCTAAAACAGCTAAAGAAATTATAGACATTTTGAAGAAATTATTTGAAAGGAAAAGTGTAGTACCGAAACTACATTTGAGACGTAAATTGTTAACATGAAAAATTGGAAGTATTATTTAAAATATATTTATCAAAAATTGAGTTTGACGTTTCTAGTTTATTTTTGTTAAAAATAAACATTCCGCGAAATGTTTTCAGGCAACACTCTTCGGCTCCAGTCCCCAGTACTGTAATGTGCCACTTCCCGGACTCAAATTGGCAACGTAAAGTAGTACACAGTGGAGAGTATAAAATAAAAATTATTAAAATTAAAAATTTGTTTTCTACAAATTATACTCACACGACCGGGCGTACTGCCGCAATTTAAGACCTATCATACGTTAGCGGCTCCTGCTCTTATACAACTGACACTTTAATTCAAATGCATAATTTTTAGTTTGGTTTGTTGTTATAATAGTCATTTGAGAATACCTGAAAGGGCGTGGTTACATTAATGCAAATAAATGTGATATAATAATATGTGCGCAGTGATTGATTCGGAGCTTTTAGGAAGTGGAAGGAAAGAAAGGTGAAGTGTATTATTATTATATATACAAAATGTAAAATAAAATTCGAAAAAAATATGAACCACGTGTTTTACATATTGTAAATAATTCCCTCGTGACCCTAAACAATTTTTCATATTTCGTTTAATTTCTAATATTCTAATTAAAATAGTTTGTTGGTACTCAACTAAACTATTAATGTTCAACGAAAACTTTTCGACTATAAACAATGCATCATTCAAAACCCTATAAAAATCATCTAAACATCCAGTGCGAGTAATAGATCCACAACTCAAATTTTATGTGCGTTCGAGAGTTAGAACACCCTCTTAGACCAGGGTTATTTTATCGCGGGTGGTTTTATAACACAGTTAAGCCCCATTTGTTTAGACTTCGCTTCCCCTTCAATCATCGACCGAATCAGAAACGACGCTAATAAAAATGTCATATGAACAGAACTGTAAATCGTGTTCCATGAATTCTGCTGGCGTTATTGAGAACTAGTCACTCTGTTTTGAATATTTCAAGTCTATCCGGTTACTCACAAAATAAACAACGAAAATGTTTCAATCAATAAACACTAAATTTTATTTAATGTCAATACGAGAGTAAATTATAGAAAGAAAAAGTCTACTGCAGTAATGCAAATATTACTCATAAATATATTTCCCATTACATAATGCCGAGAAAAACAAATAGTTGATATTTAGCAATAATTTGATATCTACTGCATCAAATACGTAATTTAAAAATTCTACATGTATGTACATAGTACGAGGTTTGGTTAACAAATACATTTTTTGCAGAGGTTTGAGTACATAAAAATTAGTAAAGTGCTTCAAGTTCTTGACAAAAACAAAACAATGGGCTAAAAATTATGCGTGAAGCGTGAAAGGATAATTGGTCTATAATTTTGGACAGAATTCTGAAGAAAATTTTAATGAACAAATTTGTGGACAGAATTTTATGTACAGAAATATTTTGTATCGTGCTGTACACGTAATTTGATACATAATTCTGGCTATAACCATGGATGTTCTTCGTAACATTCTATGACCATTACTAGTCGTACTTGCTTTCAAGTTAAGACAATTCAATAATATTTTATTAAATTTATATAACAAAAAAATAATCAACGAACGACACAATAATTATTTAAAAAGGCAGCAGCATGTGATTTGAATTAAAATAAACAGAACATAAATAAAAAGGTTGTTTTATTGTTTAAATATGATATTTCATGTATTAGTTAGGTAGTAAAAATATAAAATTCGTAATGGCATTAATAAAGTACCACATCAAAAGTTTTAAAATGAACGTAAAATAATAATGTAACGTTTTTTTAATTTATTTGGGTAAAGTGTAAATATTAAACAATTATTATTAATTAAAGTAAGTGTTTATTAAACTGAAAATACTAAAAGATACTAAATAATAACTATTACTACTAATGTTAAACAATTATTGTCAGGTCGCGAATCTGGGGAACCGGGTTCGATCCCGACCGACGCCAAATATTTCAAATTTTAAATGGCACACAAATTTATCCCTGTGGTGCACTCTCCACGCCAGCAATGAGTGCCCGTGAGGTGACGCCTGGTAAGCGCTCGCACGGTGCAAATATATCATCATCATTACCGATATCTGTGTACAAAGCAGATTGGCACACCCAGCAACGGGTAATAAGCCATGATGGTATATTTATTTAATATTTATTATAATCTAATTAAGACTAAAACTATAATTAACTATATAACACTAACACTATTTATTTATTTCCACTATTTATATCACTATTTATTTCGCTATCTCGTTCAACTGTTCGCCTACCGACCTCTACAGCGTCTATATACTCAATTGACTCAACAGCGTCTGTATATTCAACTGCTTGGACAGAAGTCACCTCTTTCACCACACTATCTGTCTATTTATGTAACTTTCTTTCTTCCACAGACTCAGTATCACCGACTGACCGTATGCCACAATTCTTCAACACCACTGCCGAGTACCACTTCCACTTGCCGTTACTGTCCCCATATACCTAGCTTCCCAATAATCTTCAATACTACAGAGTATTCACTTCCACTTCCGGTATACCAGTAACTCCCGACTCGCCGTTACTGTCCTTGTTCACTAAAGCTTCCCAATACTCGTCAACACTACCGAGTATTCACATCCACAACACCACAGCTATCCCAGTTAACTAGTAACTTCCCGAGTCCTCTACTCGACACTATATTGAATACGCTCACCACGATGCTGCTGTGCTTCACTAACACTCTATCTCTATGTGAATGTCTCTATATGTCTTTCCATGTAACTAATTGACTCCCGAGCATAGCTGTGTCCCTTTTATACAGCTGCCACTAACTTCCAGAGAGCTCTAGAATGTTCGACCGCATAATAACAATGAACACAAAAGGTTCAGGCGACCAGAAGTAATTAAACACGTCGCGGCTTTTTTGTTTACGTAGCCCGGCTGCTAGCGCGACTTCATCATCGCTATACTTAGACGCTTGTTCAACGTAGCAGCGGGGCTCACACGTTACAATAGTAAATATTTACTATTATACATATCGCTCTCGATATGTAACCAGATGGTGACATCATGCAAAAGCGAATTTCGCCAATTCATTCTTCAGGTGCGGAGAGTATATAATTTTTATTTCTGGACCGATTTTAACGATTCTTGTAACATTTTAAATATCCTCTTCTACAGGATTATTAGACTATAATAATATAGTACATATCTCGGGCGATACGTAAGGCACACAATTAATTATTTATTATTTCTATGCGATACATATCGCCACGGATTTGTATAAACTTGCATGAACTTGTTATAATAACGTGCGTTTTATTTCTTTTCATTGTCAGTCTAAACCTCGTGCAATGTACATACACTATTATAGTTTATTTTTACATGATTGTCAGAGAACAAAAAAATATTCTCGAATTAGCAAAAAACACTTTCCTGAATTGAAATGGAAAAATAATTAAATTTACTTTTGTTGTTGTTATTGTTAATACCAGAATATGGCATATGTTATTTATGTTAAATAAAACAATTAAAATTCTTATATACATAACTTTATCTTCCATGTATTCACTTTAAATTAAATATGTGCGGGTTTAGTCCCCGTAGATATGTACGGTTTGAGTCTAAATATGTTCAGATATAAACCTAAAACTGCTACAAAGTTACTTATCTGTACACAAGATGGGACTGAAGTCAACATCTAATACATATCCCCGGAGATATGTATAGCAAAACAGTAAAAACAAATTAGTTGAGTTGAGTCGAGAAGGATCAGCTGGGAAATCGTTGAAAAAGAGTGCAAGGCCTTGGTGATCCAGAATTTAATTAAAAAAAATGGACGTTTCGAACCCTAGTGGTTCATCATCAGCATATTACAAAAAATAAAATGTAAAAAAGTAATTATTGTTCAATAACAATTTGTCAAAAACTTCCAGTTCTGCAGGTTCACCCATAAGTTTAAGATGGGTTTTTAACAATTTGTATTGCAGTTCAAATATTTTTATATTTTTAACTAAAAAATGTTTTTGACAAATTGTTATTGAACAATAACTACTTTTTTACATTTTATTTTTTGTAATATGCTGATGATGAACCACTAGGGTTCGAAACGTCCGTTTTTTTAATTATATTCTGGATCACCAAGGCCTTGCACTTTTTTTCAACTAAAAACAAATTACATATTCCCAGCGACATGTATCGTCAGTAACGCAATACTACCTTATTTTTGTTCCGCAGTTAACGTGTTAAAAGAATTAATAGTACTTATAGTATATTCCGTAACTTAACCACGTCCGTGGTTACGGTTTTCTTGTGGTTCACATCGTCAGGTTATGGTTATTGAAAAATGGTTGTGATTCGGAACATCTTGGTTAATTTGTGTCGGTAAACCAGGGAACCACCGCATCATTAGAAATAAGTGACAACGTAACTGTATTTATCTATTTTATACTAACGTAAATATTATACATATCAGTATATTAATAATAATTATATGTTTATACAATTTTATTTATTATATTATAAGAAATAAGAAAATGACCACAACAACCACAAAAAAATTGTGGTCGTTGTGGTTACGAAAAAGTAACAAAAATTTTCAGGAACCACATTCCGAAATGGAACCTCGATCCTGAAATTATGTTTCGGTTACATTCCGGAACGCTTAACCAGAACCTTGGTCACCGCGGTTAAGTTACGGAATATATTATTAGTAAAAGTAAATTAAATAAATAATAAACAAATTAAATATGAATCAATTTGTAGTTATAACAGTATCACTGAGAACGATTTAACTACTATTTATTACAAGTTGAAAAAAACTTGATATATATTTTTACACTAAGCATCATTAAGACATCCGCACTCACTAACAGAAGCGCCACGAATTCATTTGATAAATCTAGTAGCTTGTTCAAAAATTATCCATAACATCTTAATTTCTAAGCTTTAACAGTTCATTAAATAAACAAATATCACTTTACCAAGAAATAATAAATCTTGGTTCCATGATGATTTAACTTCCTGTAAGCAGCCGAATCCAAATCGTTAGTTTTTCCAACGGAGCATTTGACACTTTTTCAAAATAAAGACGTGATATTTTTTGCGGCGCGAGGCTGATCATATCCATATCCCTTGGCGGTACTTTGACACTGGATACTTGTTAATCCTTTAGGAGCAGGCCACTCGGCGGGATGATGCGAAGCGTATGTCCCTGTGTCTGTCCGAGCCCGTCCCGTCAGCCCGGGAAGCGAACCGTCGCTGTCCGACCACACTCGCTTCAGCTACATTGTGATGGAAAACAGCTGTATATTTTCAAAATCTGATTCTGCTCAAATAGTGGTATTTTATTTGCAAAATTTTATGCTGGCTTTATGCAGCACGTAAATTATAAAATTAAATTAAGCCACTAAATTAAGAAATTAAAATAAGGTCTTGTAGTAAATTTTAATCGACTGTTCATATAGATTTGGAGAGGTGAATTAATGGAGAACTAGTCCTTAAAGAGCAAATTATTTATTGATACATTAACAATAAACAACACCGACGTTTCGGTCACAAATAGGGTACTATACCATAGTCAAATTTTAACTATCTTAAATAAGAAGACGAAAATATACATAAATTAATGAGTATTAGTGAAAAAAAATTGTTTCAATATTGATTAGGTCGCAAACTACAGGCGATTAAAGTTGATTACTAATTAGGTATGACGCGTTAGGTCCTAAGAATTTGATTGGCCGCTTGATTTTAAAAACGAGATTCACGCGTCTGTTGCGGTCACCTTTGAAAGGTTAGAATTGTCACGTTGTTGTATAACCTAACAAAAAAAATTACAATTTTATGTTTCATGAATTTAATTAATTATAAAATCTAGTAATATTAACAATAATAATGTATTTATAATTAAATCAATTTATAATATGTATTAATTAAATTAATAATAATATGTATTAATTAAATTAATAATAATATTAACTACTCAAAACAAACAAACACTAGCGCCATCCGCCGTCATAGTTTGTAATAATAATATTGTCAAACTGTTTCAATGTTCTAGAATTTATTAAGAAAAAATCTGATGTGGACACCACACGACTTCCTTGTACACAAGACCAATATGAAGTATAGACCCAAGTATAAAATTGCACGTATTTGACGTAATTTGACATTAGCATCTATTTTTTATTGTTTTGTTATTTTTTGTCCTAATCCATAGCAAGCTTCATTACAAAAAACAAAAATTATATAAGTTTTAAATATACATATCTCGCTTATACAAAAGGCTAATTTAATAATACTTGATGTGCTAGACACAGAATTTAATTCTCTAAAATTTTTATTTGAAGCATTTATTTCTAAAATCAAAATGAAACCATTTTATTGTAGAAAAACTGTTAACAACTTAAGGTAATATGTCACTTCCGGTTAGCCTGTTTTAACCAAAATCCACTATGTTATTCCAATTGACATAAGAGACTTACATACCAAATTTGAAATGTGTTAGATTATATTTTAAGATAGTTTTTCATTAAAATCTATTATAGGCTTCAAATAAAGTACTATTTCTAGAAATTATGTAATGACCAAAAAGGGAGGTGCACAACTAGATGTTATAGCAGTCCTAAATACAAAATTTCAACTTTCTACGGCTTACCGTTTTTGAGTTATGCGAGATACATACGCACGTACGCACGTACGTACGTACGTACGTACGTACGTTCGTACGTACGTACAGACGTCACGACGAAATTAGTCAAAATGGATTCAGGGATGGTTAAAATGGATATTTCCGTTGAAATCTGAAAACCGAAATTTTTCGCGATTACAATACTTCTTTTACTTCGTACAAGGAAGTAAAAAATGTTTATTATTTATGTTATTTATGCTTAAAAATAATTTCTTCGTATATATATATATATATATATATATATATATATATATATATATATATATATATATATATATATATATATTTCAGCTATGCAAACATGAAAAAATCTGTTCTCTCTAGTTTGTCGACCACTGGAAGTACCAGCTACGTCACGCAAGAAACTCTTAACTTAAAAAATTCATATCTCGCTTATTACGTAAAATTTTTAAGTCGCGTTCGCACTAAAATTCTTATTTCATACTGTTCTTATAGAAAAAAAATTAAAACAAAAATGGTATAGGGCCCTATTGACCATCCTCAGGGTTAGTTTAAGTTATTTTAACAAATCTGAAATTTTAAAATAACTTAAACTAACCCTGAGGATGGTCAATTTGTGACCGAAACGTCGGTGTTGTTTATTGTTAATGTATCAATAAATAATTTGCTCTTTAAGGACTTGTTCTCCATTAATTCACCTCTCCAAAATAAGGTAAATTTATGCAGCAAATTAAAATTGAGAATTTTATGTTTGACATTTCATATAATATTACTTTTAAGGTTGAAATTGAAGAAGTCAAATTAATTAGTATTTCGTCGCTATTCTCTGCAGAAACTTTGTTATCGTCGTACATTTTCATAGGTTGGGTGTTAACATGTCAAAAGTGCGGGATTGGCGCAGGCGTAAAAATAAGAAATTATGAAATTAAACTAAAAGTTTAAAATAGTCAACTTCTTACTTTAGTTTAGTTAGTTCTTTAGTTTTGTTGTCATTGATATCAATGGTTTCTAGTTGTTTAGTTTTACAATTTAATTTTTCAAAATAATTGTCTGCATAAACCCAGCATTACTGTTCATATTTTGATGCTACCCTTCCAGTACAAATATATATAATATTTAAATGAGTTTATTTACAATATATAGTTACTAAAAAAAAAATACTAGAATATTTAACATCAATTTTTACTGAATGCGGATGAACAGGTTGTGTAATTTATAATTTCCCTTCCCTAAGTTTCTGTAAAACATCAAACGTTTAATTTATTTAAAAATCTAAACAAAATTAAATTCCTAATTTAAATTGTCAAATAACAACAATCCGTTCAATTTCAAACTGTTAAAAATATTTGAGGGTATATGCTGCTTCTTTCCAATATAAATATTGAATTTAAAATTTAAGGGTAAATATTTTAGGAAACATTCATAAATACGAGTTTCATTAATTAGAATGGCTGGTAGAATAAGCCTTGTTTAAAACGTTGTTTTAAAAACATCAAGTATCATTATTTAATAATAATAATAATAATAATAATAATAATAAATGTCAAACAAATTTATTAAAATATAATTTTAAAGCAAAACGTAGATTGCATTCAAAAAAATATTTTTAAAAAATCGTTCTTTAAACATGAGCGAATTAAATATTGAAATTTGAGGTTTTTTAAAACAGGGTTTTAAAACAAGGCTTGTGCTACCAGCCAAAATGTATATTAGAATGCAGAAATTATTGGAGAATCAGTGCTAGTCTATTATTACGAGTATGTGTTTCTTACACTGAAAACAAATTGAAGAGTAGCCGTTTTCAAAATCAAGTAAAATTTTTACTTAAAATTATAAATACAATAGGCATTTGTATATTGCATTGACGGATTATTTAGATGTACTTTATCTTCTCCGTTCATAACAGATAGTATTTCCTGATTTTTACTTCCTTGAATCCATTTTGACTAATTTCGCCGTGACGTCTGTACGTACGTACGTACGTACGTACGTATGTATCTCGCATAACTCAAAAACGGTAAGCCGCTGAAAGTTGAAATTTTGTATTTAGCACTGCTATAACATCTAGTTGTGCACCTCCCTTTTTGGTCATTATATAGTTCCTAGAAATGGTACTTTATTTGAAGCCTATAATAAATTTTAATGAAAAACTATCTTAAAATATAATCTAACACTTTTCAAATTTGGTATATAAGACTTTTATGTCAATTGGAATAAAATAGTGGATTTTGGTTAAAACAGGCTAACCGGAAATGACCTATTACCTGAAGTTGTTAACAGTTTTTCTTCAATAAAATGGTTTCATTTTGATTTTAGAAATAAGTGCTTCAAATAAAATTTTTTAGAGAATTAAATTCTGTGTCTAGCACATCAAGTATTATTAAATTAGCCTTTTGTATAAGCGAGATACGTATATTTAAAACTTATATAATTTTTGGTTTTTGTAATGAAGCTTGCTATGGATTAGGACAAAAAATAAAAAAAAAATCAATAAAAAATAGATGCTAATGTCAAATTACGTCAAATACATGCAATTTTATACTTGGGTCTATACTTCATATTGGTCTTGTGTACAAGGAAGTCGTGTGGTGTCCACATCAGATTTTTTATATTTATCGTTCCACTTTCTTTACGTAATTAGTATACTGACTCTGTCACATGAATGTTATGCTGGTACAATAATAATTAGGCGGTTTAACAAATTGACTGATTTCCCCACACTTATTATTTATTACTAGAAGATAACGGAAGAATAGAAACACTAAATATCTCTCACTATTAATTACAAATGTGTTTAATACAATGACAAAATTAATTGATAAAATTTTGAAACATTCTTCGCATTGCCATTAGAAATATCAATTTTGATTGTATATCAAATTTAGTTACGCTAATTGTATATATTTTGTATACACTCATACAGAAAGTTTCTTGCAAAAGATTCTATATTTTTTGTAAAATTATGTCACGGGCCTACAATATAAATTGTTATTTCAAAATGATATCTGTCAATTCGTAATATTTGACCATTCTGTTTTCGATGTTTTCATGGTGTAGTAGGTCAGAACCATACGTTGCAAGATTCATGAATTTATTTTTTCTTTATAATTTTTATTCCTTTATTTTATGGAATATGAATACAAATATGCAATCGAACTATGTAGAGAATAACATATTATTTAATATTTATAATAAAATTAAATGGCAAAATATAATAATTTACTGTGTAAAAAAAACCGTTGAGAGCTTCAAGTGAATAGGCACTTCAGGTTGATTAATTACAACCACAATCTAATCAGTTTTTCATATGGATGTAAAAACGTGGAATATAAAAAAGTTGTAATTTCTGGAATTCTAGTACCAAGCCGTAAGGCCAGTGTAATATTTGTCATTGATAAACTTAGGTTCTATTATATTGGTTTTTTTTTATATAATAATTCCTAACTAAGCCTTTTTTGTTATCGATCGAACGCGGTTCCTCAGATTGGTGACCGAAATTTGTGAACAAAGCACACCCAGCAATGGGTAATACACCGTGATGACATATTTATTTATTGCACCAATATTTAATTAAAAATTTTAAAAAAATTTAATTTTTGTTTAATTCCCAAATAAAATATTGGTGAAATAAATAAATATATATCATCACGGCATATTACCCATTGCTGGGTGTGCCAGTCTGCTTTGTACGCAGATATCGGTAATGCTGATGACATATTTGTACCGTGCGGGCGTTTACCAGGCGTCACCTCACGGGCACTCATTGTTGGCGTGGAGAGTGCACCACAAGGGTCAATTATGTGCCATTTAAAATTCGAAATATTTGGCGTCGGTCGGGCTCGAACCCGGTTCCCCAGATTCGCTACCAGACACTCAGGCACGCGGCCACGAGACCCCATATTGGTGAAACCGGTCATAAATAGTGTAAGTTTATTCTACTTAAATTAATTAACTAATACTGTATCATTTTTACCACTATATTACTTATACTGTGAGAAATTTATAACTTTAGTATTGATTTCTACATTAATATATTTCACCAATTACCAGATCGATTTATACGGCTTTATAGGTATTTAGTGACCTTTGCGAGGACCTATTCATTTTTTTCCAAATAACCAATACACCGATGATCTTCTAATGGGGCAACTTTTATCTAATCTAACCGATTTTACATATCTTACCGTTTTGGAGATCCGTTGGACTCGTTATCATGGACATTTTGTATACCTTTGAAGAAAAGAATAAATGTTTATTTGTCATAATACATAATAGATACATACCGTGAGTTTCAGTTAAGGAGTAATATTTTCTATTTTGTCATTAATGTATTACTATAGATACTAGTTATACATTGTACCGTCTCATCCAGGGGCGAACCCGGGAATTTGGATATGGGGATGCACTATATAAAAGACAAATTTAATTTGATGAGGCTGAGGCAAGGCATCCAGCAAAACAAGGCGCGGCATGTGATTTTTTTTCCAATGAAGGTCAAATGCCTTATAATTGTAAGTTACATTTTTTCAAGGAATGTGAAGATGCATGTTTTCCCCCTTTTATGTACAAAAATAAATTGCCAGATCACAGAACATAGACAAGAGAATATATTTCCTCCTTTTCCAATATATTTATTAATGATGTACCTAATAAGATCAGGACAAAGCATAGATGGTCTGTTTGAATGTGCAACGAAACATAATGATAATTTACGGAAATTTCTATTATTTTTAGTTCTTTTATATATCTGTGAGCTATCGGAAGTATACACGCGGGCTACCGGTAGGTCGCGATCTATGGTTTGGCGACCCCTAAGTTCGAGCAACATACGCATGCATAGTTTTTTTTTAGTTGTTCGCGGTACGACTCCATCTGATAATTTCGTGTTCGTGGAACAATATGGACTAATACACGATTGGTCCCGTACTAATTGGACCAGTCCAAAGATTGAAGGAACTATTATGAATCAAGAACTAATATTAATACGACTTTTCATTACATGAATTAGTACGGGATAAGTTTGGGATCCGCCGGAGAATGTTACCGCGACCGCGAACAAACCTATTATCTCCCCTGGGTGCGCCACCTGGTCCCATCCAGATAAAATACAACATAGATCCATAGTTCCAATGTCAAATTAACTTGTCATCACGATTTAAATATGTTTACAAAAGAAGAAAAAATTCAAATGGTTACTTGGTACAATGCTGGTTATACTTTGAGAAATGTTTGTGATATGTTTGCAGCGTTTGTTAACCTTTTCAAGGCGCGACCCAAATTTATCTATTATATTGGATTCGCGACCCACTATAGAAAATTATATAAAAAATAAAAACACGTCTGATTAAAAACAACAATCTATTTATGAAAATAAGAAAATGAATATGTACTACATACAGCAAACAAATAAATTTAACACATAATAAGATCAACAATTTCAAATAAAACGAAAATTCTTACAATTTGGTACATGAATTTAATAAAATTTTAATGCTTCCTGGTAGTCAAATTTCCGAAACATAAATATTAACTCCCTATATTTGTCCAATTTAAATTTCGAACATGATTGAAAATGCATTCCTTTAAAATTTTGAATGTTCTTCGAATTGCGGCGGTTCCTAAAACCTTAATTTTAGTAATTACAAAAGCACAAAATCCAGATTCGATAAGACAGGTAATAAAGGTATAAGTCTCTCTAGTGTTCTTAGCAATAGCAATTATTCTACATTGTATTGATGACATTAGTAACATTTAGTGAAATTTTATACACATTTTAGAAAAATATGATTGGCATTTAGTAATTAAAATTATGAATAATTTACGTGATCCACTCGCACCCCTTCGCGACCCAATTTGGTTAAAAATAGGTTAAAAAACACTGTCCTAGACCAGATCTTTCTACAGTTTCGAAAACATTTACAAAATTTAGAAGTGATGGATTTATTGATAAGTTCTTGAAAATATGTTGTAATTTGTGATTGTAATTTTTTTATTGATAACTGCTCTTATTTTTTCCTACGTTATTTATAAATCAGTAAATTATAATGATAATTGACAACACCTCTGTTGCATTTTATCTGGAACAGCACAATATGTGAATTTTGTAACTAGTATCAATAGTAACAATGCATCTTAGCTGATACTCACGGTATAACAAAAATTCCAAATCACATTAGAATCTCTATGTAAGTTAACATGTCAAAAAGAAATTACACTATTTGAAAAATATTTTGAATACATTCCTGTTTGATTGACATGATTGTCAACACTTCATACATCACATCAAAGTTGCAAACAACTTTTACCCTCACTGATTTCACCTAAAAATCAGTACAATAAATACTCATCACACTTCACTATCCAAACATCAAACCCTTTCTATCACCCACATACACTTCAGCAATCAAAAGCAATACCTACACCATTCAAAAACATATTTAATTATAAAAAGTCCTGTCTGACAATGCATCATAATGTCGTTACTCCGTGGCGTTGAGAGCAGTCAGGCTCTTACGTCAATCACACGAAGAATAGAACAAACGCGGAGAGCGTATCACTCCACACGGTCCGTGCCGTGTCGACGAATGGGCATATCATTGGGAGATTGTTTGCTCATTAGACTAGCCGCACGGCCGCACCGCACGTCGTCTCGTTCTTGTTCATTACGTTACGTTCGGCAGTGTTACTCAACCTTTTTCATATCATGGATTACGGAACCAGACAACTGCCTACGAGCACAGTCAAGAATACAAAAATATAATATACTAAAAATAAGTATGTTCTTAAAAATATAAAACAACATAAATATTTATGGAAAAAAATTACAATACAGTAATAGTACATTACTAACCGAGGTGGAAAGTGTTTCATTACTGTCGAGGGCGAAGATAGCTGACCAAGGCGCGAAGGTTAACAATAACTAACTTCCCAACTTTTTAAAAGTCAGAAATCGTTATATTACCAACTGATTGTGAATAAACAACATTACCTACTTATTCTTTTTCCGAAAATGCTAGTTTAAAATTCCTTGCATCTTTGGCAAATTCATTTAGAACTTCGTATATATTTTTTTGTTTATTTTCGCTTATGTAATCGCGATGGAGGCTCATCATACATAAACCGTCTAGCCGATCTTCGCTAATAGTAGATCTAATCCATGTTTTCACTCTTCTTAGAGTGCTAAAAGATCTTTCCACAGTCAGGCCTGACGATAGGGGGGGGGGGGCAGACGGGGCAGGAACCCCAGGGCCCGGGCCCGATAGGGCCCGGCGCTACCAGTTTTATATAAATTTTTGTACTGTTAAAATCTTTTATTATAAATAAATGAAAATATAAAATAATAATATAAGGTAAAAAAGCGAGTGACAACAGAGTTTACGAGAGAAGATTATTATTGTGTATTTCTTTAAAATTACAAGTGCTGTAGAAGGTATGTAAATAAAACATTTTTTAGAATAAATAAAGTGTGATCGATGATTTTGCTAGTAGGAAAGCTAGGAAAGTTGTATTGTAGATAATGTTGATTTTGTACAGTACCATACTCATATAAGTACCTGTTTTATTAGATACCTTTTATATTTTTTACATGTGTACTTAATTTATGTTGCTGGTGGTGTTTTTATATTATTATCTTTATTATCATTGCAATATTCATTTATCTTTAAATTAGTTAGTACTCAATTTATTTAAGTAATTTTTTCTGGTCATAATTTTTATTTGATTTTTGATAATCCTAGACAATGAATATTTTATTTTTATTTTATGTTACCTTGATGAATAAAATATTGAAAATATTTTACATGAAAAGTATATTAATTCTTTATATGGGGGGGGGGGGTCGGTACAATGTTGTAAAAGTCCTGTTACAGGAGTTTCTTTAGTAATAATCATTTCTTTATTTGAAACCCAATATTCGTGCCATGCTAAAGCTTCTTCAAAAAAATTGTTAATTTTATAATATGAATGAATCTCTTGTGCTAGTTTAGTAAAATTATTATAGTTCATTTGTTTTAAATTAATCGGATGCAAATTATAGAGCAAAAAGGCAACATTATCATCTTTCGAAAACCGAGAATTTAAAGAATTAATTAAAAAATCTAAGTAATTTATAAAAATTGCTTTTTTAAAATATTCTCGCACAGAATTAGCTTCGTAGTTTGCACGGTGAATTTGTCTTCCACCACTAGCGACTGGCATTTTTAATTCAAGATTAAAATTTTGTGCAACTTCTTCAGCGCTATTAAATAGTTCAGTAAAAATTATTTCTAAATCAGAGTTCCTATGTTTATTAAATATATCCAATAAATGATTAATATGTTTCTGTACAGCTAGCATATCAACAGAAATACCCTGCAAAATATTTGTTACGGGTTCCAGAAGTGCCGAATATTTAGAAATTATTTTAAGGGAAACAATAAAATAGCTCTCAACAGTAGCACTTGATAGTTGTTGTGCTCCTAATCTAGTAGCACGATTAACTCCAGCTATGGTATTGGTAATATTTTTATTTATAATTTGTACTGCGGATGTATCTTTTAAATTATGTGCGCGCGAAGCTTACGACAACTTCATGATGAAGATTTGAACGTTAGGAAACAGAACGAAAGAAGAAAACAACAGGGCGATGTAAGGACATTAGGATGCGACATAAGTAGCTGTGGCAAAACAAATAAAAATGGTAACTTTGCTTTTAAAATTCTTAAAATTAGAGAAAAGCCAGGGGGGGCAAGCGCCCCCTCTTACCCCCCCTTATGGGCGCCCATGCCTACGAGTATAACTCAGTGAACCCCTGAAAGTTTTAAGTTACTGAAAAAAAGAAGAATGTATTTAATAGAAAAACATTAATTTCATCAATGTTTTTACACTACCAAGAAAATCCAGAAATATTTAAGAGAATTGGGGAGTTTAGTCATGTTCATAGGCGCCAACTACGTGGGGGCTTCGGGGCTCGAGCCCCCACACGGAAAAATCTAACGGGGCTCTGCCCCCACGCGGAAAAATCTAAAGGGGTTCTCCCCCTACACATAAATTATTTTTAATATCAATAAAAAGTACACTCATTTTGAAATATTTTTAATACATCATTTACTTATGCAAAGTAACAATATATACCTATTCTATTATTTATTTTATAAGATTTCCAACTTGTCATATTGCATTAACTACAGCACTGTGTAAGTAACGCAAGCGGACTACCAAATAGTATTGCCACCAGTGTTGCCAGATTTAAAATGTAGTATTGTCAGAAATTAATAATTTTGTATAGGTATATTTTATATATTTTCAACATATATACATATATTTAAAATTTATGTTCTATCTGTCTTATGTTGAGTTTCGCGGTAAATTTAGAAGTCAAGATTTTTAAAATTAGGTAGATATTTTGTCATACAATAAATTCGCATTTTTTACAATTTTATTTATTTATGTATCAATTTTAAAAAATGAAGTTTTTATTTGGTAAATTTTCTGTTGCCTCTTTTTAGCCCCCACACGAAATTCCAAAAGTCGGCGCTTATGGTCATGTTGCAATGTAATGATTTTTCCACATTACTCCAATACTATACATGCAATAATACTATTAATGCAATAAAAGTAATAAAATATACCGTATTTTTTGTACAAACCATATTAAATTTATCGTTAGTTAAATCGCCCACAATACTACAGCTACTAGATAATAATGGCTGACTCGTTCGCTATGTTGGTGCCAAAATCAATGCAGTAAATTATGAAATAAAAGTGCATTTCTTAAAGTTCATGTACTAACTATTTTTTTTCATAATTAAATATAACGTCCACATTTGCCATTTTATACTTATTTAAAATAATAAAACAAGAAAAAATACGGTTTGTTAAGATTTTTGAGGTTAGAGAAAAATATATGAATTATATAAGTACCTGTAAAAATTAAAACCATTTCTCAAATGATTTGCACAGTTTGGAGGAGAACAACCCGTTATTATGGATAATTTCTATGATACTGTAAAATTGATATTAATGATTTAAGTGGCTCCAAAATGGTGGACGAGTCAGCTACGCAATACGATAACGTATGCAGCATCTTTGGTTCGCCGTATGTCTTCTATATTTGATATTAAAACGTCAAATTCAATGTCATATCGCAAAAAGCAAATTATTTGATTTTAAATATATAAATGTAAAACCTACGATAAACACGGAAATTAAATTGTCAAGAGTCAAATATAAACATAAAGAGGTAGTCGTGTTTTGCTTCTGTCTCTTTTTTTTTGGGCACGTATGTCGAGAGGTAATTCGCACATAGTGTGCGTTCAATTCACTTAGCGCTAGCTAGCACTAGCGGCTTTTTCATTCTGAACTTACTGCTAAGTTTAGTTTTATTAAATTGCCTTTCAAATCTAATATTTTACTTTGATAATTTTGCAACCAGCTTAAAACGAATTAGGCTATTCTTTAAACATATGTAATTGTCAGCGACATTTCGAGTTCGATGTAACATTTTTAAATTCAAAAAATATCAGTTTTTAATATTGTAATATCTTAGGAACTATTAGGTAATATATTTTTTCAAATATTATACACTTGAACATTAGGCATGTATCTCACAGTTTCATTGAGTCAACTTCTTTCTTAAGCGGCAAAGAATCACTTTACGCTCTTAATACTCAAATAACTATTAACTGGTAGTATTCATTCAAAATTTTAGTCACATAACTAACTAATTTTCATAACTACCAACCAGTTAAAAATGCCTACTTTGGTATGATTAAAAACAAGTAAATTTGTTATTTTAGTCATAGCATAGCTAATTACCATTGACTAAGGGTCACTTTTACAATCATTAGATAAACCTCGTATAACGCTATACCAGGTATAAAATTGGAAATTTTATTTTACAAACCTTGGATAAACCTCAGATAGAAGAAACACCAGTATTTCTTATCCAGTGGCGTACCTAGGGTGGGGCAAACAGGGCAGGTGCCCTGGGCGCCAGAACCAAGGGGGCTCCGCTTGGAGCCCTTGGTATCCGTATGTAACTGAGGTGCCAGAATTTGAAATGTTAATACTGATGATTACTGTGCGTATTGACATTTTTCGGAACTGTTGAAGCTCTCTATCTGTTTTTTCATCGTCTTACTCAACGCTGGGAAATACTCAAAAACGCTGTGACCATAGTTATTAAACTGAGTCTAAAACAATATGTAGTGCAAAAGTGGAAGCTGTGAAGCCCATAAACAACTACCTTGACGGCATACTCGAAGTTCTCGAGACTATAATGGATGATGCAAATGAAATGAGTGAAACAAGAAGTGATGCCACGCAATTGTACAACCGTATGTTGACACTTGATTTTCTGACTCTTTACTTGGATTTTGGACGAGAGTACTCATTCCTATTGATAAAGTTCAGAAAAGACTGCAAGATATAAATATGAATTATCATAATGCCGCCTTAGATTTGAAAGGTTTAAGAGATTATTTTCGCAATTAAAGAGAAACTTTGGTGACTGAAGCCCTGGAAACAGGACTCTGGGATGTTGAAACCGAAAAACGCCAACGGCGAAAAATCTTGGAATAACCATGCAAATAATGTTGACTATTGCAGTTTCCAGTGCTAGCTGTGAAAAAAATTAAAACTGATCTTAAATTATCTGAGAGTCTCCATATGGGTCAAGATCGTGATCTTGCTTTGATCAGCGTTGAAAGAAAAGAAACTGAAAAGACCGATTTCGAGCACGTTGTTAATGCCATTTTTTTGATCGTAATGACCCCCGGAATATATGGTATAAGTTTGTCGATCGAGTCGCGGAACACCCGTATATTGATGGTTATTTGGTTATTGTGCTGATTCATTCATGGTTGAAGATACTTCATAATATATATGGATATTCTTAAGTAATTTCAACAACAATACAAATATACCACATATCTCGCTACACTAAAGCGAGAAAAAAGTAATCTTGATTTTACATTGTTGTCAGGGGGCGCAATTACGACCCTTGCCCTGGGCGCCAGTTCACTTAGGTACGACACTGTTCTTATCCTATGGAAATCGGTCGTAGAAACCTTTGATAACTTTATCCCTGGGTTCTTATAGATACCACGTAAACACAAAACGATGTTTTGTTATTCATTCATAACATAACATTTATATCATCTAACATCGTGAAAAATGCAAATTAGAAGGCAGAAATAATAACAATAATTAAGAAAAATAGTCTAACAAGAAGAGAATTTTATTGTGCTAATACCAACCTAAAGTGATTTAATGTAATTCCTGGTATAAATATCTGACAGATAAAAATGCATTGTAAAAGACAGTCTTGTTTATCGAAGGTATAATTGCTAGGATAAAGTTATACCTCCGATAGCTATACCATAGTTTATCCATCAATTGTAAAAGTGGGCCTAAGAGTAAATAATACAAATTAAGCTTTGTTTGGTAGTATTAGTATCCCAAATAAACATTTTTTTAATGTGTAATATATATACAAAAATTACATATAAAATACTGTTAATACATGATTATATCTCAGATAATAAGCGAATTAGCGCACATCTTGTAGCTCGCAGTCACGTCCCTCGAACCATGTTCCGTGCGTTCGATTACAACTACTTATATTTATCACACTCAGATGCTACAAGCTGGCCACTCATACGTCTTAAATAAATGTAGCAATGGCTGATATCCAACCGGCAGTACGGAAGTGGTAAAATACTGCGGCTCGGTGAGTTCGGTTGGAGGGTAAATGGAGACAACTGTATGCAAGCCTTAATAGATAGAAAACCTTCGTACTGCGCTAGCTCTGAAAATTGTATATAAGGGATCGGAAAATTATTTTAAATATGTTTCCATGGCGATCAATTGTTTATTTATTCATTTATTTATTTATTTATTTCTTATTTCCTCGCAATTAAAAATAAAATAATACATAATAGATTTTTATTTTATTTTTTCGCGAAACAAATTTTGTACCCAACAACCCAACATGACCTGAAAGTGTCTTTACTAAAGTATCACTTTCAGGTCTTGTTATGGAAATTACTATCATGCTGAAAAACGAAAAACTTACCTATTTACATTAATTTTTACAGAAGGATAAGTAAAATAGATCTATATCAAAATTATAAAAGTAATATTATTACTATTTAAAAAAATCTGATGTGGCCAGCACTTTACCTTCCGTCAGTTATATGAGGCATTTACGAAAATTCTACCTGTGAACTGTTACCGGTAAACAGCTGTTTATCAGGTTATAGCTACCGGAATCGATATTTTATGAATGCAAGAAGAAGGGGTATATCCATAACCTATAAAAAAAATTGAAAATTTCAAACAGGTTAGAAATTTGATGTAGTTAACAAACTGAGCAGTTCCTACTTTGAATACATTTCCACTTTTAACGCGTGCGCTTCGCTTTGCATCACTACCTTTTTTTGAGATTAGATTCTTCATGAATCCGGTAAATGGATCGGTAGATGCGCTATCTACCGGTAGAATTTTCGTAAATGCCTATGTATTTTCGATAAAATCTATACAGAGTTCCTTGCAAAAGATTCTAAATTTCTTGTATGTACATTACCTTTCGACAGTTGTTTGTATTTTATACAAATTCCATAAAGAAAGTTTCGAGCAAAATGATTCTATATTTCGAGAAACATTATAACATCAATATACTACGAATAGGTATGTCAAATGACACACTGACATCTTTTTAGTTTCCATTTTTGGGTCATTTATAGACCCCTATCGATATCACGAGCAAAATTACATAAGCATACCGCATACCAATTTTCATAATGTTTGAACAACTATTACAATCTCCAGAAGGAAAAGTCTAAAAACTGAAATACGGTACGGTCATTTATACACCCCTAGCGATATCAACATTAGATTCTATGAGCAACATTACATAAGCATACCAATTTTCATAATGTTTGAACAAAATTTTTGATCGTGCATAGATGCTACTTTCAGGCATGTATGCACGCCAAAAAAATTTTAATCGTGCATAGATGCTACTTTCAAGTAGCATCTATGCACGCTAAAAAAATTTTGATCGTGCGTAGATGCTACTTTCAAGTAGCATCTGTGAACGCTACAAAAATTTTAATCGTGCATAGATGCTACTTTCAGGTAGCATCAATATAGGACGTATACCTATTGGAAATTTAAACTCAGTGAATCGTGCATGGATGCTTCTTTTAATATGAAGCGTATACCTATTGGGAATTAAAATTAAGTGAATCGTGCATGGATGCTTCTTTTAATATGAAGCGTACTACTTTCAGGTAGCATCTATGCACGCTAAAAAAATTTTATTCGTGCATAGATGCTACCTGAAAGTAGCACCACTTTTGTGGAATTTTGTTGAAAATTTCTGGTGGTATCAGTATAACAGAAATGAAAAGAGCACTTGGAATTTAAAGTTTTTTAAAGGATATACGCTTTAGAAATGTGTAGAATTATATGTAGACATCGAGATATTTAAAAAAATCATTTTGAACAAATACCTATCAGTAAAAGAATAAATAAAACATTTTTTAAAATAAAAATAAATATTTATTGCAACAATTACAAGTACATTATTGTTACAAAATTAATAATAGTACACCTTCTACACAATAAATAACAATCACAATTAGAACATGGGGTCTCGTGGCCGCGTGCCTAAGTGTCAGGTCGCGAATCTGGGGAACCGGGTTCGATCCCGACCGACGCCAAATATTTCCAATTTTAAATGGCACAAAATTGACCCCTGTGGTGCACTCTCCACGCCAGCAGTGAGTGCCCGTGAGGTGACGCCTGGTAAGCGCCCGCACGGTGCAAATATTTCATCATTACCGCATCTGTGTACAAAGCAGATTGGCACACCCAGCAATGGGTAATAAGCCGTGATGATATATTTATTTTATTTATTTATTTACAATTAGAACTATTACAAACATTTTATTTGTATTATAAGCTAAAAGGAATTCATGGGTGAAGGTAAGGCGTACGTTATTTGAAAAAAAGAAAAATATTATTTTGAATATATCCTACACTAACGAAATTTTATAATTAAATTAATGATTTATTAATGTATCCTGAGATGTCCTTAAGTGGTCCTTGGTCCGCTCTTGATCCTGTAATCACACAGAAAAACATTATTAGACAGTTATTTCCAAAAATCCACTTCAGACTTCAATAACTCCCTTAACATCAACCCCTAGGGCTATCGATTAGTTCTTTGTCCCTAGTTAACGTATAAAAAATTTGAAACAAATCGGAGTCAAAAAAAACTCCGCCTTTTTCAATTTCGATCGGGAAAAGAAATTTTGAGTTAGGCATGGCAACCCCTTAATTCGACCGCAAGGATTTCGAATCCGGCGTCCAAATTGGGATTTGATTATAGCTACCGGAATCGATATTTTAAGAATGCAAGTGGTAAACAAGGTAGATAACCTATAAAAAAATAAATTTGAAACAGGTTAGAAATTTGATGTAGTTAACAAACTGAGCAGAGTCCTACTTTGAACACATTTCCACTTTTAACGCGTGCGCTTCGCTTTGCATCACTACCTTTTTTTGAGATTAGATTCTTCATGAATCCGGTAAATGGATCTGGTAGATATTGTACAATTTTCGAACACGGTAACTTTTTACAACTCGTGTTTTCGAACACAGTCGGTAGATGCGGTATCTACCGGTAGAATTTTCGTAAATGCCTATGTATTTTCTATAAAATCTATACAGAAAGTTCCTTAGAAAAGATTCTAAATTTCTTGTATGTACATTACCTTTCGACAGTTGTATGGATTTTATACAAATTCCATACAGACAGTTTCGAGTAAAAAGATCCTATATTTCGAGTAGAATAACACAAATATAGTACGAATATGTCAATTGACACTGACATCGTTCAATCAGAATTTTCTTAATATAGTAGCTTTTTCTAGCATAGCTAGCTAATATATGAAATTTAATTTCTTTATATCCATTTTATATGAAGTATAAAATGCAATCAAATTGTATATCGAATACAATGTTCTTTAATATTTATAATAACGTTAATGTGAAAAAATGATATTTAACATCGTTTTTTTCAAGAAAAACTGTTAAAATCTTCAAATGAGGGCACTTCCGGTTGACCAATTATACGAAGAGGAATACAAAAGAATTATAATTTTTGGAATTGTAGTATTAGAGTTATCGTAGACGAAAATTTTGTTATACACACACAGACACACATACATACACACACAAATACATACAGACATCATCGTAAAAATAGTAAAATCGTATTCTACGGACCTTAAAACGTGCTTATTCATTAAAAACTCACCACCGAAATTTTTGACCAAAGACAATACCTTCCTTACCTAAAGGTGACGGAAGGTAAAAAATAACTGTAAAAGTGATATTCTTAAGCATGTACTTAAATTTATTAATTACTAGTAAGTTCTAAGAAAAGATTTTGTGTACATTTTTTCCTCATCAACAGTTATCTCTTTGATATTCGCATTGAGTCTTGAGTCACACATCCAGATAATCACAAAGTTGCCCGATCAGTCACCACAAAGGCGGAAAAAATGAGAAACGCGAATCAACACCTTTTCTTTTTATCTGTTCAATCGAACAAATCAAGAACGAAGCATCGATATGTTGATTGATGAACAAAATCAGCTTTCACAATGATCTCAGAATTAAATATATCTGTCAAATCATTGAGAAAACCAGTTTCGTCTGGTGGCGGCGCTGACATCGGCGTGAGTCAGTGCATTCCTGGTGGCCGAGCCGAAGAGACACGTGGGTAAACATGTCACTGTCCGAGTGCTGGTGAGTTTCACCCTGCTGGAGTGCAGTGGAGTGGGCAGGCTGACGGGATGACGGCAACGGGATGATGGCTTCACTGCTTTCGATGCCGGCGATCTGAAACCATTGTGTCATGTTAGTTTGCCTGGATATAGCCAGTGGCGTACGAAACATACACGTAAAGCGTAGATTTTTTATAGGACTGACCAAGTTACTTTTAGGCGACATGATCAATTATTTGGAGACCTGATATTAAAAATCTGGTGTGGCCAACACAATACATCCCGCCATGTACCGCCCGAGTGACAAAATAGATTAAGCTAATTCTTATTTTTGGATTAGCGAATTTTACTCTAATTTTTTTCTTAAATTTAGTCTAATCTAATCCAAGTAACTACCGTTTTTGATAATAAAATGAAGATTAAATTTTAAAACCGGGATAGAATAGAATTCACTAATCCAAAAATGAAAACTTTTTGGGAATCGTTAATTTTTATTATTCTAAATACATACCTACATATGGTGTATTGATTTCCTTTCCTATTGTTCTATTTACTTTTTTTCTTTTTAAAACGTTACTATTATTAATTTGAAATGATTAGGTACATTCAATAAGCCCAGCAAAACAAGCAACCGGAAGTAAAATGTGTTGAACGACTTTGCTAGCCTAGCATTTGCTTGATTTGCTAGCAAGCAATCCAAGCCAAAATTTCTCGCTTGTCTTGCTTGTGTCAAATATAATGGCGGGAAATACAAATTTTACAATGACGGTGAAATTGGCAGACGATTCGCAGCAGACGATTCGGGATAGTAGCCCATGTAAACACAGTAAGATGCGCGCGCATCATTATAATATCAAGGTCAACTAAATATGTTCATCTTACTGTGTTTACATGGGCTACTATCCCGAATCGTCTGCTGCGAATCGTCTGCCAATTTCACCGTCATTACTCGTAATTAACATACATTTTAACTTGAACTGTGTCTATTTCTTTATATGGTGTGTGTCTGTCAACCACACGCCAAAAAGGCTTTAAGAGTTTTGTGATTGATGTTTATAACATTATTAAATTCGAAATATTTTGTTATAGTCAATATAGCTTCTTCCAAATTAATCCTACTATCTGAAAATAAATATATAAATTCATTTGCCATGTTCGCAGACCAAGAAAAGAGATATGACAGATACATAATTTCACAATGTTATATTTGACATCTATATACGTTTCTCGATGACAGTTGAGGATGACAATTCGTCATATAGCTAGCAAATCGTACAGCGCACTAAGCAACAAGCCTCGTTTGCTTACCTAGCATTTGCTAAATTTGCTTACTTCATTGAACGCACCTATTAGTTCTTTGACAGTGACATTTATCTCAGTTACATACATTTGAATAACTGCGCAACCAAGGAGTTTTGTTGGTGTAAAGCGTAGGCTCCAGGATTTAAATTATAGACAATTTTATAAATTTATCCATAAAATATATAGAAAAAGTATTAATGCATATCTGTAGACAATAAATTTAATAATCTTTAATTTTTATAATAACATTATTGTCGAAAAAATAACATTTAAAGGTATTTTTCGAAGAAAAACTATTTTGAGCTGCTAGTAGAGTGCCATTTCCGGTTATCCGAATTACACCAAAATCTAATGGACTCTTTTCAGTACAGAAGAAGTTCGAAACACAATGATGTATTTAAGTTAGAGTGGAGGATCCACACACACACATGCACACAGACATCATCGTGAAAATGTTAAAATTGGATTCTAGGGACCTTAAAACGTGGTCATTTACCAAAATCTCGATATGCGATTTTTAGCACGATTCGTATACCTCCTTTACCAAGGGTAGCAGGAGGTAAAAATGCCACACTTCAGAGGGTCATTTTTACTTCCTTGTACGAAGTAAAGGAAGTATTGTCAATCGCGAAAAATTACGGTTTTGAGATTTTAACGAAAATATCCATTTTGACCATCCCTGAATCCATTTAGACTAATTTCGTCGTGACGTCTGTACGTACGTACGTACGTGCGTATGTATCTCGCATAACTCAAAAACGGTAAGCCGTAGAAAGTTGTGCACCTCCCTTTTTGGTCATTACATAATTTCCAGAAATGGTACTTTATTTGAAGCCTATAATAGATTTTAATGAAAAATTATATTAAAATATAATCCAAACGGTTTCAAATTTGGTATATAAGACTTTTATATCAATTGGAATAACATAGCAGATTTTGGTTAAAACAGGCTAACCGAAAGTGATATATTACCTGAAGTTGTTAACAGTTTTTCTTGAATAAAATGGTTTCATTTTGATTTTAGAAATAAATGCTTCAAATAAGAGTTTTAGAGAATTAAATTCTGCGTCTAGCACATCAAGTATTATTAAATTAGCCCTTTGTATAAGCGAGATATGTAAATATAAAACTAATATACTTTTTGGTTTTTGTAATGAAGCTTGCAATGGATTAGGACAAAAAATAACAAAAAAATAAAAAATAGATGTTAATGTCAAATTACGTCAAACACGTGCAATTTTATAATTGGGTCTATACTTCATCTTCATATTGGTCTTGCGTACAAGGAAGCCGTGTGGTGCCCACATCAGATTTTTTATTAGACATCAGAAATGATTTCCAATAAACTTTAAGAAGCAGTTAATTGTAGGATTCCAGCTCTATTTAAAATATATATGTTACGGTTGAATATTTGGAATAATGTATACATTATTCGGCAAATGTATACGTATTAGGAAACGTTAGCCAGATTGTAAATATGGCTATTATTTTCGCTTGCAATTTCTCTAAAGATAACAACAATAACGTCACCTAATGTACAGAAGTCATTACTGGAAAACTGGGGGCGGGTTTTATACGTTAGGTGAGGTTATTGTTATTTATACTTCAGTTGTAAGTAAATCTATACATATACCGGGCAATAAGCACATCATTTCACTACGTACCGAATCAGAAATATACATATACAATAAATTCCCTAATACAAACATCCAAGTTACAATCAAGTTAACTGCTTGCTGAATGATGCTTTAAATACATGCTGACATTACTTTTAAATTACAATGAAAAACGACTCTAAAATACAAATAACTGTGATAAATAAAAGTACTACAAGAGCCTAGGCATCATAGTGATAGACAGAGCCGAAGATACACGATGTCTTCTGAGTGGAAAATTAGACTCATTTTTTAAGAATTTTTTCTTAATCCTGACAAAACAAAACCTAACGCACAAATCTCGAGTCCTTATACTTGTTTTTACCTCCCGCTACCCTTGGTAAGGGAGGTATAGGGATCGTGCTAAAAATCGCATATCGAGATTTTGGTAAATGAGCACGTTTTAAGCTCCCTAGAATCCAATTTTAACATTTTCACGATGATGTCTGTGTGTATGTATATGTGTATGTGTGTGTGGAACCTCCACTCTAACTCAAATACTATCATTCAGAAAATTTTGAAATCTTGTATTTCGAACTTTTTCTGTATTGGAAAGAGCCCATTAGATTTTGGTGAAAATCGGATAACCGGAAATGGCACTTTGCTGAGTGAAGCTCAAAATAGTTTTTCTTCGAAAAATGCCTTTAAATTTTATTTCGAGATTAATGTTATTATAAAAATTAAAGATTATTAAATTTGCTATAGATTTGCATTAATACTTTTTCTATATATTTTATGGATAAATTTATAAAATTATCTATAATTTAAATCCCAGAGCCTACGCTTCAAACAAACAAAACGCAGTTATTCAAATGTATGTAACTGACAGATAAATGTCACTATTAAAGAACTAATCATTTCAAAATCATAATAGTACGTTTTAAAAAGGAAAAAGTAAATAGAACAATAGAAAAGGAATCCAATACAGTTTCCAGTATAAGTAAATATGTAGGTATGTATTTAGATTAATAAAAATTAACGATTCACAAAAATATTTAAGCTAAACCTCATTTTTGGATTAGTGAATTCTATTCTATCCCAGTATTTAAAATTTAATCTTCATTTTATTATAGTTCCGGTGGTCAATGGTTGGAGCAACGCCGCATGTCATGAATGCCCTCGGGGCTCTGGGTTCGAATCCCACTAAGGCATGGATATGTGTGAATGTGAAACCACTCTGTAATTGGGATGTAATCTTGTTGAGTGGTTTAAAAAAAGGTAGTTACTTGGATTAGATTAGACTATATTTTAAGAAATAAACTGTCAAAATTAGAGTAAAATTCGCTGATCCAAAAAACTTAATCTTATTGTGACTTGGGCTGTAAATGGCCGGAGGTATTGTGTTGGCCACACGAGATTTTTTAAACTTATTTTAAAAACTAATATAAGGACCCGGGTTTTGCGGGCGCTTGGAACATACATCGAGCTACTTCGGGGTCTGCCGCTGTGACGACTAGACTCTTCTAAAAGTATTATCACGCTGATTATTATCCACAATTAATGAAAGTGCCAATTATGTATTTCTAACACAACCGGAGATTCGAAATACATAAATAAAATGTATTACTAAGAAAAACACTGAGTCATACATACATAGATTATTATTCATAATAAGTTTCTAAATGGTGATAATGACGGGAAATAAACATGACCAAAAGTCTAAAGTAGATGACAGATCACATAGCGAACACGAGACTCCTTGTCATCTCAAGTATTATCTGTACTGTAAAAAAATATATATTTTTGGAAAAACAATTAATGTCTGCCGTTCATTAAGACCAATTTATATTTTAAATTAAAATAAACTGGATTACTCGTAATTAAATTAAATATAATATATAAAATGTAATATGAGGATTTTCACATGCGCAATTAAAAATTGCAATGTATATTCATTACAAGCACTGATAATTATAAAGTTTACATATTAATATCTTTAAGTGTGATTCATAATTATCAATCAATGTTTAGCACATGGATAAATCTGTTTATACAAAACTTAATAATAACTGCAAACTATTGACGTCAAATAGACATGTATCATTCAATAAATTCCTTTTACTTCCTGTTTCGTAATATTAAAAAAAAAAACTGTACTGCATTTATTGAACATTAACATTAATAGGTATAATTTTTCGGCTGCGCCACTGGTTATAGAGTTGCCGGAATCTGTGTTTTAATATTTTCGTCTCTCAATTATACCCGAAATGAGAAACTACAACTTATGCGGTTTAGTTACAGTTAGTTTTGTTTTCGTATCCACTTGAAATTTTAAAATAAACAAAGTATTGTATTTGGAAATTTAAAATCGTTTTAACAAAAAATAAACTAGCTATGCCCCAGGGGATATAATTTGGTGCAGCTCTGGCTTTGTTTCTGCAGTTCTAAATTTGAAGATTGCAGCTCCAAATTCAAATTTTGCAGTTGCTTTCTGTATATTATTTATTATTCAAATGTGTGCATAAAAGAACAATTTTACAAAATATATTTTTCATTTTTTGAACACGCGATTCCCGCAATATATCTAGGTATTGTCTCTTGTAGTTTAAGTTTTCTGCGTGCATGTTAGGTACATATGTAAATAGTATGGTGAAATAATTTTAACCAAATTAATTTTGATATATTTCTTTAGTTTCAAAAAAATTACCCTCCCCCCTCCTTGAACAAAAAAGTGCAGCTCTAAGTTTTTTAATTTATATCCCTTGCTAGGCACCAATAAATTTTGTCCCAAATTTTTCATAAAGCAAAGATACTCTCGTATTATAATTGTATTATTCAAATAAAATGGAAATGATAATGAAATTCATTATTACATAGAAATTCACAAATATGTTGGGGATATATTTTGTCTGTCATGAATCTGGGGAACCGGGTTCGATCCCGACCGACGCCAAATATTTAGAATTTTAAATGGCACAAAATTGACCCCTGTGGTGCACTCTCCACGCCAGCAATGAGTGCCCGTGAGGTGACGCTCGGTAAACGCCCGCACGGTACAAATATGTCATCATCATACCGATATCTGCGTACAAAGCAAATTGGCACACCCAGCAATGGTTAATATGCCGTGATGATATATTTATTTATTTATTTTATTTATATATTTGAAGATTTTCAGAGAACAATAATTATATTTATTTTTGTTTTTTCACTAAAAGAGTCAATGTATGAGTAGTATAATAGTTATTTACGGTATATATGTGATATAGTCATTATTAACGCACCTATTATGAATTGACCTACGAGCCGGCAGGGCGAGTTATGGTAATAACATAAGTTCGTTAATCATATCATACTCATTTTAGATGTAATAAGCCTTGTTTTGTTATTCCATTAAGTGCGGTAATGAAATTATTACCTACCATCAGTGTTGTGACTGATCTAGATCATTTGATCTAAATCACTGATCTAGTTCATTAAGTATTATTTTTGATCTGATCTAGATCCTTTTACGTAATCAGATCTTGATCTGGATCTAATCTAAAAACTATGATTTCTGATCTTAAAAAAAGATAAAATAAAAGCCTTAGAATTAATAAGTTCGAATAATATTATAAAATTCATGTATCTCAAATACAATACTACCCTAACGTTATCTGCACCATTGGAACTTAGTGAAAATTACGGTTGGCAGTCAAATTAGTTCCTAGAAGATTCAATTTAAGTGACAGTAGATTTGCATCTTTTGAATATTTTTAAAGGGAAACTTGAATAAAATTGGAGAAGACGAAATTTAATGTCTTAATATGTTACATACCAACAATTCTAATATTTAAAATTATTATTGTTTCTGTTTCTACTTTATTCATTAATTTAGTATTATTAAAACTAAGTGTGTATCTAATTTTTCTTCCCAGGTGTACGATATAAGGCTAGGAATATTCTTTGTAACTAATTTATTTTTTTGTAAAGAAATAAAAGGCATTTGAAAATCGTTACTGATCTTTTTTATGATCTAAGAAAACAGATCCCAAATTTCTGATCTGATCTGTAAAATAGATCCGATCGCAGAAATTGACCTATGATCTGATCTAGAACATATGAATTATATAGATCTTGATCTTGGTCTAGATCCTTTATAATTTGATCTGTCACAACTCTGCCTACCATACATACCGAAAATAAGTGTGATATGGTGATAGATAAAATATAAGAAGGTCTTTACAAAACATTGAAAGAAATCATCTATCAAATAGAGGTATTTAAAAAATTTATGATTTGTTATTCCGATTGGTAAATATAAATTGGTTCACGAAAGAAGAACTTATTATTAACGGTATATGGTACTCGTTACCGCTGGCTTATGGGATTCATCTGGCATCAACTGGATGGTATTGACATAAGTAACGGACCGAATGACATATGGGTCCAGAAGGACAGCGCGACCTGTCATATTGCGTGAGAAACAATTTATTTATTGAATTTCCAACTCGAATCAACTTCAGAAATTCCGACATCAACTACAAGAATGTGATTTGACGCCATTCGACTTCTTTTATAACTCTATCCTAACAACTCGCAAAGAATTTCCGAGCTCAAAATCGCAATCCAATCCGTAACATAAAGACATTGAATATTTTATCAAACCGAACGACAATCTTTTCCATAATTAATCGGAACATGCATACCTACTTTAATATTTGTTTTATTTAAAAATGAAATCCGGCGCTTTTACTGGCGCACCTAGTATACATTTAACTACTCATTCGTTTAACAATTAACCTAATTCACCTGCGCCGTAATTAAATGATATTTATGACGTCATGGTAAACATAACCTAAATCAAAAATGCATAATAAGCCATTTGCAAATAGTTTGCTGTTTTGTCACTTTTTATGTTACAAGTGTATTTTTAAAACGTTTAAATAAGAATGAAACAATATTGACGTTACATATTTTGAATTGTTTAATAATTTTGTCGTTATGTGAAATGAAAACTCTATGTTACGGCCAAAGCTCGAAATAGGTCATTTCGTGAACTAGCCGAAGTAGACTAGGTATGTTTTGATATTTTTTACTTATAGTGCCCGAAGCAGTTATGCGTTATAATTGGATTATTTCTTTAACTAAAACATTTTCTATATATTATTATTCACGAAAGATGACTATTCAAAATAATTTATAAACCGTTTGATATAATATTCTTTGCAGATAACTTCACTGCATTTCGTACCCACAGGCGTGCAACGCGAAATATTTATGGATACATTTTAACTGAAAATATAAATGTACTCTATTTGAAAAATTTGTTGCTTTTTAAATAATGCTTTTCTCAATGTTTTATCTTCTTCGCCTACGTTTTTGCTTAAAACAAAAATATAGACTTGACGTAAACCATTATATAATAATTTGATTTAAATGTCACTGCTATTTTTTGTGTGTTAAAAAGTAATGGCACCATTTATGTATATCTGTCACACCACATAAATTAAATAGACATACGTCAACTAATCTTTCTTTCTAATACAAAATGTTGTTAAGGTACTGCTATAAAGTGCTGTGAATTCTTTCTTCGAATAAATGACCTTGAATACTCATCTTTCGTGAATAATAGTATACAAGTAATTTCGCGATAAACTAATTAATAAACATAACAAAAAGTATATTTTTTTAAAGAAACTAAAAATTTTAGTTGCAAGTAGGTAAACCTTTCTAACTTCTAATCTAATTCAACTTCCATATATTTGGATTCTGGATACAAAAATAATAGCAAAATAATGCTTTCAAATAAAATTATTGTTAAATTAGGCAAATTATCTTAATGAATGATGTTTAGACTTAACTGCGTGTTTTCATTTTATAATTGTTTATAAGTATTTCGTGATGAATTTTACCTATACGTATTTACAGGATGTAAATCGAAAAGTGGACATGGGAAATCAGTTTCCTTTGCGTAAACGTTACCAAATTATTTTATGCAAAAAAATGCAAATAATAGTATATTGTGTTATTAGGAGTAAAAGTGATAGATACTTTGCGTGGCGAACATGGAAGTTTGCACGACGAGTGAAGCGAGTCGGACAATTGCATGCGAGGCACACAAAGACACTTTTATTCCGGAGTAGAAATAGCTAATTTCTACTCCGCCAGAAATTTCCAGCGGCGTAGAAATGAAACTTCTACCTTGTGAAACAAGTAATAAAAATGCCATTTCTACGCCGTTTGAAAAAAAAGGTTATGGATTAAATTTTGTATTTCAATAATGCGAAACGATTATTCTAGTTCTTCATTTAAGGGAAAAAATCAGTTATAAAGTTATTGTTTTTGTGAGCTTTTAGATAAGGCAGCCATGGGTTATGATTATGACAAAAATATAAACAATTGCGTTGTTTTTAACTGTCAATGGGGCCTATTGTGTATCTCAGTAGTTAATATTTAACCACTGGTTAAATTTTCTAACCAATCAAGTATGTTGACATATAACAAAAAAAGGGATTTTTAGTTGTCAAATCCCTTTTTTGTTATATGTCAACATAGTTGATTGGTTAAAAAAATTAACGAGTGGTTAAATATTAACCAGTGAGATACAGAATAGGCCCCAATTAGAACTAAATTTAGATTAGAGTAGCAAACTATCACAAAACCCAAAAAGTAAATTATTATACTTTTAACTGATAGTTAAAAACAACTGAATTGTTTTTCTTGTTATCATAATCCATGGCTCTCCAAAGCTCATGCAAACAGTAACTTTAAAATTATTTTTGTCACTTACATGAAGAGCTACAATAATCATTTCAAATGATTTAGATGTAGAATTTTAATATCTATAAACTTTTATTTGAATTTTTTACCTTCCGTCACCTTTAGGTAAGGAAGGTATTGTCTTTGGTCAAAAAATTCGGTGGTGAGTTTTTGATGAATAAGCACGTTTTAGGGTCCCTAGAATACGATTTTACTATTTTTACGATGATGTCTGTATGTGTGTGTGTGTGTGTGTGTGTGTGGATGTGTGTGTGTGTGTGTGTGTGTGTGTGTGTAACAAAATTTTCGTCTGCGATAACTCTAATACTACAGTTTCAAAAATTATAATTTTTTCGTATACTTCTTCGTTACATCCGTATGAAGAGCTGATTAGATTTTGGTTACAATTGGTCAACCGGAAGTACCATCATTTGAAGATTTTAACAGTTTTTCTTGAAAAAACTATGTTAAATATCATTTTTTCACATTTAATGTTATTATAAATATTAAAGAATATTTTATTCTCTATACGTTTTGACTGCATTTTATACTTAATATTAAATGGATATAGAGTTAAAAAATTGTAAAGAAATTAAATTTCATAAAGTAGCTATAGCTATGAAAACAGCTACTATATTAAGAAAATTCTGATTGAAAGATGTCAGTGTCAAGTGAAATTGACATAGTGTGTTTGTCTTATAATTTTATTGGTAATATAGGATCTCTTGCTTTCTGTATGAAATTTGTATATAATACATACAACTGCTTTAAGGTAATGTACAAGAAATAATAATAATAAATCTTTTATTTCTGCAGATACATTACACTGCATATAGAAAACGACACAAAATAATAATTTAAGACATAAATTTTCTGTATGAAATTTGCATAAAATACATGCAGCTGCCGGAAGGTAATGTACAAGAAATAAAATATTTAGCAAGGAACTTTCCGTATGAAATTTGTACAAAATACATAGAACTGACGGAAGGTAATGTGCTGGCCACATCAGATTTTTTTTGCTTAAAATAATTTGGTAAGGTTTTTTATTATTAAATTTAAATAGGCAAATACAAATGATAGAACTTGAATCTATGTTTTGTTTTAATGTAACTGTTACTTTTCCTAGTTAATATATTTTTATTGTCTCCACTTACCCAACCATAAAAGAAACTAAACAATACTACGAACTACATCAAAATTGATTAATGTATCTGGTATTATATCACAATCGGAAGTAACCGTAAACCATAAAGCTGTACGAAGTGTAACAAACATACCGCACACGTTTATGAATGAACATGAATTTATGAATAAATGCGGGGTTCATCGGTCAAGAATATGTAACACACACACGCACGCACAACAGCGCTAATCTCGACACGCGGCTTATCTCGTAGCGGCGGCGGCTGACGTACGTCAACATCATTATTCTATTTTAAAACGGTTCGTAAGCTAGAACCGTGACGCGGAGCTGATGCATAGCGACAAACATTAGCGAAGGGACACATCAGGAAATGGCACAAAATAAGGATTACATGTTTCTAACAATAGGGTGGTATTCTTGTGTCGTAGATAAATTTTAAAAGCGATGGTCAGACAGCTAATTAAAGTAAGATAAGAATCGTAATTAGTGAGACGTCATATAATATTTAGACACTTTATAGATTTACCTCTGCCTAATACCTTTAAAACTTTATTTTATTTATTATTATTAAAAATAGTGACACTATTCACAATCGAAATTAACGTTGGTGGCGCTGATTTATGAAACAAGATGGCCGCCATAGATTGGTTTGACATATGACAGTTTATTTATTAATTGTGGTTTGTACAGTGGCGTAACTAACGGGCCGCAGGGCCCGCATTGCGGGCGGGCCCCCGGCTCTAAAGAGGCCCAAATTTACAAGATAGATAATTTTGTTACAACTGCGAAATTTTGAATTTAATCATTTTTTTGTAGTAACGTACAAATTTATTTAGTCCTTTATTTTTTTAAATGTCAATTTTCATAATTAATATTGGCTAAGGGGCCCCTTATCCGCTATGTAAAATCAAGCTTTTTATTTTCCATCACATTTCGGCCGGTAGAATTTCGATTTCTTGGCAAATATTTTCCTGCAACTGATCCAGAATTTTACTTTAAAATAACCCCAAATAAAGAAGTTTGGGGCTGTCAAATCAAGACACCTGGCTGTCAATGTGTATTACCAAAACGTGGGATTAAATAACGATAAGAGAATGATTTTCGCAAAATTGCTATTATTTAGACTGTATGATACTGATCCATCTTTACACCAGACATACCATATTTTATCGCATCCAAGTTCTTTCATTGGGGATACCAAAAATGTATGAATCAATTCCCTGTAACTTTCACCAGTAGACTGTGCCACCAATCTTAAAAAATAATAATAATACGGGCTAATCACATTTTCATAGTAAATGCCACAACATACAATGACTTTGGTGGAATGTAAAAGTGCCTAATCTTGGATTTTCAGGTCTCCAATATTGGTTATTTTGTTTCTAAACATATCAACTCAGATGAAAGTGAGCCTAGTCACAAATTCCACAAGTTCTTGTGGTATGTAGTTTTTCATGATAAACGCTACAATTAAAAACGGGCCCCAAAAACTTTTTGCGGGCGGGCTCCCGAACTCTTAGTTACGCCACTGGTTTTGTAGCCTATGCATACAAATCAAGTTTTAAAAAGTTGTTGAGAGGAAGATGATAAGTTTAAATACTTAATTATTATATTATTCGTTCAGCTCTCACTTATTCAATATGGCGCTTGTACGATTGCTTTCCGTGGTGCCGACTTGCTCAGCTAGAGTGTAAATTTTATCTACGATTGCAAATACTATAGATAGATAATACAATGCTATTTTTTTATTTTGGCGATTGTTGAAGTGAAAATATATAAAATGTTTTTAAAGTTAAAAACTGCACACAAGGTCTAATAGGGGATTACAGCTCAATTGAGTTAAGAGTAATTAGTAAAAAATAGTGAAAGTAGATGCTTAATAATGAATATTAATAAAGAAATAAAATGATATATTTGAAATACTTCGGAAATAAGGGGGTTTTTGTTTTAGCAGCTCGTCACTATAATCTATAAATATATAACGAATACCGAGTTAGGGGGTGGAGTTTACTACCAATGGAAGTAGACACGTGGCTACCAGCATAAGTAAATATGTAGGTATGTATTTAGATTAATAAAAATTAACGATTCACAAAAAATGTTTAAGCTAATCCTCATTTTTGGATTAGTAAATTCTATTCTATTCCGGTATTTAAAATTTAATCTGCATTTTATTATAGCTCCGGTGGCCAATGGTTGAAGCAACGCCTCATGTTATTAGTGCCCTTGTGTCACTTGGATGAGATTGGACTATATTTTAAGAAATAAACTGACAAAATTAGAGTAAAATTCGCTAATCTAAAAATAAGGATTAACTTAATCTTTTTTGTGACTCGGGCTGTAAATGGCATGAGGTATTGTGTTGGCCACATCAGATTTTTTTTCTAGGCCCCACCCGGTGTATTCAAAGCTAATATTATATAGATTATTAAATTTGACTACAGGTATAAACAGTCGTCGATTTTCATTAAATATCCCAAACTTATTTATATTGAAAGAAATATCGCATACCGTTATGCGTTCACGACTTCAGCGATATAACCGCTTGTACTCATATTTTAGGAGAATTGGTTTATTTTTGTGTTACATTTCAAAACTTATGTCGGACTTTATTATGTCTATAATGCATGGAGCTTAGTTGATATGACGTGTAACTTTTGCTGGAATACTCCATGTTTTTCACTCAACTAATATCCTCAACTCTATACATCTTCGGTAAAGTTTACTTTAATGTAAGTATATCTGAAGAAAACATTTACCGATAAAAAAAGTTTGTGTCATTTAGAAACACGTATACCTACTTAAATACCGTAAATACTTAAAAGAAAATAGAAATATGTATAAATATTTTATACTACAAAATCACAATATAGCACTAGTTATTTTTATAATAATATTTGTACGTAAAAGGAAAGTATAATGTACATATGATTTATAAATTAGTCATTCAATATCGTAATATGTAATAAATTTTATTATAATGAACTTAATCATTCAACAATTTAACAAAAGTATCAATAAAGGAAATATTTCCTGTAGATAGAAATTGAAGTAAAACATAAATATAATACAAAAATAAATTAAACATATTAAATAAATCTTGTAATAAATAATAAGTTGTATCAACATAATGAATATTGTAAATTGGAACTTCCTTATATGATAAAACATTGTAAAATGTAAGTATGAATGAATGATAGCAGTAGAATTTTATAAAGCAAAGGTCTGCGATGATGAGATATTTTTAACAGGAAACGAGTTATCAGGCGGAACTAATACCAATGAGCGGCGTTTTTGTTCATATAGTAGAAAAACAGAAACAGATCTATTAGTGGCGCTGCTAAGTGTTGGTGGCGCGGTCCACAGCCAACCCTTGGTGTCAAATTCCGATACCATCGTCTAGAACTAGACCTGACATCAAGGCCAACACATCAAGATACATACGCATAAGGCCTGAAGCTAAAAATGATTATTTCTCAAAATGACCTCTCTTCTTGCGTTTGCACATTTATAAATTGAACCAATTTAAAAAAAAGTGATGAGCAATGAGGTAGTTGCGTAAATCAAAGTTCTTTGTTTTAATAATAATTATTTGGGATGTTTCCTAAATGTTTAAAGATGCATTCACAAATGAAAATTAGGTTTATGGTTTTTGTTTAGGTAAGTCATTCATAAATGTAAGTTTAAATTACCTGAAAATTGCTACAAAAGCAGGATTAAAATATCGGTAGAGCAGTACTCAACAAGACACCTGTGCGCCGTGAAACTGGCATTATTGATTATATTTCGGCAATTAAGTTAAGACAGTCTCCATGTTATTCTCGCATTTGTTTAAAAATCCGAATCCACCAAACCAAGTGGATATTAAATAAAGAGGGGTGTATATATCTATATCATTTCAGACTCGTTCTCATTGGTGAAGTTTGTGACGTCAAACTAAATCATAAACCTAAAGTTTGGACCTTGCAATATTTAGCTTTATGATTTGGATTTAGA
The DNA here is from genome assembly GCA_963082715.1 of Harpalus rubripes. NCBI lineage: Eukaryota > Metazoa > Arthropoda > Insecta > Coleoptera > Carabidae > Harpalus > Harpalus rubripes. The sequence continues at coordinate 17,633,797 of OY720452.1, forward strand.
GACACTGAATTCTGAATTGAGAATAGAGTCATTACATAATATGCGGCCAAAGTCGTTAAATCTAAAATATAAACCATAAATCTAAACCTAATTTTCACTTGTGAATGCACCTTAATTCGTAGAAATAGTCAATGAGATTTTACACAAACGTAGAAAGAATTTTTGAAAATCTTATGGACCTCACTGGGATTTACCCTAGGTTCAAATCCCAGCGAGGTCCATGAATTTTTCACAAATTCGTTCTTCGGTTACTTTTTTTAGTAATTATGAAAATCTCCTTAACCTATTAGACCTATTTCTACGAATTGTTACCTTTTTACAAATTATGAAATGTTAACTAATTTTGAAATTTATTTTTGAGAAAATTATTACTAAATTTGAAACTTTTCATTCATAATTTCCGCAAATAAAGTTCGCGGTATCAATGTAGAATGTTGAAAATTGTACACGGTGTTAGAAAAAATATAGACAAATACCTATTTTCTTTATTAGTCATTTTAGATCTATACTTATAATTACAAAGTTAAATACCACTTTTTAGTGTAAAAAGATCCTCTATTTCCGGTTTCGCAGGAATCAAAATTATCGTTGATCTTTTCAAATTATCTTTTCTATAGTGTAACTTTCCAATATGGCGTCCATATAAAAATTAAAAATTGGGCATTATAACTCGAAATCCAACAGTGATAAAAAAATTAAGCACCGCCATTTGAAAGAACATAAAAAAATGTACTAAAGATGTGCAAATCAGAATCTATCATTTAGAAGAAATTTGAAAAAATTAAACGGTAAAATTTACCTTTTGCGTTATATCAAGTGACCTATGCAATTTTTCTCAAATAACAAAACACCATTAAAATGGACTCCTAATGGGGCAACTTTTGTCAAATTTAAACGATTTCGTGTCTCTTACCTACTATCCATTTCAGAATTATTGTCAGGTGAGCTTGAAACTCAATAACTTGCTTTAAAAATTACATTACGTAATTATACTAATTTTCCTATTTTAAAAATTAATATAAAAATAATGACAATATATAAAAAATGACACACATTTTTAGCGTATTTGAAGAAAGACTCAAGTTCAGTGGTGTGTAATGTCAATATGTTAGAATGGAATTTTTTAAATTTTAATATGTTGTAAACATAGGCTTTGTGAATATTTTCACCGCTATTTTTTTTTCGATTTATTTATACAGTATGACCTCTTTAATCCGAACATGCTCTAAACCGATCATCCATTAATCCGAACAATGCCTCTTTAATCCGAACAACAAAGTGATTCCTGCAAATAAACGAGGTTACTGCGCTAATAAACCAAATTTTTGTCACACGGCAAGAAGCTCTTGAATGGACTATCGGACATGAAGTATCATGGTAATCCACAAATAATATGGATATTTTGGAACATATTCAGAATGAATCAAGCTCCGACGAAGAAGTAGAAGTGATACCATCAGGACATGTAAAGCACAAAGAGGCAGTTAGAAGTTTTGAAACGTGTTTGAAGTGGGCTGAAGAAAATGATGAATCGGAACACCACATTCTAATTCTATCGGAAATGAAACAACAAGCCAAAAAGGCAAAAGAAGCGAACATTACACAGAGCATATAATCACCGAATTTTTCACAGTTTCTTAGATTTACTATTGACTTTAATATAGATTTATGTAATATACCTATATACTTTATCTTGTTATTCATATGTGTAGTAAGTACAGTTGTTTTTTAATTTTATATTTGAAAATAAAGTATTTTTTATTGTGAGAATGTGGAAATTCTTAGAGAATTAAGAAAACGGATATTCTCTGTAATTTGTTCTATAATCCGAACATTTCGATAATCCGGATCAACGTGTGCAATTATTAATTCGGATTAAGGAGGTCCCACTATATTTTGTTTATAACAATTAAAAAAATGAAAGTATTAGATCTCAGCTTCTATTAATAATTAAGAATTGAAATTTGACATGTTGATTAAAAATGCAGTTTTTATATAAAATATGAATATATTTTTATTTCAAATTGATTTCTTTATTTTTACCTCCCGCTACCCTTGGTAAGGGAGGTATAGGGATCGTGCTAAAAATCGCATATCGAGATTTTGGTAAATGAGCACGTTTTAAGGTCCCTAGAATCCAATTTTAACATTTTCACGATGATGTATGTGTATGTGGATCCTCAAATAGATACTATTATTCAGAAAAACCTTGTATTTCGAACTTTTTCTGTAATGGAAAGAGCCCATTAGATTTTGGTGAAAATCGGATAACCGGAAATGGCACTTTACTGGAAGCTCAAAATAATTTTTCTATACCTTTAAATGTTATTTTTTCGAGATTATTGTTATTATAAAAATTAAAGATTAATAAATGTTCTATAGATTTGCATTAATACTTTTTCTATATATTTTATGGATAAATTTATAAAATTATCTATAATTTAAATCCCAGAGCCTACGCTTTAAACAAACAAAACACAGTTATTCAAATGTATGTAACTGACAGATAAATGTCACTATCAAAGAACTATAATTTCAATATAATATTAGTAGGTAACGTTTTAAAAAGAAAAAAGTAAAAAGGACAATAGAAAAGGAATTCAATACAGTTTCCAGCAGAAGTAAATATATAGGTATATGTATTTAGATTAATCAAAATTAACGATTCACAAAAATGTTTAAGCTGGTCCTCATTTTTGAATTAGTGAATTCTATTCTATCCCGGTATTTAAAATTTAATCTTCATTTTATTATAGCTCCGGTGGCTCAATGTTTAGAGCAACGCCTCATGTCATGAGTGCGCTCGGGGCTCTGGGTTCGAATCCCACTAAGGCATGGATGTGTGTGATTGTGAACCTACCGTGTAATTGGGATTTAATCCTGTTGAGGGGTTTAAAAAAAAGGTAGTTACTTGGATTAGACAAAACTATATTTAAATAAACTGTCAAAATTACAGTAAAATTCGCTAATCTAAAAATAAGGATTAATTTAATCTTTTTTTTTGTGTAACGATGATCGACTGGGAAAATGATGCAGGACAAAAAACGAAGAAAAATTCTCGGAAATGCAGTCAAGATATGTTTATTTGATTATGCCGACGTTTCGATCATACTATGAGGATGATCATAGTATGATCGAAACGTCGGCATAATCAAATAAACATATTATCTTGACTGCATTTCCGAGAATTTTTCTTCGTTTTTTGTCCTTAATCTTTTTTGTTACTCGGGCTGTAAATGGCGGGAGGTATTGTGTTGGCCACACCAGATTTTTTTACTGTTTTCGCGCATAAACGCATGGTGCGCTTTTACCGTGCCTTTCTCCTAATACTACACATAACATAATGAAATTAATAAAAAAAATATAGTCAAATTAACGGTTCGAAATTATTTTGCATGTAAACTATACCATAATAATTATATTAAAAGTAAGCCAACGATTAATCAAATTTAAGAGTGTTATATTCATTTTAAATAATGACTACCAAAATAATCGCTCAATCAAAATATTTCATGTTTAGATTATTTGCTTGATACCAATAGATTATATCAATATATCATCTATTGTTCGATCATTTATGTGGGTTAGATTATCAGATCAAGCTATGTATATTTAATCACTTCAATTTTCAAAATACATAGTTACATAATAAGTAATCATCAATTTTTGCCGTGTTAAAAATAACTATTAATTACTCTTTCATACTTTTCAGCATATTTAATAATACTGACGATTTATTTCCTGATAAATTATCAAAAGCACATGTTTTTATTTTTAAGATATGACTGACTATTACTTCATTCACAAAATAAATAAAATTGTATCTTGCAGTTTAATATTTAATTAGTTTAAATGTATACTTTTACAATTTTTTAAATATAAATTGTAACAAATTAGAAACTTCTTATTATGACGACCTCCAATTTCCTAGAATCTTATAGTCAACAATAATGTGGTAACATTTAATTCATAAATATAAAGAAGGTCGCAATGTCATCAATATTGTTATCTACAACAACTTCCTGTCATCGTTTGGACTTCACCATTTGGTTCAAATAAAACTTAATGTGATTTATGGCATAAAAAATTGGAATGCTTCGTATTCTGCATTGATAAAAATGTTTTAATTTTAATTAATTATACCATGAATAATATATCAACAAATTATAAATAAGTATTTAATTAAATGAATGAAATACTTCTACTGCCATCTATGTTATAACAGAGAAGTAAAATGTGACACTGGAAAAATGTAGCACGAACACAAACCAGTTTAGCAGATAACACTACACAGCATTCCATTGAAGTTAAACCTCTCGCTAGTAGATGGCAGCACATATCACGCAATAGTTTGGTCATTCATAATTTATAAAAATTCTCCCATGTATTGGTCAATCAACATACACACATACTTACTGATAAGGAAATATTTGCAAATAATCCAATCAGAAGACATTCCACAATTCTGCAAAAGAAATAAGCTTATTAATATAATTGAATAAATTTAATATAGTAATGTTAAAAATATTCTCTGGACGAACATATAATTATTATTAAATAATTAATATTTAAATAATACATATATCATATGCTGAATTTTCACAATAAATTATCATTATACACAAATATACGTGGTGTCTAATTTCTTTTCTGATTACTGGAAATCAATGTTAAAATTTTCAATGAGCAATAATTTTTTACCTATTAAATTAAATAATTAAATATTTAAATTTGCTCAGAATTAAAGCTCAAAATTATTGACCAAATATGTATTTTAATAATTTTAACAATTTTTAAAGAAATTTCAAATTTCAGTATGCCATGGAAAGTAAAATAAATTATGATTTTCGACTTTTTCAGCCTTACAGTTGCAAAATAATTGTAGTAATTAAAGTATTGTTTGAGTTCGCAAATAATGGAATAGATATTTTAAAATTTAATGATTCTTAAACAGTTTTCTTCAATGAATATAATATAAAATTAAAAATATGTATACCATTTTTAGTCGACCTTAATAAAAAATTGAATTTTTCGTACACAAAAGCGGCCAAAATGATCGTTTTTCGGCAGCTTTCATTATTATTTCGAGTGTTAATAAAGGCAAAGTAAATGTTTCTGAAGGAATCACAAATATATACAAGTGTTCAGTTGTTATAAATAAGTATATCAATAAATAATAAATAAAAATCTAACAAAGTAGCAAATTTCATAAAGAAGGTAGACTAAAAAATTTTGTGTGCACTACTGCCAAAATGTGTTACATATTTCGTCCTCGTCTGATTTCTAAAATAAGGCCCGGCCGAAAAAAATTTTGGCCTCGGTACACAAATAATAACAAATAACTATTAATAAAGAGTTTTTCAAATAGTATGTCCGGATTTTAAATTGCTCTTATTCAGCAACCCTAGGAATTTTTAAACACGACAGAAACAATCACTAATGTCTGACAAAAAAAATCATAGGTTCACGGCAACAAGGTCGTTTGGATTTTGAAGCCCCGGGAAACAATATGGAGTGGGGCCCCTCACTACTCCCACCACTACACTTTTCCAACTTTCATTAAAAAAAAAATTCATTTTCAGATAGTGTAAATTAAATTTCAGAAAAAGAAAATGCAATTTCAGAAAAGGTAAATTATATAATTTTAGAAAAACTAAATTCAATAACAGAATTTATTGTATTAAAAGTACATACATATATGTACCTGCGCCGACTTTTCTATTACCCAAGGGGGGCCAATTTTTTTTTATTTCAGAAATATTTATATCTTATTAATAACAATTACAGAAAAATGAAATAAAATACAGTTTAAGTACCTACGTATCTTTATGTCTGGATAGGTATATTATTTTTTCTTCAAGCGTATTATAATATTCATATTATGCTCCTGTACAAACACTATAGAAGAAGTTCATTGTCTTACTAGTACAAAAATGTTGATATTGTTGTACTAGTAAAAAAATGTTAGTGTTTTAGTTCACCGCTGGCGGCGGCAGTTGTCACAGCAACACATATTGAAAATTATTATTTGACAATTGTGTCGTTTTTGTTTTGTAGTATACACAGCCAGCTTTGGCTGAAATTGCAAACACTACAATTTAAAAATTCCAAAAAAATGTCAAATTATTATTTGAAACACTTGAAGAAAAAATAGTATATGTCATTCGGAGTAGAACGCCCTTTTTGTGTTTTACCCAGCTTGCCTAGCCTCGGCTAGCGCCTCGGCCGCAATAGCTGGGTTCAACACAAAAAGACCGCTTTCTACTTCTAATAACATAATATACTATTTAACATGTCTTTTAAAATAAAAAGTGACATGATTTAACCTATGTATACTGTGTCACTGTCGATTATGAAACTAAAATAAAAATTGTGGATTTAGTGGCCATCTAACGACACTTGACCAGTGATGTAAAAGCCAAGATTGAAATATTTTTAAATTAATGTCATCGAAACAAAAGCGCAAAAAAATTACATAAGGGAAGGGGCGCCAATGCCCCATTTGCCCCACCCCCATCCTAACTATATTTACATGGTTTTACACATAAGTGTCAGTTATCGAATCCCTGAAATATTTGTCATTATCTATCTCAAATAATTTTTTTGTAAAAAAATAAAACTGAAATTGAATTTACATTTTCTGAAATTGATCTTGCTTTTTCCGAAAATGAATTTACTATTTCTGATATTGATATTACTTTTTCTGACACTGTATTTACATTTTCTGAAATTGAATTTAGTATTTATGAGACTGAAGTTGAAAAGGTACCTACCTATAGTTTTAGTCAGGCCAACGTCTCACTTTTTAACGTTTAGTGTCGGTCTCTCAATTTATTATATTAATGCGTAAGATATATATGCATTTTATTGTTGATTAAAGTAACGTAGCTCGGTGTGAGGCCCCACTAGCCCCGGGCATACGCCCGGCTGACCAACCTTAGGGACGCTACTGATTCACGGTCTAAAAATGCATAGAAATTGTTCAGAGATATGAAAATTCGCGTTGTGTAATTTGTGATTCCGGCCGAAAAATAATTTACAATAATTAAAGATATTTGTTGCAACAAGAAATGATAGTTTACTTTTTTACCTCTCGCTAAGAGAGGTATTGTATTCATGCTAAAATCGCATATCCAGATTTTAGTAACATTTTTACGATGATGTCCGTATGTGTGTCTGTGTGTGTGGATGTGTGTGTAAATGTTGGATCCACGATTTCTCAAATACTATAAGACTTAAGACATTTTTAACTACGGATTCCTCAATCTAACAATAATGGGAAGTGTTGATTAAGTTTTGGTAACAATTGGACAACCGAAAGTAGTAGTTACAGAAAAAAATCATCTAAATATTATTTATCGAAAATTTATGTAAATACTTATATTAAAGAACGTTAAATTCTTTATTCGATAAATATAAATTCATTATTATATATTTTATAGATTTAAAGATAAAGAAATGCATATAAAATAATTTGATGTAAAAATTCTCAGATCAAAATACTCCAAGGCAAGAAATTCAAATGTTTGTAATTGACACATAAATGTCACTGTCAAAAATATTTGTATGCCACTGTCAAAAATATTTGTACATCAATATGAAGATTATGAAAATAAAAAAAAGTCAACAACGCAAAAGAATATACGTAAAAAAGAATATAAAAAGAATTTGCGAAAAAATGACGAATATAAAGAAAAAGAAAAGGAAATCAGAAAAAGAAAATTTCAGGATATTGAATGTAAAGAAAATGTAGGTATTGTACATAATTTATATTAAAATATCCCATAGATTTTGCAAATATATATGTGAGAATTATTTTGTAGTGAGACATGAATATATGTATTTGTATTTAAAAATATTTCGTTTTATGCGCGTACAACCAGGTAAAATATCTGGCGAGAGGTTATGTGCTGGCCACATCAGATTTTTTGTAGTGCGGAAAAGTAGACCTTTTTGGTGCAGAATAAAATAATTTTTCTAATAGAAAGGAATATTGAAATAACGAATTTTTCACGAAAAAAAAATTGTCCATGTAATATTTAATTATTTTGAATTTTGCAAAATTAAGCTACTAAAGTAGGTACAACAAAAATGGTCGTATGGTACCTATACATAATTATCATTCAATACCGTCATTTATAGTTTTTTGTTTCTTATTATAAAATACCTCTCGCTTCTTTTCTCAATCACCAGAGAGTTTTTGTTTTTATTGTTTGTCTTACTGTGTAGATTCATTAATTTACGTATAAAATGATATGCAGGTATTTTCTACTTGATTATCTAAAATTCATGTTGTCCAATTTGACACTATCACATCCCTAATGGAAACAAATATTTTAGCACCTAAAGAGGTATCTTAAAAATCAGATAGGCTGCGTGCCGAGCCGAGCCGAGCCGAGGCGGACTGGACTGAAAACAGAAGAATGAACGTGTATATAAATGGCGCCCGAGGTTCCGACACCGACATAACCCTGTCTACTTTTGATAATAGGAAAATGATAATGGCCCATCGAACCGCCGTCAAAAATAAAAAGCGAACGTCGAAACTGGTTAAGGAGTTAACGGACTCCACGGCTGCCGTGGCAAGCCGAGTGCGAGTGCCGTGCCGACTGCATCCTGACGAATTTATTACTTCTCCACTTCACCATTGTTCCACTCTTCCAAATGATAACCAATTAGCGGACGTCAATAATAATTAATAGTTCCCTCTAATATTACACGCTACCAACATAATTACATGCTTCATGAATATCATCTACTTTTACGGACATCAAATCTTCATCGCTTACACAGAGTACACACCAATCGTATAAATATTTTATAATACAACTACATACAGCTTATTCTACGAATATAAAATATATACAGTGTGATCAAAAATGGCTGAAGGTCACGTGACAACTTTTGTTCCGAACTGGGGTAGAATAGTGTAAGGTCAGAGTATAGCGCGAAATATATATATATATATATATATATATATATATATATATATATATATATATATATATATATATATATATATATATATATATATAATTATATAAAATGTAAAATCATACTTTCATAATTCCCCGTTCCCCATATTATTTTAGGTGAAAAATCTGGTGTGGCCAACAACACAATACCTCCCGCTATTTTACAGCCCGAGTCCCAAAATAGTTAATCCTTATTTTTGGGTAACGAATTTTCTAATCCAAGTAAATCCCAATTACAGAGTGGGTTCATATTCACATACATCCATGCCTTAGTGGGATTCGAACCCAGAGCCCCGAGGGCACTCATGACATGAGGCGTTGCTCTCTAACCATTGAGTCGCCGGAGCTATAATAAAATGAAGATTAAATTTTAAATACCGGGATAGAATATAATTCACCCGTGGAATTCTCTAATCCAAAAATGAGGATTGGCTTAAACATTTTTCTGAATCGTTAATTTTTATTAATCTAAATTGAATTCCTTTTCTATTGTTCTAATTACTTTTGTCTATTTAAAAAGTTACTAATATTATTTTGAAATGATTAGTTCTTTGATACACTTGAAGAAAAAATAGTATATGTCATTCGGAGTAGAACGCCCTTTTTGTGTTTTACCCAGCTTGCCTGACATTTAACTGTCAGTTATATACATTTGAATAACTGCGTTATGTTTGTTTAAAGCGTAGGCTATGGGATTTAAATTATAGATAATTTTATAAATTTATTCATAAAATATATAGAAAAAGTATTAATGCAAATCTATACAAAATTTAATAATCTTTAATTTTTATAACATTAATCTCGAAAAATAACATGTAAAGGTATTTTTCGAAGAAAAACTATTTTGAGCTTCTAGTAAAGTGCCATTTCCGGTTATCCGATTTTCACCAAAATCTAATGGGCTCTTTCCATTACAGAGAAAGTTTGAAATACAAGGTTTCAAAATTTTCTGAACGATAGTATTTGATACACATAAACATCATCCTGAAAATGTTAAAATTGGATTCTAGGGACCTTAAAACGTGGTCATTTCCCAAAATCTCGATATGCGATTTTTAGCACGATCCCTATACCTTCTCTTACAAAGGGTAGCGGGAGGTAAAGATGATTCAAATAAAAGTTGTACAGCATAAAATCAATAAGCAAAATTAATTTTGTAACGGCAGAAATTAGGCACGAAAATGTCGAAAATCAACCTCTAAAATAGCGATAGCCATGGAATTAAAACAAAACGTAACAAATGTCAAATGGTTTATCAACTTTCTAGGGTGCCTAGGACTACGTGGAAATGGAAACGCATTGTTTATAGTAATCGCATTTGAAATTCACACAGAATAAGATAAATTGATAAAATAATTTAATTGAATAAATTTATATTTACGGAAAAAAGACTTGTCGTTCACTTAACTTATTATTAAAACACAATTTAAGTAGATCTACATCACGCATATATTTAAATTCTGCAGAAAAAAACATGTAACTTTGAAAATTGTATTTTTTAATCTGTAATCTACATGTGTCCCAAAATAATGATAATCTTGATGAAGGAAATCATTAGCATGTAAATTTTGCACAAGAACCGTCAACTGTCTGAGGAGCGTGAACAAGAGAACACGACGAGCCCTCGACGCCACTCGGATCCATATGTTAATTTCCTTGTAATTAGTACCGTTGTTATTTTAATAATTAACAACACAGAAATAAGAGTCATTTCACGCTTGTTGTTCGACTAACGAGTATAAAAATATTAATGATCAAACTCGTATAACTTGCAGTAGTTAATACGCGTCTTAAAGCACCTTCATTCATTATTCAATTACATTTTATGTTTTATTCTTTTATTATATTCACGAATGAATGCATCTTATTAATTTATGCAATATTATTAATTGTACAAAAAGAAATATACTTAAACTATAAATAATAACGTATCATCGCGGTTTATTATGGATTGTTGAATGTGTGAATTTGTTTAAGGCAGATTTCAATAACAAATTTTTACCATGAGGAGCGGTTAGTAAACGTCATCTAGTGAACAATTATTGATGTGAAGATTATATTACAGGGGCCTGTTTCATAAAAATTACTAGTCGACAAGTTGCAAGTTACAAGTGACAAGTTACAAGTGACAAGTTCTAGTAATTTCTGTTTCAAGAATAATTTTTGACTACTTGTCAGTTTTCCAATATTACTAGTATATTTTTACAAGTTGACAAGTTTGAAACCATGGTTTCATAGGTTTCGTAGTAAATGTAATATGCAGCCACCTTTGCCTTAAATATATATTTTAATCATATATAATATCATAAGTGGTAAATTTTTGCCGGAAAATTTTTCAGATTGTTACGAGAGCCGGTTGCCTAGCAATTTATTGAGTGACATTGACAAAAAAATCACGAGTTGTCAAGCGAGTGATTTTTGATCAATGTCACGAGATAAATTGGCAACAGGCTCGAGTAAAGCAATAGGAAAATTTTTCCAGGATAAAATTTAACCACGAATTCGGATGACTATTTCCAAAATAAAAATCAGGTAATAATTTTTTTCTTGACAAAATTTTTGTAAGTTTTATTGTGTTTAGTGGCATTTCAGTTTGTTTTTTCAACGTTTTAAATATATTCAGGTTCGAATCGACTCGTTTTTAATAAAAACTGTTAACACTGAAATTATACAGACTTTGACAGGTATGTAAACAATATATTTCTAAAACGTCAAAAAATTTTCGCTTATCGAAACTCACTTACTTGTAAAAATATGACATCTTATTGGCTTAAAGGGAGCGAAAAAATTTTTGTGAGGGTGTTTTGTCGAAATGAAACTTGGTAACTATGTAGAATCTTGAATTTGGATTGGTTTATATATTTATGAGTGAAATAGTCATATTAAAAAGTATGCGTTTTAAAATAATTTAATTTTATATACATTTTGTCATTCAACCAAGGCATTCAACCCTTGCAATCAATGAAAGTAAAGCAGGTGAAATTATAATGATTTGTAATTATATTTAATATGGCAAAAATGCTGTTAAATTGGCGTTTTTTCGGGAAATTAAAGAACATAAAGACATTATATTTCCCGCTTTTTCCACAAATATAACAAAAAATATGAAATGCGAAAAATAGTAATTAATCTATGAATTTGCCGTTTCGCACGCATTAATGCTAAAATTTGATGAAAGAGAAATCTCCCACTACTAGTTTCGCGGTCAATTTTAAATAAGAGAGCAATGGTTACATCGTGTATATTATTTTTTAATAATTATAGGTTATTTATTAAATTAAGAAAGAATATTTTCTGCGATGTCATTATTTTGAACTAAAGAAATGAATGCATTTTTAAGAATGTAACCCGTAGATGACGTGCGAGTGCGAGTTTTAATTTGAATTTGACATTAGTTTATTTTTCTTTCTCTGCCTCTCTTAATTATTATTTGCAATTTGCGTGGTTTTTGTTACTTTTATTACGTATTTAGATTTGTTAAACAGGATTTTGAAGTATTTTAATTTAGCTTATACTCGTGCAAGATTAAAATGACAAACTAAAATATTAACCTCCAAACTATTGTTCAAACGTCAAACAGGTGATCGGTCATGTTTAAATTACTCGCACATGCCGTTGCTATGGGACGTACCTATGCTATGGCTTTACGGCCATTCATTGGTGCGGCGTAATTCTACGTCATACATGACGGAAATTTAAATATTCAAATTAAATTAATTTCTTTCTGGCTAATTAATGAAAATTTTGCCAAAAAAATATGGGTAGCAAGTTTTTATAGTCTCTAGAAAAAATATTTTAGGCACTTTCATACTACAGTTGAAACTCTTTAATCCGAACTAATAATTGCACAGGTTGATCCGGATTACCGAACAAATTACAGAAAATATTCATTTTCTTAATTCTCTAAGAATTTCCACATTCTCACAATAAAAATGCTTTATTTTCGAATATAAAATTAAAAAATCTGATGTGGACGCCACACGACTTCCTTGTACGCAAGACTAATATGAAGTATAGAGTCAATTATAAAATGGCACGTATTTGACGTAATTTGACATTAACACCTATTTTTTTGTTATTTTTTGTCCTAATCCATAGCAAGCTTCATTACAAAAACCAAAAAGTATATGTTTTAATTTACATATCTCGCTTATACAAAGGGCTAATTTAATAATACTTGATGTGCTAGACACAAAATTTAATTCTCTAAAACTCTTATTTGAAGCATTTATTTCTAAAATCAAAATGAAACCATTTTATTCAAGAAAAACTGTTAACAACTTCAGGTAATATATCACTTCCGGTTAGCCTGTTTTAACCAAAATCCGCTGTTATTCTAATTGACATAAAAGTCATATATCAAATTTGAAAAGTTTTGAATTATATTTTATTATAGTTTTTCATTAAAATCTGTTATAGGCTTCAAATAAAGTACCATTTCTGGAAATTATGTAATGACCAAAAAGGGAGGTGCACAACTAGATGTTATAGCAGTCCTAATACAACATTTCAATTTTCTACGGCTTTCCGTTTTTGAGTTATGCGAGATACGTACGTACGTACATACGTACGTACACGTACAGACGTCACGACGAAATTAGTCAGAATGGATTCAGGGATGGTTAAAATGGATATTTCCGTTGAAATCTGAAAGCCGAAATTTTTCGCGATAACAATACTTCCTTTACTTTGTAAAATGAAGTAAAAACAACTGTACTTACTACATATGAATAACAAAATAAAGTACATATAGGCATATTACATAAATCTATATTAAAGTCAATAGTAAATCTAAGAAGCTGTAAAAAATTCGGTGATTTCTCTGTTTAATGTTCGCTTCTTCTGCCTTTTTGGCTCGTTTTTTCATTTCCGATAGAATTAGAATGTGGTCTTCCGATTCATCATTTTCTTCAGCCCACTTCAAATACGTTTCAAAATTTCTGACTGCTTCTTTGTACTTTATATGTCCTGGTATCACTTCTACTTCTTCGCTGGAGCTTGATTCATTCTGAATATGTTCCAAAATATCCATATCATTTGTGGATTCCCATGATTCTTCATGTCCGATAGCCCATTCAAGAGTTTCTTGTCGTGACATCTTCAGAAATTTGGTTTATTAGCGCAGTAACTTCGTTTATTTGCCTTTCTATACCCTCCAACTCCATTCTGTCCCTTTACTGTAATAGTGGAAGATTATCGTCTTCAGTCCAACCATCATCAAGAAGTGGTGTAAGAATACATGAATCTACGGGATTCCCTCATTATTTATTTATTTACAACCTTCTAACAGGATACAAAGTATCCCAATAACATGGGGGTTGGATACACCAATACATCACAATAACACCATGAATAGAAACACATTATACAAAAATATATACAATAAGAAAACAACAACGAATATTACTATAATTTTTTACATAATAGCTATTTGTGTATTAAGAGCGCAAAATGGGACATTGTCGATTGAGAGGTTGTTGACGCGCGACGCAGGAGCCCGGCAATCTCTCGAAATCGACAATGTTCATTTACGCTCGAAACACACACAAGATTTTTTCTACAGTCATCCACCATAACAAAAAAGTAATAAAATGTATACTTTGTACTTACAGTACGACTCAATAGTTTTGCAGTGAAGCTAGGAACGTATTCGAATATGACTCCAAGATATTGTTTTGTCTTTCGTTTTTACAAAATATTAATGCCAATTTTGTAATGAATATTATAAGTTTTTGTATAATTTATTTGTTTCAAGTACATTAAACTAGTGCAGTGGAAAAGTGGATGTCCATTGGGACACATAGTTAATTTTAATTTATCGTTACTTTCCATTCTTCTTGAGCTATAGCTTCAATCTAATCTAAGCATTTTATACTTATACGTTTTTGTAAATGAATATCCTATTTTATTTTCGTAGTAGTGCAGCATTTTGTTTGGTTATGTAATATACCGACAGAGCAGTTATATGTCAGATTGGCTTATGAAGGTGGTAAATGTGTAACTACAGTGCCATTACTTCCTGTCTAAACGTTTCTATTAAGAATGTAGACAAGTGACATTTCTCAACATTGTATAGTTAGAAATTTGGACAGCGAGCGTTTTTTCTACTTTGTCGCGCATGAGCGGCAAAGTGATATTTTGCATTGACAAAAGAGAGCACAAATGGCTACTTTGTACCTATATAGACTGTAGAAAAAAAAATTTAATTGACAGTAGCTAGTAATTAGGTAGCAGGAATCACTTTGCTGTTCGGATTAACGAGGCGTTGTTCGGATTACGGCTCTGTGTTGTCGCTGTTCGGATTACTGGAGTTTCGGATTAAAGACGTCATACTGTAATTATTTTATTAAATCGTAAAAAAATAACTAGACGGGGTAATAATATGATATAATTTGACACGCAAATAATTTTTACAGTTTATGTTGTTAAATATACAAAGACCTTCCAACAATCGGTAGGGAAAAGAAGTGGGGTATATGGTAAGGTTTGGACAGCGACAAAGGCACGTTCACGTTGTTTGAGGGCATGCACACGCACACGCTCACGCAAAGGGAAGCAGGAATTCCTGCTACATATAAATAAACACTGGCGCGATCATAACTTTGGCATTCGACACTATAAACCACAGCTCGCCGACCAATCTCGCGGCTGCATACATTAACGCCGGTCGCCGGGGAATGTTGCGCCTTACTATCACCAGGGCCGGATTCGCTCTACATTCCATAGAGAAATAAAGGGCAGGAATTACACATGTTGCAGAGCGTGTTTTTTAATTGCTTCATATTTACGATGCACGAACCTGTAGCTTATAGTGAGGTCTAAATAGTTCGGATATATATTAATAATTTGTATATATGTATTATATTTGGAGTAACGATGATCGACTGGGAAAATGATGCAGGAAAAAACAAGAAGTAAAATTCTCGGAAATGCAGTCAGGATAATATGTTTATTGATTATGCCGACGTTTCGATCATACTATGATCATCCTCAGGGTTAAATCAAGTCAGGTGAAACTAAGAAATAATTGTACATAATATTGTAATAAAGAACAATATGTTTAATAATATGGATATTATTAACAGAACAGACAGAATGAAACAAAATTTCTCACTGTCTCACTATTAGTTTCGCGGTCAATTTTAAAGAACATAGAAACCGTTGCCAAGGCGGCAGTCATTTTCTTGTTCGGAAACCTGGCCTGTCATCATTAAACGGGTCCTATTGGGTTATTCAAGTATCAAGAGATGGCGCTGATCGCATTAAACAATGGTACACTTTTTGTAGACATTTGTAAGCGTAGCATTGCTGACAATTGTGTTTTTTTTTGGTTTTTGTATTATTTTCTCATTTATTAGTATTTGTTATTTATAATTCAAGTATGTTTAATACAGATTTTGTAGTCATATCATAGTGATGGAGTTTCATGTAAATGTCAAATGTGTACCAGTGATTGTAGTTCTAATATTCGCCGCTAATTAGCGTTTTCTTATTTGAAAATCCCAATACTGTGTGAATATTATTATTCAACAAACTTGGAAGTATAAATATTTATTTAACAATAATAAAGCAATTGAATAAATACGAAATATACCTTTTACAAGTAATATGTTGCAATAATTATTGACAACCTTAAATATGCCATCTCTGCAAAATGTACAATATATTACGAAGAACTCAACCTTTGAACTAAACACTTAATGAAGCATACCTATAATATCAACGCCAATGGCCAAAATCAGTTTAATCACCACAGAAATATACATATATATATATATATATATATATATATATATATATATATATATATATATATATATATATATATATATTTCGTATGAAAGAAAGACAGTACAAATACATTCGATAAAATAATACATAAAGAATAAAAAAAACAATACAAATTAAATATTTTTGATTTGTTTTTACTATTCAATTTAGTGCATCTTTCGTTAATAGATGAAGTTCGGCGAAACCTTGCTGGAATTTAGATAAGGAACATTCTTAAACTATATGCTGAATTGTTTCTCTTTTTGCTCCACAATCACAATTTGGACTATCGCGTATTTTCCAGTGATGTAACATATTATTACATTTTCCATGGCATATTCGAAAACGATTTAGCTTACACCAAATAGCCATTGGTTGCTCTAAACCTGGTACTTCTTTTGTAGGATCTCAAATTCAATTTTTTTTTTGGAAAATCGGCTGTCTGTTAAGCAATTTTCCAATGTTCTGAAGTGCAGAAAGGTGATAGCATATACCACTCTCCCCTCGAGAACACCTACGACAATGTAATGACAGCGAATAAAAGTCCATGTGTACGACAAAGATGCTAGATAAAAGTTTAGTAATTCTTGCATCAGAAATTGATGAGGTGGGGATCAACCCGGAGATATAGAGTATATAAATCGTGTGACAATTTCTGATTACAACTGTAAACCACGGAAGCAGCACTAGCAGCGATAGAAATCCAACGCAACCAGCACTGCGTAAATCAAAAAAACCAAGGCGATATACCGTAGTGTGTTTAAATGCATCACGTACGTATATTAGAATTTTTTCTAGTACTTTGGTTTCAAAAAGAGTTTTGCAATAATACCTTTGTATTGTATAAAATTTATACATAAACTATAACCTATTGCTGTCAAAAGGAAATATGAACAGTGGAAAATATTCAGATTGAAAATCTTAATTTGCAAATACTCAAAATGTTTCAAAAATACAAGTGTTGATCATGAAATGGAATTAAAAGACCTACTGTTAACGAAAATAAAAATATGTTGTATTATAAGTAGAAATAAGAGTAAATAATGACTATTTTCCTCATCATGTTTTAAACCAATCAAAATGCTTAGAAATCAAGTATAACTGTGACTATTTCACTCATAAATATATAAACCAATCCAAATTCAGGATTCTACCTAGTTACCAAGTTTCATTTCGACAAAACACCATCACAAAATTTTTATCGCACCCTTTAAGCCAATAAGATGTCGTATTTTTACATGTTAGTGAGTTTTGATAAGCGAAATTTTTTTGACGTTTTAGAAACAAATTGTTTACATACCTGTCAAAGTCAGTATATTTTCAGTGTTACCAGTTTTATTAAAAACGAGTCGATTCAAACCGGGAATCTATTCAAAACGTTGATCCGAATACCATTCGTGGTTAAATTTTATCCTGGAAAAATTTTCCGATTGCTTTACTCGAGCCCGTTGCCAATTTATCTCGTGACATTGATCAAAAATCACTCGTTTCACAACTCGTAATTTTTTGTCAATGCCACTCAATAAATTGCTAGGCAACCGGCTCTCGTAACAATCTGAAATTTTTTCCGGCAAAAATTTACCACTTATGATATTATATATGAATATTTTATTATTAAATATCAAAATATTTAAATAAATATTATGGTGAATGTTCTAGTTTATCTCAGTAAACATTTAATTCAGTGCTTTTACCGCTCGAGTAACAAAATAATAAAAATACTATTGCCGCAGAACACCCCTCAATTAAGTATCAAAATGTCTAAAAACGGTGAATGTTCCACGCTCAGTGAAATAGTAAATGCGTACAACAATCGAACATCAAATGTTAAAGATTTTAAACTAAAATTACATAATGCTGAAAGCATGTAAAACTGTTTTTCGGTTATGAACACGCATGTTGCCTCATCCTCTAATTAAACCAGCAGCATATATTTTTTACTTAAAAATATTTACAAAGTAAATTTTATGGATGAGCGGGTATACTAAGTAACTGGTTGTGGTTTGCGGTTTTGATAACCCGAATTCGCATACATTTAGAGTAATTATTGGTACAAAATAACCCTTGTAGTGGAACTATTAATAACTACGTGAACGTATAACAATGTATGAATCATTTTAAAAAATATTTTAGGTTTTTTAATACAATTTTCGAAGATAAAATCCAATATAAAATGTTATCAGTAAAAGAGATATTTCAATTTTCAAAACTTGAGGTTCCATCAAATACAGGCGACCATTGGGATCTCGGAAACTACAAGAGATATGACTTCGGGAGATGTGGTGCGACTTTGGGGGCCAGTGGCGTAACTAAGAGATCGGGGGCCCGCCCGCAAAAAAAATTTGGGACCCGTTTTTAATTGTAGCGTTTATCATGAAGAACTACATACCATAATAACTTGTGGAAATTATGACTAGGCTCACTTTCATCTGAGTTGACATGTTAAGAAGCAAAATAACCAATATTGGAGGTCTGAAAATCCAAGATTAGGCAACTTCACATTGTGAAAATGTGATTGGCCCGAATTTTTTTTAAAATGAAATTGGTGGTACAGTCCATTGGTGAAAGTTACAGGGAATTGATTCATACATTTTTGGTATACCAAATGAAAGAACTTGGATGCGACAAAATATAGTATTAGCAAGATGGATCAGTATCATACAGTCTAAATAGTAGCAATTTTGCGAAAATCATTCTCTTATCGTTATTTAATCCCACGTTTTAGTAATACACATTGGCCGCCAGGTGTCCTGATTTGACAGCCCCAGACTTCTTTTTATGGAGTTATTTTAAAGGAAAACTTTGGATCAGTTGCAGGAAAATATTAGCTAAGAAATCGAAATTTTACGGGCCGAAATGTAATGGAAACTAAAGAGCTTGATTTTGCATAGCGAATAAGGGGCCCCTTAGCGAATATTATTTTAGGAAATTGACATTTAAAATAACAAATGACTAAAGAAATATGTATGTTGCTACAAAAAAAAAAGATTAAATATAAAATTTCACAGTAGTAACAAAATTATAAATCATGTATATTGGGGCCTCTCTAGAGCCGGGGGCCCCGCCCGCGATGCGGGCCCGTTAGTTACGCCATTGTTGAGGGCATCTTAGATATGCTTTTGCATTGACAAAACTTCTCATAGGTGGCTAGAAAATGGCGGAAAACTGAATTTGGTCGATATTTTCATTTTGAAATTACTTGTAAACTATCAGTAATCGAGAAAAATGTATCAAATGAATAAGTTAGATATTTTTATTATCTATCCAGTGGCGTACGAAAATAATGTTTCTATCGGTAAATTTTCGAGATATAATGCAAACTTACATTTTCTTAAATGGAACCCATATTTGATTTTTATTTCAAAAAAATGTTTATTTTATTTTCTTTCGATTGGTGTAAGGGTTTTAGTGTTTTAAATAATTTTTAAATTTTACCTGGTATACATACGCGAATTTGAAAATGTAGAGTTTAAATTAAATTATAAAACAGGATAGTAATGAAATTAGTTATTTAAGTAAAATAAAATACTATTTTAAAAAACTAATGAAATTACTGACAATAAATAAGAAATGTCATGGAAAATAATAAAAATTTCAGATTTAGAGGGTAAAATAAATTAATTTAAAATACAATCGAAAGAGAAAAAATAAGTATTTATTTATATATATATATATATATATATATATATATATATATATATATATATATATATATATATATATATATCTCGAAAATTTACCGATAGAAAAATTATTTAACAACTCTGACAGGGTTGACGTGTTGAGTAATCTTGACTACTCTGTTTAACTTTCCCTTGTACTACTGATGATGAGAACTTAGTTCTCGAAATACGTATTTAGTTTGTATTAAAATTAATTTTAAGGTTAGGGGTAATTTTAATAGTTTTAGTTCAATTTGTGAAACTATGTTTTGGTACATTTTGTCATTAATTTTCTAAATGGTTCCATAATTCAGGCTTGTTTATCTTTTCCGACGAGTATTTTAAATTCTACCATAAATGCTTTATTGGATTTAAATCCGGAGATTGGGGTGGTCAGATAAGAATTCGGACTTTTGTTGACCTGAAAATTATTTTTCTTTCCAAACCAATCCCCACGGCATTTTTTGCAAAAGGAAATGCTTCTAAAATATTTCTATACATTAGAGCATTAGATATTAGACCATTAGAGAATCTATAGTATTCTTTATCTCGACTAATGCACCTACATCGTCACGTGAACATGCACAACATAAAATCACATTTATTCTGCAATGCCTAACTGAAGGTAGGTATGTATTTGATATCTAATTGTATATTGCAATTGTTGGTAAGTAATCATCTTTTTTATTTCTAAACATACATACGTGAACTTTATGCATTATGTTTGAAATTTATACTATTCGGAAGTCTTGTCTTGGTCTTGCCCGGATCTCGTATACTAAGTCTTGGTCTTGCTACTCGTAGTCTTGGTCTTGAATCAAGAATCTCGACATAATTATGCCAGAATAACGCATGCGCACATCGATGCTTCTATTTACCTATAGTGCAAAGCAGAATGCGTGTGTTAAGTCTAATGAATGTGGGCACGTATGCTGAGCGCGCTTTTATGGAGCACACTCCTCATAAGAATATAATGTAAAAGCACGCTCCATAAAAGCGCTTTTATTATAAAAGTACGCTCGGAATACGAGCCGTTGATTTCATACACTGTATAGCAGATAGTGTTTGTGCTCATCGCTTATTCTTTTAAAATTATGAGTGCAGTATTGAATAATAGTTATTTGTATATCAAGGCCGCACAATCGTCCTTTAGCGTTCCAAGAAAAAGTGTCGCCAAGCCCGCTTGCGGCCGAGGCAGGACAGTCTCGACGGCGCTAAAGGATTTCGTGGACAAAGTGTAAACACTGTTTTTTGTGCAACCGTAATAAATACGTAATTACAAATTTTATTGTATTTAAATAGTTTAAAAGGGGTTTCCACCATTGTTAAAAATACAATTTCATCAGAAAGTATAAGTAAAACTAAGACTTGGTGAAAATCCGGTGAAAAAATTCCTATTAATAAGCGAGTTATGGACCCCCGAAGTTTGAAAATATAGATGTACCGTCACGAATGTAAGTTTTTGTATAAAACTGTTTTCTTCGTGGATCTAAAATATTCTTGAAATGTATGCTATTTTTAAATTATATTTATAAAAAAACAAATTAATATTATAACACTGTACTAGTCTACATGCTTTATAATTGCAAGTGTATCAAAATTATTAAGTTTAATGCAAGAAGTTTATATTCAAATAAAAACTGTTTGAGAATTGCAGTACTGAACTGGTAGCCACGTGTCCGCTATTTGAATTTGTCTACATCCATTGGTAGTAGACGCCACCCCCTAACTCGGTATTCGTTATATATT